>CAIGQZ010032545.1:1443274-1463484 GCA_903798205.1 Danio tinwini
CACACACACACACACACACACACACACACACACACACACAAAATAAACACAATATTCCAATCCTACAACAGACAAACACACAAACATATCAAGAGATATCTCATATATGAGATAAAGAATCTGCTTCTCCACAGAAAATATGCCAATTCTTTCTTTCTTTCTTTCTTTCTTTCAAACACAGGGATTCTGCAAATACTCCCATCATGTCCCGACTGAACTTTTCCAGCATTAGTCTGACACTATTCCACTAGATGGCAGTAATAACTCAGAATGACCTCCAGCCACCAAAATCGACAACAGAAACAGTAAACGGAAGCGTCGTTTGTACTTCTTCCCGTTGTATGTTTATGTAAAAGTGGCACATTTTCTGACACTATCCTAAGTGTTTTGTTATTTTTTGAGACATGGACATCCTCAAAGCAGAGATTGCGAGGAAAAGAAAGCTCATCGAGGAGAAAGAGCTCATAGATGTGAGGACAGACTGTTCTAGAATGTGTTTATATTGTGTTTTCTACAGCTGTTTTAATGCTTCATATATTGTGTGTGTATATGTGTATATGTGCTAATGTTGTGTTGTTTCTTTAGGACTCCAAGAAATACTTTAAACGGGCTGAACTCGCGCGCAAGGAAGAGGAGGATTATTACAGGAGATGTGGATACAAGGTACAAATACTTGATGCAGACATTTATTCACACACGTTCAGTTACTTCCAACTTCCTTTTCTGGACCTCAAAATATGATCTTAATGAAATAAATCTATACATAAAGCTATACATTTTCATTTGCGTTTAAATACTAAATTCATATAGTGAAACATTAATTATATGTAAAATAATATTTTTTTAAACATCGAGTTACTACTATAACATTATTACTTTTTTATACTTAGTAATGTACAACTACCAAATGTTATTACTTGCTAATATTTAGTTCATTTGCATTTAGTGTCATTTAGCAGATTATTTTATCCACAGTAGCTTACACATTTTAGTTTTGAATTATTTTATATTATAATTTCACTTATACAGTTTTTTTTGCATTGCATTAACAGTAGTACTTAATAGTAATTATAAATTAGTATTAAAAATTAGTATTAATATTCATAATGTATAATATTTAGTTGTTCATATTTTTATCATTTATTATTTCATTTTTTTGCCATGTTTTTCTGTACATTTTTTTTCCCAAATATTAGGACCTTTCACATATAGTTTTGTGTCTTTTTGTGTCTGTTTGTTTGGTCTGGACTAAATAATTAAAAAGATGCTTTTAGTTCTGATTCAAAAAAGAAGAATTACATTGTTTTGCTATGTAATTTTTGTTAACTTCCAAAACAATTACAGGGCTCGAAATTGCAACCTTTTTGGTCGCATATGCGCCCGAAATTTTATCTGTGCGATTTATCTGTGCGACCTAAAAAAATATTTGGGAGCATTTGTGCAAGTGCATAAAATTTATGTCATGCGACCAGTTTTCACCGCAAAATGTTCAGCACATGCGCGGAATTAGGAGGCATTCACGCCTTAAGCATCTTTGCACCTAAAAACACCAAACGCAGCGCTCAGGAATGGTTTAAAACAGTTGACATGTCAACTTGCTGCAGTAAACAAAGCCCGCAATGCTTGCCCCGCCTTCAGGCTCTTCCTATTGGCCCACTGCGCTAGAACAGAATGCGAATAAATTAGTTAATATCAGCTGTCAATCACATCCCTGTTCTGATGACAGGGAGCTACAGCCGCAAAAACGTAAAGGTCTGGATACGAGAGAATGAAAACAACACTGGCGGATTTAGTTTTAGAAACCAGCTAAAGTTACAAATAATGGCACATCTGATTAGTGATCATGTAATGAATGTCAATCCAGCATTTACACTTTTCGAAGAGTGGATAAAAGACATATAGAGTTTAAAGTCCACTATAAAAATGACTAAAGCATTCACTATAAAGCCGGTGGGACGGAGTTTTCAGGTAACATTGTTTGTCACTGAATCTAAACATTTTAATCACGAGATGCTCTTATTTAATCCTTCATTTAAACGTCACAATGTTGTCAGTCGTGCGACTGAGACCGCGTTCACTATGGCTAAAGAGCATGCATTCACTAAGATGAAACTAATATTGCAGCTCATGAAAAGACTGTTATTGCTATTAAGATGACGTATACACATAATAAGTTATATGTCAATATCATCTGTGCAATATCAGAAACCACTCGTGAGAACACCACAGTTATTGTTAATTCAGTTCATCTCATTTATGTCAAGCAGTGCATGCAGGGCCAGTGAGCGCATGCAGATTTTTGTTTATTTGTTAGTTGTGATTAGTGTTATAACATATAATAGAATTTGTTAATATAAAACATGTAGTAACTGTGCTCATAGTTTTTGGTGGGTGCGACCAAATTTTGTCAGGTGCACCTAAATTTTGTCATGTGCGGCTAAATTTTTGAAGTTATGAGCACCGGTGCTACCAAGAAAAAAGTTAATTTCGAGCCCTGAATTAATTGTGCTGGCTAAATTCTCACTGTATCTGCATACATGTGACTGTATTTAGCTGCTGAGAATTCATAAAAAGCTTTTAAGTGTGTAAGCGTGTCAAAACAACACTTTAAGAGCTCATAAAGTACCTTGTTTTTTTTATTTTAAACTGTTCTCCGAGGTCCACTTATAATGTCATCAAGATTTTTACATCAGTGTTCTTACCAGTTTTCTGTGCTCTTTTTACCTCTCATTATCAGAACACTTTGTTTGAATGGCCGTGGCCAATTAATACATGTAAACAAATGCCCACTGGTGTGATTGGCTAACAACTTTGAGTTTTAACAGGACTAAATAATCAGCGAAGTAGAAGCGGGCATCAATCTTTAAAGAGGCGGGACTTACCCACCAGATTACATCATACAATAGAAACTTCCAGAACCTATGGTTTTTGTCAGACCACCTTCAATATAAGCTGATATTAAAAGAACCACAAAGCGTTGAGTTCTGAAACTTACAGTACATTTCAATAGTACTATGAGCTCTTCTGTGTCAAAAGATCAAGGGAATTTTGCTTCTCAGTTCATGACCCCTTGAAGTCGAACCAAAAGTGTCAATTGTGAACACACACAACTACATATAGAATCAATATACTCCATTGTCAGACATTCATTGTTGCTTTTAATGAAAAGAACTGTCTTATTAAAACATGTCTTCCATCTCATACTCATACGTTCACTTAAACTCTTTCTCTCTAGTTTTTTTCTCCACCCGGAGCAGTGTCGTCTATGGACTGTGTATCTCTTCTCATTTTCTCTTTCCTGCTGTGTGTGTGTGTGTGTGTTCTGAGTGTAGGTTTCTAATGAGCAGCCTGTGAGACAGGTAGGGCTCAGGCAGACAGAATGCATGCTGCCAGACAGATGTTTGACTGGGTTTCAGCATGAGTAAAGAAGATTTGTGTGTTTAATTGCCTTTGCTCCCAGTGTTGCACAAAGCTGGAGCCAGTGCCATCCGAATGATCAGCCCAGCCGAATATACAGCGATCACAGTCAAATCAGTGGCGTTATGTGACGGAGGAGCAGTTTTGTTTGAATGCTGTCTCATTTGTGCAATGCTATTATTTTTTTTTTTAGCTTACTTGATCAGTTTTGATTTAACAGTGCCTTGCATGCTTGTTCTGTTCAATTAAAATCAGTGTTTGGATACAGCTTTAAATATCAGAGCATGGCCCACAGGTTCATTATGGCAAGAGATATACATGCAATTAATTACAAGCTGTTTGATCACCTGTTGCGTTTTAGAAGATTTTGTGCACACATGTAAGGTTGGAAGAGGAATAAATCAAATTTTAAAAATGCATGATTATAGGAACAATTATATTTCCCCGTTATTGATACATTTATGATTTTGCAAGCAGCCCTTAATCTCGCAATTATGTTTTGCAATGATTTTTAAAAAAAATAGACAACGGGTATAAATATATTCACATGCATCATTTTTTTCTATTTTAAAGATGGACAAACCCGAGGAGGAGGCGCCTCCATCTACATCAGCCAATCCGGTGTTAGAACTAGAACTCACGGAGGAGAAGCTGCCAATGACGCTCTCTCGACAGGAGGTTGGTCGGTCAATCAGAACTTACCTGAGGTTAAGTGGATTTTTTTCCAGAAATAATGAATGTTTGGCTGCATGCAGGTGATCAGACGTCTGAGGGAACGTGGTGAACCCGTCCGTCTGTTTGGAGAATCCGATTATGATGCTTTCCAGAGACTCCGCAAGATTGAAATTCTGGCGCCTGAAGTAAACAAGGTAAGACCCAGCTGTCATGTTGCCATCTTCATACTGTTGTTAGCTGGTATGTTTTTATTTAACTTGAAATTCCCTGTGAAAGCAATGACAACTGATGGACTCTTACATGCTAATGATGGACTCGTACATGCTAATTAAGCATTGCCTACCTGTGTGTGTGTGTGTGTGTGTGTGTGTGTGTGTGTGTGTGTGTGTGTGTGTGTGTGTGTGTGTGTAGGGTTTGAGGAATGACCTCAAGGCTGCTATGGATAAGATCGATCAGCAGTATCTGAATGAGATTGTGGGTGGAGCGGAGGTTGCAGAACTGGACACACAACACGATCTTAAAGTGCATGAAGAAAATACCACTATTGAGGAGCTGGAGGTAAATATGCAAACAAGAGAATGCCTAATGGAAATTAATCCGTATAGAATTCCTGTATGGTCCCACTAGGTGGCACTGTAGTCTTACATCTGAATTGAAATGTGTTTTAAAGGCATAGTTCACCCAAATATGAATATTTACTTAAGTTTCTTTCTTCTGTTAAACACTAAAGAAGATATTTTAAAGAAAGTTTAAAACCTGTAACCATTGACTCTCGTAGGAAAAACAAATAGCATGGAAATCTTTTGTGTTCAACTGAAGTCAAACCTTTGGAACACGTGAAGGGTGTGTAAATGGTGGAAGAATGTTAATCTTTGATTGAAATATCCCTTAAATGTTCTTCAGTTTGGTTTCTGAAACTTGTCAATAAAACAGTTTTAATCATTTAAATCATAAACATGTAAAATTAAAACACTTTATCTGTATATCATGTGAGCATTAACCAACACCAAAGTACTGCAGACACGCCATGTGTTGTTTGGCTTTTTAAAAGTCTGTAAATAATGGATACCTAAGCTCCTGTGGTTTAAATATATGTGTGATATAACAAAAGTACATGTCTGATGTTTTTTTTTTCATTGGCTATATTCTTGAAAAACGTCTAATAATTTCTATCAAACAGGCTCTGGGAGCATCACTTGGCACTGGTAATGATGTCAGAGACATGGACATCATAAATAAAGTACTCAGGGTATGTTTTGTTTCTTATTTAGTCAATTTTGTGCATTTCTTTCTTTCTTTATTTTGTAAGCCCAGGCCTTCGTTTCTGTGTGGAAATGATTTATGTGGGATGTTTTGTTTTAATTGACCAGCTGTATATTAATGAGAAATGTCAAATGGAATAGGATGAATGTACAAACAACAAATTGTATGACGTGAATCCATTAGTAAATGAAAGAAATAATCACCATTTTGAAAATAGACATGATCATGTTGTTGTACATATGAGATGTAGAATCAGCCACTCAAGACCTAAACACTTATATTTATTAAAAGGGGAAGAGTAACCCTGTTTGTGACTTAGGAATATTGATTATAAAACATATTTTCTATATTTTTTAAATGATATTAGAGAATGTTTTTATTCAGAAGATATTTCATGGGGTACTGTATTTATCATTAATTGATTAAAAGTCATACAAGTACTTTCAATTTAGTGTTGTTGCTATCTGTACGTTTTTTAAAAATATATAATGCATGTTTGATAAGAAACCGTTATGACTGTAAATTAACGGAATATTTGTTATCAATGTTGCCATGTAAATCAGGGCTGCACAATATATTGTTTCAGCATCGATAACAATGTGTGAATCTGCAGTAGTCACATCACAGGATCTCAAACGATTTCAAGTGAATTTAAACAACTTGGTCAAGAAATTAAAGTTTGCCACATTTACAAATATTCATTGTGTTTATTTATACAATGAAGACTATACCATGTTATTTTACATATTTTACTTTTATTAAATATCTTTACCTAAATACTGTTAAACTCCACTGAAAACCCTAAACTACTGTTTATTTCATGTTTTGTTTATTTTTATCTTTGTTCTATTGTTATGTATACAATAATTTTGTACATTTTTATGCAGATTTACCTCCATACAAAACCATCCCAATTAATGTAAAATTATGATTTTTCCCAAGCAGACTCATCTTGTGAAATTAAGTGGAGACAAATTTCGAGAGGATCACATGCTTATGATTTATCACAGCCGGTCCCATATAAGCTAAACATGATCTCCCAATCATATGATTCCTAAGTTACTTTATATAACCACAGCTTTCTGCTCACATTTATCTTCGTCTGGAAGAACCCCCCCATTCTCCTCCTTTACCATAGATTGGGCGACACGTTAGCCCCACAGAAAGAACACTGACTGCCCTGGTCTCTGCCGGGCCGGTGGATGTTTCTGTGGGGAGTTTGTATGTTCTCCCCATGCCGGCGTGGGTTTCCCCCGGGTTTTCCGGTTTCCTCCCACTATCCATCCAAAGATATACCTAATGCAGCCGGGGAGTTTTGAGATTCACCTGAGCTCAAGCTCCTTGAGCTCAGGGCTCTCTCCCGGGACAGCATGCCAAACAAGCTTTGATGAATCATCAGCTAAGTGTGAACTCTTGAAATACATATTGCAGAAAAACTAAATATCGAAATTTAGTTAAATATCTAAGTTTTTTTCCAATATCATGCAGCCCTAATGTATATAGCCGATGCTACTGTTAAAAAAATATTGACCATATGCAATCTAATATATTTATTTTAGATTTATTGATCTTCTGGTGCATAATTAACCAAAACAACCATTTTATTTTGTGTGTGTGTGTGTGTGTCTGTGTGTGTGTGTGTGTGTGTGTGTTTAATAGTTCTTGCTGGGTGTGTGGGCTAAAGATCTGAACAGCCGAGAAGACCACATAAAGCGTAGTGTTCAGGGCAAACTCGCCAGTGCCACCCAAAAACAGACGGAATCCTATCTAGAACCTCTTTTCAGAAAGCTGCGTAAGAAGGTATGCTGTTCTACAAAGCTGTTATACACTCTAATATTACATAATTACTTAATTATTTAAAAAAAAATATACCTTTTTTTCTGTAGAATTTACCAGCAGATATTAAGGAGTCCATCACAGACATCATAAAGTTCATGCTGGAGAGGGAATATGTTAAGGTTTGTCTTAAAAATTGCAGTGTTTTAAATTTCAGTTTTCATTGATGTTGTTGACATCAGTTGTTGAGTTGAGTTGAGTTGTTGAGTTGTTGTTGAGACAAACTAGACTGATTTTCTGTGTAATTGCAGGCAAATGATGCTTACCTGCAGATGGCTATAGGAAATGCTCCATGGCCCATTGGTGTGACAATGGTGGGTATCCACGCTCGTACTGGACGTGAGAAGATCTTCTCCAAACACGTCGCTCATGTGCTCAACGACGAGACCCAGAGGAAGTACATTCAGGTCTGAAATGACAGTATGAATAGAAGTGTACTATTACATAAAGTCTTGTGTTGTTTATTAGGTCAGTAACTGTCCTTTTTGTGTTTTTAGGGTCTAAAAAGATTAATGACAATCTGTCAGAAACATTTCCCAACGGACCCCTCAAAGTGTGTGGAGTACAACGCTCTGTGACAAATATTACAGCAATCAAATACGTGCTGTCCTGTCATATTTTACAATGTTAGACTCTCTCATTCTCTCAATTTGTAAATAACTTAATGACTGTAAATATACCTCACATTTAAGAATATGCTTCTGAAGTGTGTTTTTTTTTTTTATAAAAGCTGATGTTAATGTAGGTTACAGGTTTCATTCTAAGAATTCATGCTGTACATGACACAGAGTCCAATATTGTGCTTTACGAATGTCTACGCCTTCCCCATCCCTAAACCCAACATCACAGTAACCTGATGTATTATTTTATTGCTACTCCACCTACACCCAGCCCACCTGTGGCATAAATCCCTCCAACTTGGAGGTCACTCAACCTACATGTGGTGTAATACTTTCCACTTGGAGGTCTCCGGGCTGAAGTGATACCTACTTAGAGAAATATGACTCTAAAAAGATAAGTAATTAAGAAGTGCCTGACTTGAACTTAGGTTTATAACAAATTTGCATGCCACCATATTGACCTTATTCTGCAATACGGAAGTGCGTTCATTTTTGCAATTGTTTCAGAACTTCCGATTCAGTTGAATATGGCTAGGAATGACTAGGAAAAATAAAATGGCAGAAAACAATCAAAACTACTTGCTTAACAAACAAGTGTGTTCATGACTATACATAAAAAAAAGAATGATATAAGAAAATATCAGTCTGCGACTTTAAGAAGCTTAATGAATTTTAAATGTCAAAAAAAAATCTATCAAAGTGAATGAGACTGGAAGTCTCGAGCCAAAAAGATTTGTCCACTCGTACATGAAAAATACAGTCAATATGCTTATTGGGTTTTTGTTTATGATGTGGCTCATGGTTAGGGCCAGACGGAATCTGCGGATGTTTTTTGCTATTTCTGCTGAGAATTTTGGTAAAAATCTGCGGATTTCTGTGAAATTATTTTAGGAGTATCATAACTAAAACCTTAAAATGTGAAATAAAAAATATCTTTTTAACTTTTATTTAACGTTTAAAACGCAAATCCAATTAGATTAACAGTAAATAGTTAACTATAAGTAAATAAACAGAATTAATGATGGGCTAAAAATCTGCGGAATTCTGTGTGTGCAGATTCCGTGTGGGCCTACTCATGGTCAACCAGTCAAAATGGACTGGGCCAATCATCTGACCAATTAGAGCAGAGTAGGCTCTCGGAAAAGAGGAGCTTGAAGAGACTAGACCAAATAAGGACCCTTAAAATAGTAGGGGCATTCTAACGTACAGTTTAATAGTTGAACTTTGTATGTGGACATAAAGTGGAACTAAATGTGACCATGGTGCTACATAATCATAAATATAAAAAATCATTTATTTTCATTAATCTTTCTAGAGATGTTGGTCGAAATCAAAATGTACAGTGTTTATTTTGCTAGAGCACATTGTTGGTCTGTAGGTGAACAATAAATCAGTGCAAGTTGATACACTGAAAAATTACAATTTAGATATTTTTTTCTATTAAAATCTGCCCGTTGGCTTCTGCTCTGGAATGGCAGTCCCTCTCTGATGACATCAGTTTGAAGGTTTAGAAAAATATGCGTGTGTGAGTGTGTGTGTGTGTGTGTGTTCTGTTCAACAGAAAAAAGAAACTCAAAGGTGCAGAACCTATTGATGGTGAGTAAATAAGTACATTTTCATTTTTGGGTAAACTCTTTTTAATATGACTCAAAATTTGAGTCACTGTCAAACAATGCTGAAATCAATTCTTATCTGAACTTTTGATATTAGTTCAAGGACCTGTTGATTCACAGGAAGAGTGAGTGACTTCCTCACACTACTTGGATTTCCAGCTGGCTTTCTGTGATTTCAGTTTTGGGGAGTCTGATCAATTTTGGAGATATTGTTGACAAACATCTGAAGGATCGATCTTACGTTTGTATAAGATTTTTGTGTAACAGGTTTACAAGATTTACAAGAGTTAATAATAATAAAAGGTTAATATTAAAAAAGTGAAATTGTAACATTTACTTAAAGTGAAGTTTATTTATTATATAATTTCGAGAGGATCACATGCTTATGATTGACCACGGCTGATCCCGCATTAACTAACACATGATTCACCAATCAGACCATTCCTAAGTCACTATAAATAACCAGTTTCATACCAGTCATCTTTGTTTTAATAAATTCCCCCTTCCACCCCTACTCCTCCCTCTTTTTCTAGATAGGGCAGCACTGTGGCCCAGTTGTTAGCACTGTTGCCTCACAGCAAGAATGTCACTGGTTCAACTCCTTACCAGGCCAGTCGACGTTTCAGTGTGGAGTTTACATGTTCTCCCCGTGCTCACTTGGGTTTCCCCCGGGTTCCTCCCACAGTCCAAAGACATGCGACATATGTGAATTGACCCTTCGCTAAGCCACACCCGAAAACTGCCACACACCAATCGTGGCTTAGCAACTGTACGCGCAGAAGGTCTTGTCAAGCTTTCAAGCAAGGGAAACAAGCCAAAGCATTGTGCATATGGATTGTGCAAATCTGATAATGGTATCCTCAAAGTTTAGACGGGGTGGTGGAATTTTTTTCTCTTTTAAAAAAAGATCTAAACTGTGCTTCAAACAAAAATGCAAAGCAAGTTGTTTCTCAGCTGTCTTTTTCTTTTTCTTCGCTCAATATTATGAGCACTGCTCCGTTTAAGCCCTCGCAATAGCTGTAAGAGCGAGCACAATCTAGTTATATGTACGTCTGTTTCAAGATACGATTATTTGGATTACATATCAACAGAACAAAACATAGACATGATCACAAACTGAGCACTTGCAATCAATAAACTTCACCCGCAGCTGTTTTTCAGTCATTTATAACCTTCATGTCCGAGCTACAATTCACCAATGTTTTCGTCAGTTTTTTTAGAGATTTAGTCATTGGTGACGGCAATATAGCGGGTTAGTGTCTGCTTTTATATTTGGCCGTATCCTGAGCAGCTGCTGTGGTGGTCATGGTGAAGTGACAGCATGAGACTGATTCCTGTGACGCTCCAAGGACAGACGAGTCTTCGCTCAGATCCAGCTTCCGGCGCCTAACCCTAATTACCGATTTTACATTACTATGATGGTTGGAATCAGGGCCAGGGTAGGGGTAGACCATAATAAAACACAATTAATTGGTAATTTAATAAATAATACAGGGCTCAAAAATAAGGACTGCCTGATGGCCCAGGGCCAGCGTGAGAGATGCTCTAGACAGTAGACAGGATTGTTACTGACCTGATCGGGCCAGTGCTGCCTTGTCACTAAAGTTTCAATTTTAATTAATAAGACTATTTGTCAATTGCGTGCAAATACAGTCTTAGAATCGAGAAACTTTTTGTGCTTTTAAGCCTTTAAATGTTAACCTTCTCTGTGATGTCATAAACACCATATTGCTTTTTGGTTCCTCTTATCTGATTGGATGTTGTGAGTTTGTTATTTTTTTCCATGACCTGTTCCATAATCTGTTTTGACACGTTATTTAAAATATGTGGCTAAAAAAAATGCTATAATTAATTTTTTAATTTTTTGGTTGGGCCAGTGAAAATGTTGGGCAGGCAAGTAAACATCTCAACCACTTGTCCGATCGGGCCAGTAGAAAAAATCCTTAGCGTTGAACCCTGTAATATAAATACAGTTAATTCTCGTTAACTTTCGTCCGCAGCTGTATCCCTTATACCAAAACCAGAGCCGTGGAGAGACCCCAGACTCCAGCTCCCATCAACCCTTGCTGCAGTTTCCACAGTGATGAATGACTTTGCGACCATAAACACCCCAATCCCGACGATTCCTAATCTCCCAGAACACACACACACACACACACACACACACACACATACACACACACACACACACACACACACACACACACACACACACACACAGCATTCCAGCACGCGCGCTGTTCTCACGCCTCGCAGGAGAAACACACACATACACACACTTTCATCACATGAGAGAATAACGGCTTCCAGCTGCTGTGGAGAGCTGAAACTAAAGAGCCCGCAGGGTTCATACAGAAACATTATTCTGCAAGAATGGACTTTATTAGTGTGTGCTTTTATGCGTGAATTATATCTGTGTATTGTATATTCTTTGGCTATGTACAGTCTATGCAACATGCTACGAGTAAAGACGCTGTAATTTTGTCTGTAATGAACACGGGTTAAATTCGATATATTTGTCGATATTGTCTCAGTACAATAAAAAAGTTATAATTTAGTAACTTACATTTTAGACGACATACTGCTGGTTACTTATTTTTGCTCCGCTGAGGAAATGCGGTCCAAACTACTCCGGATCAACGGTCGCGACTTTTGCGTTTCCTAGCAACAGTATGCAGTTAAATTCAAACTTCGCGACCGTTAAAAAAAGTACGTTTCACACACAAGGTAACTTTACATGCACTAATATTCAATTTGAATTAATTAAATCCGATTGCTCACAGCGATCTACTTTAAATATTGCATAGTCTGATTCAAATTTTATAGTTTTATTTACATTACGATTAAAACTTTTGCACATGAGATCATACTTGCAAAGACAACATGGAGGTGACACCAATAGAGCTCATCGTTATTTTTACACAATTATAAATGAGCAACTTTTTTTGTAGCTATTTTCTACGAGTTTCCAGCAGACGCCATCTTTTAAAAAGCATAAACTTGCTCACTGCCCCAGAGGCAAGAGTCATTTGATAAAGAAGTCGGATTCAAGCATTTACATGGTCTTTTTTGCTTGTATGATTGATTTATTATCATATAAATTTTTTTGCTGTAGGCTTAGATTTGAAAAGGAATAAGCAACCCCTTACAATCCATCAAAGCTTTATTATGTCAAGTGGACATTTTTTCGATCGAATTACACAATCAATCTGATTATGATTTTTTTTTAGGTGTTTGCAAATGTAGCCACTGATATATACACTCACCGGCCACTTTATTAGGTGCACCTCTCCAACTGCTCATTATCGCAAATTTCTAATCAGACAATCACATGACAGCAACTCGTTGCATTTTGGCATGTAGACATGGTCAAGACGATCTGCTGCAGTTTAACCCAAGCATCAGAATGAGGAAGAAAGGTGATTAAGTGACTTTGAACATGGCATGGTTGATGGTGCCAGACGGGCTGGTCTGAGTATTTCAGAAACTGCTGATATACTGGGATTTTCACCCACAACCATCTCTAGGGTTTACAGAGAATGGTCCGAAAAAGAGAAATTATCACGTGATCGGCAGTTCTGTGGGGGCAAATGCCTTGTTGATGCCAGAGGTCAGAGGAGAATGGTCAGACTGATTCCAGCTGGTAGAAAGGCAACAGTAACTCAAATAAATCAATTCAATTCATCTTTGTTTGTATAGCGCTTATACAATGTAGATTGTGTCAAAGCAGCTTCACATGGAAGTTTATATTGAATTGAAACAGTGTCAGTTAAGTTTTCAGCGATAAGTTCAGTTTAGCTCAGGTCAGTGTGGGTTAATAATCACTACTGAGAGTCCAAACACTGAAGAGCAATTCCATCTATGTGCAGCTCTACAGATCCCGAACCATGCAAGCCAGTGGCGACAGCGGCGAGGAAAAAACTTCACCAATTGGCGAAAGTGAAGAATTTAAAAAACCTCGAGAGAAACCAGGCTCAGTTGGGCACGACCATTTCTCCTATGGTCAAACCTCTTGTGCAGAGCTGCAGTCTAGGCGCAGGAAGGACCTCAGCGAAGACTCGTCTGTCCTTGGAGCATTACAGGAATCAGTCTCATGCTCTCACTCCACGATGACCACCACAGCAGCAGCTCAGGATACGGCCTGGTCCAGAAACCTTGGGATCATCTCGTCGCTGGTCTTGGATCGCATCAGTGGCACTGCATAGTCTGAGGGCCTCGAGATGAGTACCCCCAGGTGGAAATAGAGAATAAGAAGAATAATTAGCGTAGCTGCTGTTTATAGTGTATATAAACAAGAAGCAAAATCGTGTGTGGGGCACATCATGCGTCATACCGCTATGTAATGCACTAAGTGTATGCTTTGCTAAAAAGATAGGTCTTTAATCTAGTTTTGAAGAGCGAGAGTGTGTCTGAGCCTCGGACATTATCAGGAAGGCTATTCCAGAGTTTAGGGGCCATAAATGAGAAGGCTCAACCTCCTTTACTCGATTTTGCTATTCTAGGTACTACCAGAAGCCCTGAGTTTTGAGATCTTAAAGAGCGGGTTGGGTTGTAGCGAGACAAGAGGTTGGTTAGATAAAAAGGAGCTAGATTATTTAAGGCTTTATAGGTAAGAAGCAATATTTTAAATTCAATACGAAACTTAACAGGCAGCCAGTGTAAGGAGGATAAAATTGGGGTGATATGATCATATTTTCTAGACCTGGTAAGAACTCTGGCAGCTGCATTTTGTACTAGCTGAAGTTTGTTAATAGAGGATGCTGGGCAGCCAGCAAACAGAGCATTACAGTAATCCAGCCTAGAAGTCATGAAAGCATGAACTAGCTTTTCTGCATCTGAGATGGATAGCATACTTCTTAATTTAGCAATATTTCTTAGATGAAAGAAGGCAGTTTTTGTGACATGGGATATATAATTTTCGAAGGTTAAATTGCTGTCTAATATGACACCCAGATCTTTTATAGTAGAGCTAACTCTAACTTTGTATCCCTCTAATTGCAGGTCGAGTTGTGAGATCTGCTGTGTACAGGATTGAGGCCCAATAAGTAATAATTCTGTTTTGTTCTGTTTGTGTTTAAGAGAAGAAAATTGTTGGTCATCCAGTCTTTAACATCTTTAATACACTCAGTTAGCTTAGACAGTTTAGACATCTCATCCGGTTTAGTTGAAATATATAATTGAGTATCATCTGCATAGCAGTGAAAACTGATCCCGTGTTTTCTAATAATGTCCCCCAGGGGAAGCATGTATATTGTAAACAGCAAAAGGCCTAAAACTGATCCTTGAGGGACCCCGTACTTTACTGGCCTTACTTGTGAAAGCTGTCCATTAATATTCACAAACTGGTAACTATCAGCTAAGTATGACCTAAACCAGGGGTCAGCAATCATGGTCCTGGAGGGCCGGTGTCCCTGCAGGGTTTAGCTCCAACTTGCTTTACACACCTGCCTGGGTGTTTCAAGTATACCTAGTAAGACCTTGATTAGCTTGTTCAGGTGTGTTTGATTAGGGTTAGAGCTAAAATCTAAAGGACACCGGCCCTCCAGGAACAAGTTTGGTGACCACTGACCTAAACCATTGAAGAGCCTGTTCTTGGACACCTGTAGAATATAAGCGGTCTATGAGAATATTGTGGTCAATGGTGTCAAATGCAGCGCTAAGATCAGAATTACAATCGAGGTATGCAGAAGAGCATCTCTGAACGCACAACACATCGAACCTTGAGGCGGATGGGCTACAGCAGCAGAAGACCACACTGGGTGCCACTCCTGTCAGCTAAGAACAGGAAACTGAGGCTACACTTCGCACAGGCTCAGCAAAATTGGACAATAGAAGATTGGAAAAACGTTGCCTGCTCTGATGAGTTTCGATTTCTGCTGCAACATTCGGATGGTAGGGTCAAAATTTGGCATCAACAACATGAAAGCATGGATCCATCCTGCCTTGTATCAATGGTTCAGGCTGGTGGTGGAAGTGTAATGGTATGGAGGGTATTTTTTTGGCACACTTTGGTCCCGTTAGTACCAATTGAGCATTGTGTCAATGCCACAGCCTACCTGAGTATTGTTGCTGATCATGTCCATCCCTTTATTACCACAGTGTACTCATCTTCTGATGGCTACTTCCAGCAGGATAACGCGCCATGCCATGTGGAATCATCTCAGACTGGTTTCTTGAACATGACAATGAGTTCACTGTACTCAAATGGCCTCCACAGTCACCAGAACTCAATCTGATAAAGCACCTTTGGGATGTGGTGGAACGGGAGGTTAGCATCCTGGATGTACAGCAACTGTGGGACGCTATCATGTCAATATGGACAAAAATCTTCAAAGAATATTTCCAGCACCTTGTTGAATCTTTGCCATGAAGGATTAAGGCAGAACTTTAAACTCATTTTTAAACTTCTTGACCATTATATAAAATGGTTTTTAATTCACTCAAATGATTTGCTCAAAAACACTGCATCCTAATATGCGTATTTTCCTAAAAAACCATAGGCCTACCTAAAAATAGACTAAACGAATGGCAGTAACTCTAACTCTTAACATGATGTACATCAAAGAGACATATTTTGACATTGTGCTAGACAATGTTTGGTCCCCTGGAGTGGTAAACTAGGGTTTAGCTACTGTTTTGCTCAAAGGCACAACATTAAAGATTTGTAAATCACTCCTTATGAAAAACGAAGCACAAACCTCCTGTTTTTAATCCCAGATCTTTCAATACTACATCCTACCATGCATTGGAATGATAGCACATGCTTTCTACAGCATCTAGTGTTTAGTTTGGTCAATAGTCAACTGTGAGTTTGCCAAATCTGACCAAATCTCCAAAATAACTCCAAATGTCTTGACCCTCCACATTAAGGGTCACGGCAATGCCTTGTGAAGTCAAGCTTTTATCTTGACCGAACAGCAGATTCCTTGAACTCTTTACACACAGCAGGGGAATGCGAGTCAAAAATATTTCATTCAACAAATCGTCCACTGAGCTTCACAGGAAATGGATGATCTCTAAAAGCACAGCTTTCTTGTTTGTCCACATTCCAGCTGCATTAGGTACAAATAAAGTCATATCTGGAGCTGTGGGTTGACCATCAGCACAATAACAACTAAAATCTCCACTGTTTGGTTTTCCAATGTTGTGTTCCTGTTTCCAGAGGGAGACCCACGCCATTGTCTGTGCTACAAACATTTTCACACACACTTCCTGTGAGGGAACGGTACAAAATCTGTGAGTCATATTAGCATGATATAAACACTAGCAGGCATCTAATGAGTGTCCTGTATGACACAGAGAGTGCTCAGAGACTTAACAGTATCACATTTGCATGTTTGCTTTCTAATTTGATAATATGATTTGGAGCTTATTGATCATAATCATTGATAATGGTTCTTAAAATAATGTAGTTAAAGGGCACCTATGATGAAAATCATCTTTTGTAAGCTGTGTGTAGGTATAGTGTGTCCACAGTCATATTGAGATAATATAAAGACAATATGTCTCTTTTTTAAATTTTCCTGATGTTAAAATTCCTCCCATTTCGAGACCCACCACAATGTGATGTAGGAGTGTGGTCTCACCGCCCACCAATTGATTGACAGCCGCGTATTAACATGTCTCCGTAGTAATGCGTATAATCATATCAACAAGACAGGATGTGCGCAAAAGCAACTGAAATAAAAAGATCTGTTCAGCTCTCTGTGATCATCAGCCATCATCAGATATGATCGAGAATGAGTTTTACAAGTTTAAAACATTTTTAAAACAGTGCATGTTTGTAATTACAGCAATTTACTTTAGCTTTACTTTATCACCACAGACGCATTTCAGTACAATTATAAAAGACGACGCTTCAATGCCGGTTTGTGGACGTTAAATCAGGATTATTTTGTACATCAACATAACGATGTCCATACAGCAGTGCATACTAATGTGTCCTGTCAAAACAGTGCAAAGTTAAACGCGCGGTGTGTTTGCGCGCGTTTGTGTATGTGTGTGTGTGTGTGTGTCTGACTGTGTGTGTGCGTGAACTTTGTAACAACATTGTGTGTGACTCATCATTGCAGAAAGGCTTGAATTAAAGAGCTTCTATTATACATCTGATATGCATGCAAGGTAAAAAAAACACTTTCATGGTCTTATAATATGCATTTATTTTTACCTAATTATCTCAAACCCCTGCTTAGCGCGATGCTAATTTGACAGTCTGTTGCGATTGGTCAACTGCGTTCAGTACCCGGTTCTCAACAGTGTTATTCAGACACCTCACTAAGTAAAACAGTGACACACATTAATGCACACAGTGGCAAAAGCTGAACTATTTAGAAACTTGACAGCCACACGTGTGTAGGAACAGCTGACAGTGGTCATAGCAACGACAAACGGCAGAGGAACACGAGCTCACAAACGCATTTAAATCCGTAAACAAAGCAGCACATTTTCAAAGTGGCTTTAGACACGATGTGAGAATATAAAGAGTTAACCTGATACAGTACAAGCTGTTACAAGTAACAAAACACAATTAAATACATCATTTGCAAGCTAGAAAAAACAAGGAGGCAGCCATTTTTAATCGCATGTACTTACACTTGTGAAATGGAAGAAGAAATTGGTCCATGAACTGTCTACTGTAAAGTTCCTGTCAAGCTCTGTAAGTGAAGTTTATTTATAAACTAATTTTGAGTGGATCACGTGCTTAAGATGGCATGCAGCTGCCCCGCATTATCCAATTTATGATTCACCAATCAGACGATTCCTAAGTCACTATAAATACTCTAGGTTCCAAATCACAGCCATCTTCGTTTTGAAGAATCCCCCCTTCCACCCCTACTCTTCCTCCTTTCCTAGATGGGTGGTACGGTGGCCCAGTGGTTAGCACTGTTGCCTCACAGCAAGAACGTCACTGGTTCTAGTCCTTACCAAGCCAGCCAACATTTCTGTGTGGAGTTTACACGTTCTCCCCGTGCTCACGTGGGTTTCCCCCGGGTTCCCCGGTTTCCTCCCACCGTTCAAAAACATGCAACTTAAGTTAATTGACTAATCTAAATTGGCAGCATAGACATGCTCCTAGAAAGAAGTTATATCTTATAAGCAATCACTATCTGTTCATTAGCTACTACAGCAAAGGAGTTCTCGAGATCTACCTGAGCTCAAACTCCCCTCTCGCCTTGCAAACGGGAGGGAGCCCTGGGCTCGAGGATCTTATGAGCTCAGGGCTCTCTCCCGGGACAGCATGCCAAACAAGCTTTATAATCAATCATCAGCTAAGGGTGAACTCTTGAAAGACCCATACATCGATAGTCTTTTATGAACCTTCATTTAACAAACGGCCTACAAATCTCCCATTATAAGCATGTAGATTGCTGAAGCACAAGGCTGGGCTATAATGCTGAGGTATTTTTGCAAAATAAACCTCAACCACTTACTCACAGTTTAATCTTTGGCTCATCCTCACACTTCTAATAATATCTAGCTGAGCACAGCATCTTCGCAACACGATTTACCGGCGTCTGCGACATTGTTCTTTTTCTGCTTTTTCTTGCTACAGTGTTTGTGGGCGGGGCCGGGGCTTTCAATTTTCCCAGGTTTGCGCGTGCAACAAATGGGCAGGGCTTAAGTTTTGTATCCACGTCACTCCGAAACGAAACTCGTTATCAAGATGATTCGTTTGAAGCACTATGAGTCGACTCTTTTATAGATGAATCAATAGTTTTAAACACGGTGCACTTTCAGATTTAAGCCTTCACTGGATATTTCACTTCACTGAGAGCTGTGTAATACACTACATGGAAGGTCATTTTCAAAAACCCATAATAGGGTCTCTTTAACTCCACAACAAATACATCAAATAATCATTGGGAGAGTTCTTACTGTTGTATTTCTCACAAACATTACGTGCGATCTGCTTCCTTCATGTCTGTCTGTTTCTCTGAGGCAGTATAACAAATGATCTGATGGGTGTATTGAGCTGAAACTTTACAGACACATTCTGGAGACACAAAATACTTTTATTAAATCTTAAAAAAGAGGTAAAATAGCTGCCCTTTAACTTTTTAACTTACTTTTTTCACAAACAAAATTTTTGTCACTATTTGCTCTACCTCATGTGGTTATAAAACTTTATGCATTTCTTTTTTTTCTGTTGAACACAAAAGAGATATATTGAAGAAAGCTGAAAAACTGTAACCATTGACTTCCATTGTATGTGTTTTTCCTATCATGAAAATCAATGGTTACAGGTTTTCAGCTTTCTTCAAAATTTATTCTTTTGTGTTTAAGGGAAGAAAGTTAAACAGGTTTGGATCAAATAAAGGGAGAGTAAATGATGGCAGAATTAAACGTTTTGGGTGAACTATTACTACTAATATTTTCTGTGTTGAAAAGAAAATCGCTTCAGTTTTTTGGAAGTATATTTAAGTTTTAGGATGAATAGAAATAGCTAAAAAAATAATGTTAATTTTGCCAAACGTGTATATAAAGTGAAAGGGAATTAATATGTTGCAAGAGACAACTGCATGAGACGCATAAAAGAGCACAAATACACACATCTTATGGGAAATCACAAGGTAAACTGTGATTCTTACAGGGATAGTTCACTCCAAAATAAAAATGTCCTCACTATTTACTCTCCCATTATGAGTTTTTTCTTTGAAGGAAGCTGAACACTTGTAACCATTGACTTACATAGTAGGGAACACAAATACTATGGAAGTCAATGGTTACAGGTTTGCAGTTTTCTTCAAAATAGCTTCTTTTGTGTTTAATAGAAGAAAAACTCAAA
>CAIGQZ010032545.1:1468484-1486189 GCA_903798205.1 Danio tinwini
ACATACACACACACAAACACGGTGTTCAGAGTTCTTCCCTCATATCTCTCTTTTAGATTTTTATTTTCTATATAATGTTTTACAATAATAAATTAGTGTATATATATTAGATTAGTCCGTACCAAAGCCAAAACTGGAACTAATCTAAAAAAATAAGTTAAGATCACAGTCCAACACCCAATATGTTGGAGAATTCTTTTTAAATACAATCAATTTTAATAAACAGGAAAAATCAAGAGAAATATAAAAAAATATCAAATTTAGTTGAAAATAAAAAATTTAAAAGTAGTTTGTACATTTTTTTTGCAATAACTCGTTTAAATTTGGTGACCAAACTCCTATTTTAATGGATATAACTGTTTAATAAGACTGTAACAAAAATTATTGCCTATGGATAAAAAATATTCATTTATAAAAGGGATGTACTCATTTTTGCTGAGCACTATATATATACCCATAATATTCAGTTTTATGAGTGACTGGATTCATACACTGAAATAAAATTTATATTATGAAATACAGATTCGGTTCAAATTAAACCCCAACACAAGTAAATGACACAGCAGTGTAGTGGTGAAAGAGTGAGATACAGATCATGCAGAGAGAGAGAGAGAGAGAGAGAGAGAGAAAGAGAGAGAGAGAGAGAGAGAGAGAGAGAGAGAGAGAGAGAGAGTATACCTCTCTACTGGTCAGTGCTTTGGTGAGAGGGAGAACGATCTTCAGTAGGAGAACTTTCAGTCGAATCACTGCCCGAGAAAACACACATACACATTCAGGCAGAGGTGGGTTAGTGAGACACACACACAAACACAAACACACACAGAGAGAGATAGAGGTTAGAGTTTGTGGGTAGCCGTGATCAGTTAATGCAAAGTGAGTTGTGTAATTCTGACACTGGGGTAGTTCTGTAACACAATATTAAAGTGAACACACACAAAGCATTGGTACAGTTAGCTTGACAACTAAACCAAGAGAATGTGCTCCATAGCCCAGACTTTGACCAGCATCCTCCAATATGTCTGAATTTAGACTGTTATATGGACTAAATACCTACTGACAAAACAAAGCTGTGCAGTCTAAAGACAAATTGTGCAATGTTGAAAGAAACCTAAAACAGCACAAATGAAAATTAGAAGTGTGTATGTGTAATATATTTTTACTACCAGTCAAATGTTTGGGGTCAGAAGGATTTTTAAATGTTTTAAAATAAGCTTCTTCTGCTCACCAAGGCTGCATTTATTTCATCATAAATACAGTACAAATAGTACAATTGTGAAATGTTATTGCACTATAAAATAACTGTTCAGAAGTAGTTTATCATTTAATTTAATCATTTATGACATTGATTTTAATGATGAATTTTCAGCTTCATTACTCCAGTCTTCAGAGTCACATGATCCTTCACTCTAAATCACTCTAACATTAATTATTATTATTGTTATAATAATAATAATAATAATAACAATAATAATAATAATAACTATTATTCATGGTAATAGTAATAAAAGCAATAATGATTGGATTAATAATTTCATTTGAAACTACATACAATAAGCAGTTATTTAAAATTGTAATAAATATTTAACAATTACAAATTTTGTTACATTTAATAAATGCCGCCTTGATGAACAGAATTATTTTCTTAATAACAAAAACATGAAAAAAGTAAAATTAAATAAAACTGACCCCAAACATTTGACTGGTAATATATATATATATATATATATATATATATATATATAAATAAAACATTCTTGGTCTACGTTTAGTGCATGGACAAACATATAAGCCCATCCACCGTAAAATTATTAATCAATAAACTATTTGCAATAACTGTGAGTGAAATATGTCCTTTGTGTCACTTATTAGATTTATGATAACTCTGATCAGTTAATATATCTAAAAGCAATAAATAGATGCACCATGCTCTCTAACTAATTAATACAACATATTATAGAGGGCTATATACTATTTGTGTTAATTAGACTAACAAAGAGGGCTATATCCTATTTGTGGTAATTAGACTTACTAATAATTAGATAAAAACTACAAACTCATTTTTTTCTAGATTTGTGTAATGTAGAATTATGATATTCAGTTGAAAAAACAATAAATGATAATTTTAATGTAAACCATTTTAATGCAATATAATGAACATACTGTATGCATGCAAACAATATAATAATTGTAAAAAATACACTTCATATACTTGCATATACATAAGTGCATATGGTCACTTCAAAATTCATTCATTTTCTTTTTGGCTTAGTCCCTTTATTAATCCTTGGTCGCCACAGTGGAATGAACTGCTAACTTATCCAGCATATGTTTCACACAGCCGATGCCCTTCCAGCTGCAACCCATTACTGGGAAACATCCATACACACTCATTTACACACATACACTACGGACAATTTTTTAGCTTACCCAATTCACCTATACCACGTCTGTAAGGGGAACCGGAACACCCGGAGGAAACCCAGGTGAACACGGGGAGAACATGCAAATTCCACACAGAAATGCTGACCAAGCCGAGGCTCGAACCACCCACTGCGCCGCCACTTCAAAATTCTCAGTTTCTTATTACTATGACATTTCTTCCAATTTAGGATATAAATTTTTTTTATCATGGTTTGTGTCAATTGGTCAAAATAACAGAAAATAGATGTTTTTTCTTCTTCAAATCCTTAGATTCATTATAGACAACACACAAAACCAATGTTTTTGCTTCAGAAGAGTTAAGAAATCAATACTTAGTGTATAAAACCATTTGCTATTTTGACAGATAAAAAAAAAGAAGCTCTATATGACGATTTATATTTGGATTTATCTCCCAAAAAATATTATTAGAATTTAAAAACTGCAATATATAACCTTTAAAGGGGTGGTCCAGAGTTTATTTTTAAGGCTTGATTGTGTTTATAAGATGCAAAGCAATGTGTGCTCATGCTTCACTTGTAGAAAATCACGTTATTTTTTTCATATATCTTACAGCTATTGAGCTAAAATTAAAACAACTATCATATTTCCTAGTTCCTCTGAAAGGCCCGTCCTCAAGAGGCTCTGATTAGTCAGCTAACATAATGTGTTGTGATTCAAGGTTCGGCTCCACATCACCAGGAAGCATCATGCCTCCACTCTACTAGCACATGCTGTGCCTCTGTTGTGTAAATGTCAGTTTAACTGTTAGTCGTATCAGTTTGAGCCTGAATTAGACAGAAAATGACACAGAGGACACAGTTGAACCTCATGCCTTTCATATATATTTGGGTTAGAAGCATGTGTAAATAATATTAGGCATTCACATATCTTTTGCAAATTCATTATTTGAAATGTATAGCGCAGGGATAGCGTGCACATAGAGAGACGCAGCATCGCTGCTGAAGATTGCGGCAGTTTACAGCGGTTTGACGGATAAATAAGAATTTGAAGTTAAATTGTTAGTGGTGCCAAACAGCATTTCCTGTTGTTTACATCCTTGTTTACGTTCTTGCTACAACATACCATTAACGCTAGACACTGTGCATGTAATAGGTCAAATTGAACAAATAAAAACACTTACAGGTTGTGGCTCACAATCCATAGCTTCTGTTATTATGGTTGGATTTGCTCCTTCTTTAAGGAGTTTTTAGAATCCAGCACTGAACTGAGAGAGATTCTGGAAGCTGTCCTTTGTCAAATGCTAGAGCTATATATTTTTTATAATTCTCTGAAACATAATTGAAGTTAAACTGTAAGCACTTCTCTCTTTGTGTCGTCCTTGGAAGCCCAAATACAGAAACAGAAGAAGCTCTGTGGAAATAGCAGCGTTTGGACGCCATTTTATCTTTCTCTGCCATAACATTACAGGCCCCCTTCGATGCGCGTGGTGTATGCGCATAACCTGAAGGGTTTATGACTTTATTAACCCGGATGTATTTTTTGTAGCCTCCAAACATAGTTCGCTGTAGGCTTTGCTAAGCTAACTGTAAAAAGCCAATGTCTCCCTTTGCATTGAACTTTGAGCGTATTACATTCAGAGATGTTGTTTAGTTCATGTCTAACGTAGCTGTGTAAACAAAGTTTAAAATATGATATCGTAGTAGACCACCCATTTAAAAATTAAAAAACATCAACTCCACCCCCAAAATGATCCAAATGGTATGCCAAGAATTTATATTAGCATTTATATAGTATATATTAGCATTAATATTTTTGATCGCTGTTTTTTTTAAACCCAGTAGCTGTATGTCTCATATAGCTTTATTTATTATCACTTAAAAGTCTCATACTGTAGCTTTAGATTCTAGTATTTATAATTAGTGCAAACTCTTGATCTGAGGCTGAAGGTCCTGCTGACTGTGTGTCTTACCCGCTCTGCCAGTTGAGTATGTGTTGTGGGCTGCAGGGGGGCGTAGCTGCAGGGTCACTGCAGGGCGTACCACTCCTCTGACTGTGTGGAGATGCAGCTGAAACACACAAACACCATTGTAAGACCCTGATGCATACAGCGCATCTACAGACACATATGCTTATACACGTGCTGAACATGTCAAAGATAAAGCTGACTGTTTGCTGCCAACACTCTCTTGATCTGTTGGAAAAGGTTTGGAGTGTTTCTGCTACCCAGAGAGAGGTGATAATCCCCACGACACACACACAAAAACACTGACCAGACCACCCTGACTGCCTCCATACACATGTACACGTGCACACCCATTTGCTGGCACATTTAATAGGTCTCATTCAAGCACTTTTTGGCCTTCACACACAGCAAATCCTTGCTATAGCATGAATATGTACTCAATAATGTAAAATGTATAGAACTTAATTAAAGGACACATAAAAGGATATGAAAATGTACTTGAAGTACACAATGCTCTGTATAAAAATACATCTGATGCATAAAATGCCATAAAACAGGTTGCCATGTTAAAATAAGACAAAAAATATAATGTGATGAATAGACTTCTTCTCTTTCAACCTCATTTTCTTTTCCCAAGGCTTTAGACAATCTTCATTTAATTAAAAATATATTTTTTTTTTTTACTTTATTTCAACTATACATTAAATTAGGAACATGGTTGTTAAATTAATGATGTCAGATAATTTCTTAAACTATTGACTATTGTGACTTCCACAAGGATAAAAGAATATCTCAATTCTGATAGATAGATAGATAGTTGCTCAATTGGTACGAATGGGTATAGATGAATAGATGACATGATGCTCAATTGGTACGAATGGGCCCAAAGTGTGCCAAGAAAATACCCCCCACACAATTACACCACCACCACCAGCCTGAACCATTGATACAAGGCAAGATAGATCCATGCTTTCATGTTGATGAGCCCAAAATCTGACCCTACCATCCGAATGTTGCAGCAGAAATCGAGACTCATCAGACCAGGCAACGTTTTTCCAATCTTCTATTGTTCAATTTTGGTTAGCCTGTGCGAAGTGTAGCCTCAGGCATTTGCCACCACAGAACTGCCACTCACTGGATATTTTCTCTTTTTCTGACCATTCTCTGTAAACCCTAGAAATGATTGTGCGTGAAAAACCCAGTAGATCAGCAGTTTCTGGAATACTCAGACCAGCCTGTGTGGCACCAACAACCACGCCACATTCAAAGTCACTTAAATCACCTTTCTTCCCCATTCTGATGCTCGCTTTGAACAGCAGCAGATCGTCTTGACCATGTCTACATGCCTAAATGCATTATGTTGCTGCCATGTGATTGGCTGATTAGAAATTTGTGTTAACGAGCAGTTGGACAGGTGTACCTAATTAAGTGGCCTGTCAATATATTGATTATCGTGACAGGCCTAAATGTGACAATTTGATTTCCTTTGTTATTCCTAGTCATTTCCCCATTTGCAAATAAACCTAAAGTCCTAAAACAGTAGCAGAAAGGAGCTTTTCTTGCGCATTGGAGAACAAGGTTAATAATATTTGATGTGCTCACCTGGTGACCCTTTGACTAGCGTCCCTATCCGTCCCCCACGTCCATCTGAAGAGTTGGAGCTGGTGTGTGTAACTCGGCTGTGCTCCTTTATGGATCCAGATGAGCGTTGGTACCAGCACCGCAGCTCCTCCGACACCGCTGCCCGTCCTCCACCACCACCACCTTCCCTGCCCAGCGACGGAGTCCTCACAATCTGGGAACGGGATGGCGTCAACCTCCCGCTTCCACCACCACTACCCGCTTCCCCATCCTCCCCGGAGCCCCAGCCCTCCTTATAAAGCCCTCCAGCCGTGTACGAGTTTGAGGTCTTGAACTGCGCCTTGACGCTGTAGTGGCCCTCCTGGTCGTTCTCCAAACTGCGGACCACCACAGCATTGGGGCTGCTGCCCTCAGTGTATAATGGGTACTCTTTGATGCGGTACTGTGAGGACGGCTGGCTCTGGCTGTGCAAGTAAACCCCCTGATGGCTGCCACACACTCCTCCGTGGGTGCTACCATTTCGGGCTGCCAGGTTTGGCATGCTGCCGGAGCTGGACGCTCCCAGGTGTCCCGCAGACTTGTGCCGCTGCCGTTGCCGCTGTCGGGCTTTGGAGGGCGAGTCCTCTGCCAGCGTACAGTAGTTGGGGTTGGAGGTGGACGAAGGGTAATAATGTTCTGAGCTGGAGTGGCTGGTGCAGGATGAGCAGTCATCTGGGACCACAGAGCCGTTGCTTCCTGTCCTCTGGGGGCCTGAGAGAAACAGGTCAGGGCTGAGTCCCGCTTCAGTGTCTGCCTCTAAGGAGAGCAGCTTCCCTTGAGACTCCAGACTAGAGCTCCGGCCCCGAAACGGCTGAGTAAGACTGAGGAAAGTACAGAAAGCAGCAGTTTAGTGTATCATTAGAATTTTTTTTTTACAATTTCAACAAATTTAATGGAATTAATAAAAAATTCTGAAGTAAATGCAGAGTTTGAAGAAGAAAACAAATATGTGTATACAGCTATGTAAAAAAACGAGACCATTTGAAAGCTTTACAATTTATAGTTAAAACGTAATTTTAGTTTTGTTCGGGAAACTACTGATGACATTTCTTCTAAATGTATAAAATAGTGTCAATTACAGCGTAAAATGATAATTGGTCAAAATAACAAATTTAATTAATCCATTCAGACCCATTCAGTGATTTTATTTCATTCATTCATTCATTTTCTTTTCGGCTTAGTCTCTTTATTAATCCGGGGTGGCCACAGCGGAATGAACCGCCAACTTATCCAGCACGTTTTTACGCAGCTGATGCCCTTCTAGCCGCAACTTATCTCTGGGAAACATCCACACACACTCATTCACACTCATACATTACAAACAATTTAGCCTTCCCAATTCACCTGTACCGCATGTCTTTGGACTGTGGGGGAAACCGGAGCACCCGGAGGAAACCCACGCAAATGCAGGGAGAACATGCAAACTCCACACAGAAACGCCAACTTACCCAGCCTGGGCTCTAACCAGCGACCTTCTTGCTTTGAGGCGACAGCACTACCTACTGCGCCACTGCGTCGCCTCAGTGATTTTAATCATGACAAATATTTATTATTTTCCACAGCTATATAAACGCACTCATAATTCATTTTTAATCATGATGATTTAAAAAATATACACAGTTAAAGTCAGAATTATTAGCCCCCTGATTTATTAGCCCCCAGTTAATTTTTTCCCCAATTTCTGTTTAACGGAGAGAAGATTTTTTCAACACATTTCTAAACATAATAGTTTTAATAACTCATTTTTAATAATTTATTTTATCTTTGCCATGATGACAGTAAATAATATTTTTCAAGACATTTCTGTACAGTTTAAAGTGACATTTAAAGGCTTAACTAGGTTAATTAGGTTAACTAGGCAGGTTATGGTAATTAGGCAAGTTATTGTATAATGATGGTTTGTTCTGTAGACTATGGAAAAATATAGCTTAAATGAGGTAATAATTTTGACCTTAAAATGGTTTTAAAAAATTAAAAACTGCTTTTATTCTAGCTGAAATAAAACAAATAAGACTTTTTCCAGAAGAAAAAATATTGATATTGATAAGAGAATAAGAATATTGATTTAAATGTACGATTCATTCCGCTGTGGCAACCTCTGATAAAACCAGAGACTGAGCCGAAGGAAAATAAATTAATGAGATATTTAAATTTATTTAATTTGTATCATGTACACATATTTTATATCTAAATTCTCAAATATGTGCATGCCTGTGTGTGTTTATATATACATAATAATTATACACAGTACACACATTTAAATTATGTCAAAACAAACTTTTATTTTGGATGTGATTAATCGTGATCCATTTCTTCCCAGCACTAATTATGTACAATATTTAAAAAGGAATAGAAATGTTAAAACATGAATGCTTCATACAAATGAAGTCACTTTGGGCAAAAGCATATGCTAAATGTAAATGTAAATAGTATGTTACATAAAGCAACAGTTAACATTCTTATGACGACAACATAGGGCATTGGTTTGTAAGTGTGTGCGTGTGTGTGTGTGTGTGTGTGTCTGTGTTTGTGTGTCTCTCTACCTGGCTGAGTGGACGTAGCTCCGTGTCCTAAGGTCAGGTGTGGAGGGCATGCTGGACTGGCTGTTCCAGTGAGGAAGGGAGCGTACGGGACTGTTCTGGAGAGAGTTGCTTACTCCTGCCTCACAGCTGCCTGTGCTGGGGAACCGCCTGTGACTACTAAAGACACATTCATAAACATCATTCATTCATCCAAATGTGCACCAAACTGTTCATTCCAAGCACAAAACTAACAGTCTACCTGGAGTGTGACGAGCGCTTCTTTACTCGTTCGTAGGGTTCATCTAATGAGCTTTCGCTCCACATGCGCGGTTTGATCGGGGACTTGTCATAGTCGCTGCGCTGATAGTGCAGGTGTCTCAGTCCATCCAGGGACTGTGGCGGGGGTGGCCGGCTGTGGGATGGAGGTCGGGGAGGGAGACCCTTGTGTGGAGAGGCAGCCGGAGAGAATGTGGGGGTTCCTGTCACCTGGGGGTCATCTGGAGCAAAGAATGACAGATAAGTAAGACCAAAAAAAAAAAAAAACCTCAATTGCATATTAATTACTGTTGTGCCAAATTAAAGTGTTCTGAATAGGTAAAATACTTTTTTTGCAACTATAAATTGTTCGATTTAGCAAAATAATTACTGCATTTAATTTAAATTTAGACTAACACTACAGCAAACAATGTGTTATACCATAGTCTATCTGACTTCACTGTGGTTTGTAACACCCACTTTTCTGCACATGATTCAATACTGATGATTACAACCAAACCCGCCCAAAATTGCAAACAGAGTGTCTGGTAACTGTAATACTATGGTTAATCTGGCTTTATTATGGTATGCAACACCCTCCTTTTTACTATCCCAATAATTATATATATATGGAGAATATTAAACTCTGCCCTAATTTCCTTTTCTTACTAATTTTCATTCATTAATTTTCTATACGGCTTTGTCCCTTTATTAATCCGGGGTCGCCACAGCGGAATGAACCACCAACTTATCCAGCACAATTTTACACAGCGAATGCCCTTCCAGCCGCAACCCATCTCTGGGAAGCATCCACACACACTCATTCACACACATACAATTTAGCCTACCCAATTCACCTGTACCGCATGTCTTTGGACTGTGGGGGAAACCAGAGCACCCATAGGAAACCCACGCAAACGCAGGGAGAACATGCAAACTCCACACAGAAACGCCAACTGACCCAGCCGAGGCTCGAACCAGCTACCTTCTTGCTGTAAGGCATCAGCACTACCTACTGCGCCACTGCATCGCACTCACTTATTTTGCTTTATTTATTTTTTAATGATTTACTTAACATTTTTCAAACATTAACAACAACCATCAACAACAGAGAACGTGAGAAAACTAAATAAAAGCAGTACAGGTTTAAACAGAACTAAATAGAAATCGAATTAATGTGAATTATGACGATTTTAGTGGCATTATTGAAGTGCAGTACAGACTTGTAAATACCACAATCTATTACTGTAGTGTAGGATTTTCACCGCATTTTGCGACAGGTTAGTCTATACACAAACACCTGCATTGCAAAATGCAAAGTTTTTTTTTCCCATACGACGTGCGGTATCAAACTCCATTAAAACAACACTCTTCCAGCAGTTCATACTCGCATCCAATATCTTGTTTGTCACAGGGGGCATGCATGAAATGTTCCTGAATGAAAGTGAAAGTGCCAAATTGGAGTTAAAGTAGACAAATTAAAAATGAAACACCCGAAATAAAACAAAACTCCAGAGGAAATGATGCAATGACGGTAATCGAATTATGTGCTATAACATGTAAAACGGTATCATGAAAGGAACATTCAAAAAGCAACTCATGTAAACACCTTAATCATATTATTGCCTTATTAAGATTAGGGCAAATAATTTGATTACTGATGTCCATGTAAACGTAGTCCATGGTAAAATTCAAGGCAATAAAGGGTTACAAACTGTTATTATAAATATTATTATTATATAATTATGGAAGGGTTGACAGGGGGATCGGTCTAGATCCAGATAGAGTGTTTTAACATAATGTGCTTCAATTTAAAAATATATTACAGACTTAGAACTGTTTTTTGGTGTGTAAAAGCATACAAACTCACCATCATCAAGCACCAGTGCGTCAGACAAAGAGCTGTCCTCTGAGCCGATATTGGCTTCTGCCAAACAAAGACCAAACCAATTACAAAGTGAAGCTCTTGCACACCAATACGTCAAAACAAATAGTTGCAACCTGAGCATAAACACGAGTGTGTGTAAATGAATTTTCGCAGCAGAGGTCACTCACTGACACATATTTTCACACTGTTTTATAGGTCTTTGGGAAAATGCGATTACTCCTGCTCTCAGCATGACAAGACTTTACAGAGGAAACGCATAATGAACTCACAAGAGCTCCTTGAGAACATCTTTACACACACACAGTGAAAGTAATTCCTCACCTTCTATGATGAGAGAGGCACGTTGTGTGGGTTTCTTCCCGGAGCGAACGCGATATTCATTGATGCCATTCTCAATGTCTTGCAGCTTCTTCAGAGCGTTTAGATATGACGTCTTCCTCTGTTTCTTCAATTTCTTGCTGCTGATGTGAGGATCTGATGCTAACCTTCGTGCCGCCTCCGTTATCTGAGACTGAATGGCAAATTCCCTTTCCAAACGCTCCAGTTCCTCTTCCTAAAAAACACAGATGTATACACACACAATGTCAAAGGTGCATTTAGTCAATTTTGCCAAATGATGTTGATATTTGAAAGCACCAAAATAAACATGTCCATAACCCAACAAACATGTTTTTAGATATCTTCAGCAGGTTTTCGCTAACAAATAAAGCCCAAAACTAGCCCAATAATACCAATATTCAAAATATACTCAAATATTGCAGCTGTTGGACAACATAATGCACTTTTGAGGCTTTTTCAGGCAAGAATGTAGTTGTTTAGATTGCAGTTTAGAGCTATTCAGCGCGTCAGCGGCCATTAGCCTGTCATACTGAGCCGAGCGAAGACGGTTGACGTTCCCTCACAAGAAAACAGCCTTTTCTCAGAGTAAGTTTAAAACTATAGCTGAACAAATTATTATAGAAGTGACATTCTAAATCGATCTCCCTATTTTGTATGTTGTAGTTCTGTATTTATACCATAGTAATCTGGTAGTGTTTGCTTTGCTTTAGCTTTTTCAGGGTTAATTATTGTGAAATTTCGATTGCAACAGAGAAATACTGGGAAATCTCTGTAGACTGATGGCATTTCATGCCTTACAATCTTACAATGTGAGCAAAATCACCTGTTTTGTCATCACATTAGAAATTATACAAAGGAATCATGCAAATACTGGCTCTAAAGTGACATTAATGAAGTAGCAACAGTTTCTGCTGTTCTGACGCTCAGCTGCAGCTGTGAATGAATGGCAGAAGAAAGTAGTTCCTCGTACAAAAGGGCTTTTGAGACTCTCCATGTTTGATTCTCTTTTTTGTACACACGATTATGTCGTCAAACTGTTGTATAAAGCAATATCACAAATAGTAGCAGTGTATATCTTCACAGATTAAAAAAAAAACTTTTTTCCATTACTGGATGGATTATAAATGGTTTATTCTTTAAAAATAACTGTATAGTAGCATTTAAATAGATTCTCTTATCAAACACATCCATAACCCATCAAATCCTTTTCGGATATCTTCAGCAGAGTTGCCAGGTTTTCGCAAACAAATCCAGCCCAAAACTAGCCCAATGACACCAAAACTCAAATTATGCAACCACTCTTTCATAAAATAAATATATATTTCGTTCATCACTGGATGGATTTTAAACAGTTTATTCTTTGACAATAACTGTATAGTAGCAAATAAAAAGATTCTGTTATCATAAAATGACATGAATATACTTTAAATTGACAGTACAGCTGGCATGGTGTTATAAATTCAAGATATTAATTAATTATTAATTAAAATTAATAAAATTGTAAATCGACTGACTTTTTTTTTCTATATATTAAATATCTTTTTTTAGTAGTTATTTAACAACAATCCTGGAAAGTTCTGCCAACCTGTTAGCATAGGAAGGAAAACACTCACAAATACTGTCTCTCCTCTAGACCCCCTACATCTCACAAAATTGTACCTTCATAGCAGAGTTTTTATTATCATTGGTTGAATAAAAATTGTGTAAAGTAAATTATTTCAAATGCAACCATCCAAATATAATAGATGAAGACGACTGGTTGCAATCGAGGGAAAGATTAATGCGGCCAAGTACAGGGATATCCTGGACGAAAACCTTCTTCAGTGTGCTCAGGACCTCAGACTGGGCCGAAGGATTTACCTTCCAACAAGACAACGAGCCTAACCACACAGCTGAAATAACAAAGCAGTGGCTTTACAACAACTCTGTGACTGTTCTTGAATGGCCCAGCCAGAGCCCTGACTTAAACCCAATTGAGCATCTCTGGAGAGACCTAATAAAAATGGCTGTCCATCAATGCTTACCATCCAACCTGACAGAACTTGAAAGGATCTTATTTGAATAAATCTGCAAAAATGTCAATAATTATGTGTTTTTCTGTTAATATTGGGTGCTGTGTGTACATTAATGAGGGAAAAATGAACTTAAATGATTTACATACTGTAAAGAGAACAATTTAAGGATGCCTGAATACTTTCCATACCCACTGTTTATGTCAAACGTATAAAAAACAGCAACAACAACAACCAGAGGCAAACAATTAAAAGCAGCCCAATGACTTGGCAACCCTGATTTCCACTATCATACTAGACACGCCCATTACTGCTGATTGGCTGCAAGTGTGTTTTGGGACTTCTTCCAACACTGTGGTCAACTGCATTTTTCAAATATTCCTTACTGCACCTTTAGGCAAAAAGTCATATCCTTCATGTCATCTTTTTGTGAAATCGCCAACACACACTCTGTCAGATTAACAAGACTTCTACAAGCACCAAGCTGTCTAGTTGTCACACACACTTTGAGACAGCCAAGATATTGTGGCCTCTTATCAATGCCTTCGATTTATTACCCAAAATCAACAATCATCAGTCATGCACAAACACACACACACACACACACACACACACACACACACACACACACACACACACACACACACACACACACACACACACACACACACATACACTCTAAGGAAAAGGTGACATTGTGACCTTCTACATAAATCTGCCTTTTTTGCACACATTCACACAGCACAAGCTCTTTTTGGGGGGTTTTGTAATGTGGCTTCTTTGGCTGAGACTCAACGCACACACTGCACTATCGCCACTTCCTCCGATCATGCCAGACTGGTGCTATTTATAGATCTCTGCATACACACATACACAACAATGCCTGGGCGTCATGACTTAAAGGGTAGTTTTATGATAAAAAATGTTTGTAGCGGTCGCTGTGGTCAGTACCAACTTTACATCAGACTATAAACAGAATGCCCATTTGGCCAGGTCATGACTGCGGTCAGTGGGATGGATGAGGTTGGATGTCACTGACCTCTCCTTTGGGTAGGATTTTCTGTTCGTCCAGTTTGAAGGCTGTGCCAATTTTGCGTCTGACGGTGGGCGGCTCCTCGCCAGGATCCAGAGGATACTCCTTCGGAAGTTTTCCAGTCAGCTCCTGAAACACAACACACTATGTTACAGTCTTTTTTCTTTAGCATTTGTTGTGTATGTTTATTATACTATTATTTCAATAAAATTTTGAAATAGTTTTCACCAAAATAGCAAAGGTTTTTTTTGTGTGTAAGCTTGTATTTTACAGTACACTACCTGACAAAAGTCTTGTCGCCTCTCCAAGTTATAGGAACAACAAATAAAACAAAGACAACAAAGACGAAATCTGCGGACGTTTTTTGCAATTTCTGCTGAGAATTTTGGTAAAAATCTGTGGATTTCTGTAGAATTATTTTGGGAGTCTCATAACTAAAACCTTAATATGTAAAATATGTGTAATTTAAAAACTTAATAAAATCAGATTTACACACATTTACTCAAATAAAAAAAAGAATTAATGATGGGCTAAAAATCTGCAGAAATCTGCAAAAAATCTGCGCGCGCAGATTCTGTGTGGGCCTAGCAATGACTCAAATAACTTATTAATAAAGTCATCTGGAATGGCAAAGAAAACGTTTTGCAGGACTCCCAGAGTTCATCAAGATTCTTTGGATTCCTCTTCAATGCCTCCTCCTTTATCTTACTCCAGACAAACTCAACAATGTTTATTCTGGTGACTGGGCTGGTCAACCCTGGAGCACCTTGACCTTCTTTGCTTTCAGGAACTTTGATGTAGAGGCTGAAGTATGAGAAGGAGCGCTATCCTGCTGAAGAATTTGCCCTCTCCTGTGGTTTGTTATGTAATGAGCAGCACAAATGTCTTGATACCTCAAGCTGTTGATGTTGCCATCCACTCTGCAGATCTCTCACACGCCCCCATACTGAATGTAACCCCAAACCATGATTTTTCCTTAATCAAACTTGACAGATTTCTGTAAAAGTCTTGAGTCCATGAGGGTTTCAATAGGACTTCTGCAGTATTTGTGATGATTGGGATTCAGTTCAACAGATGATTCAAGGGAAAAATCCTGTCACTTTTCCAAATGAAAAAACTAAAAGTCATTATTATTTGTTGCTCTTACAACAGGCTTCGGTAATGTACTGTAAACTGTTTATTTTCTTCATTTAAAATACAAAAATTGTTTACAGATTGATATTTTTCTGCTCCCATAACTCTGTGGTTACTTGTTTTGTAAAATATAAAAAGATATTTCAATATAATGGTAACATATACTTTCTCTTTGTATTTATGTTTGAGTTTATACTGCAAATGTCACATCCATAACACTGGAACTGCGCATTTAATGTTAATTGTAGCTTCTTTATAATTAATTAGGAAATTTGCATATTGTTTCTACAACCATTTTAATACATATACATATTTTAATACATAAACTAAATACACAATCATATGAATAATTACTCGTATTCATTTATCTGAGTGACTAATTTGGAAAAAAAATCTGCTCAGGTTTTCAAACAGAGACTTTACGCTAAAGTGAGAAGTTGTTTGGATTTCGTACCGCTTCTCTGATGCAGATGTTCTTGAGTTCCTCTATTCTCTGTCTGAGCGTCTCCTCCAGAGCTTCCTGTCTAGCCCTCAGAGCCGCCAACATGTCCTTCTTCGCAGTCTGAGAGCTGTCTGACTCTTGAGAGCCTACAAACATATACACGAGGTTAGGATTGACATAGAAGTCACATTTATCATAATATGTATACTTGCGCACGTGTGTGTGTGTGTGTGTGTGTGTACACTAAAGGTTAAATATCATTAATATGTAAAGGTCAAATCAGCATCAGCAACACCAGACTTGTGCTAAAACAATCAGACTGACCTTCTTGCTCAAAGAGAGAGGGTGTGTACTTCAGCTCTTTCAACGCTCTGAAAGGGGGCAAAGTGTGTGTGTGTGTGTTTGTGTGTTTCCAGGACAAAACTGAACAAAGAGTTCCAACAGGGCAACATTGTTCAGCGTTTGTGTGTGTGTGCGTACATTAAGGTCTAAGATGTTTACAAGGAAATCAGTGAAATTTTTTGGCAAGACTGGCAACAAGTATTATATAACAACAACAATACCTTAATGACACCACACACAGCTAAAGACATTAAATCAGTGTTTGCTTTTCTGTGGGGGAAAAGTAGTTGTGTGTGACCTTGTGAATGAGTGTGTTTTCTCACATTGAAACTATGCATCCTCATCATCAACAGCATCCTCCATTTCTGCAGAGGAATTCAATGCTTCTGGTGTGTTTAAAAGGGCATAGTGTCTATCTATGTGTGTGTGTATGTGTGTGGGAGCAGGCAGCTGTCTGGGAATCAGTGAAGAGTTGACAGTAATAGAGAGAAAATGACCAGGGTCACTGGCTGTGTCACTAGTGTCCAGTCAAGCATGCTGTGTGTAAGTGTGTGTGTCCTTGGTCTACGGCTGCAGAATAAGAACTAAAAGAGTAAGCCTGAAATACAGACAATATAGCATTTTTTTAGTAGATTGCTGGTGATTGTGACACTCAATTACTATGTGCTTTATTTTGCTTTATTTGCTTCATAGGATCACTCCAGAACAGTTCTTGCCTCTCTGGAGTTCCCATGAACCCCACCCTGCCCAAGTGTGTGTGTCCAATACAGATTTTCCCCTAACGTCTTTCACTTCTCATCCCTGTGCTGGAAGTTTTCCACTGGGAAGCAAGAAGGGTGGATTTATTTAGCAACTCTGCAAATCCAAACTTGGCTGGGTGGAAAAGCTCTTTGCAGTGAAATTCTCCTGTCATACAAACACAAAGGAACCGGGGATGCAAGAATTCCCACTCGTTTGTTCACACTGATTCTGGAAAACTGCTGATTTAACGGGCCATTACAGTGCTCAACTACTGGTTGTTATTGGAGCATATGGTCATTATGACAATTAAATCAATCATATTCATATGATTCATGTTCTTGGCCGTAGTGTGCTCAATAAAAATACTTTATATAACATGTTTGTGGTCTGTAAATAAAAATTTTTTTTTGGAAAGTAGTTGAGTTATACTCACCAAGGATTAGGCCTGTCACAATAATCAATATATCGACTTAAGGCTGGTTTATACTTCTGCGTTGAGTGATCGGCATGACCCACGGCGCCTGTTTTGCGCATAGTCGTGCATTTATACTTCTGCATGCTGTTTGTGTTGCTCTGCAGGAACACTTCCGAAACGCTAGCTGGCAGTAGGCTTTTATGTTCCTCTATGTCGAGTTTCTTTGCAGGTGTTTGTTTTTTTCTGAACACAACCTTAATGTACAAGTAGCTAAAACTCGCTTATTCAGATGCGGGAAATGACGGACGTGCAACAAATTTAATCATAAGGCAAACACAAAACAAAAGTTTCCATCTGGAGCTCTTTCATAAGACTTGACACTTGCTACACACTCACTATCAGCACCGCCCACACTCGTCACAGCTACCAAGCCGACCAATCACAGAGCTTGAGCTAGGCGTCGTTGTGACATGCAGTTACATCTTTCAAGAGGTTCACGTCGGAGTCAGTCATAAATATAGACTGACTCTGACTTCTGACTAAATACAGACTAGTTATAGACTGTATAAATCAGCTTTTATCATGCACTACTACTACTACTACTACTACTAATATAT
>CAIGQZ010032545.1:1498732-1515607 GCA_903798205.1 Danio tinwini
TCTTTTTTTCTTTAAATAAAGAGAGCATGCATATTTCTGATTATTTGACAATATCAATAATGTTAATGAATAATTTTAATGAATAAATATATGAAATATAAAATATATGAAAATCTGATATATCGAAAAGGTTTTTAAATACTTTTTATACATAGTTTCAATCAGTAAAGTCTGATGTTAGAATGCTGAAAAACTGATTTTTTTTTTTTTAAGAGCATGCATATTTCCTAAATAATCGGTACTACTTTTATCAATGCTTTTAATGAATAAAATATTAAATATATGGTGTTTTAAATACTTTTTACACATAATGTTAATCAGTAAATGCTAAAATGTTAGAATGCTGGCAAACAAAATGTATTTATTTTTCTTTAAATAAAGAGAGCATGCATATTTCTTATTATTTGGCATTATCAATAATTTTAATAAATAAAATATATGAAATATAGAATATTTATATGAAAATTTATATCGTGAGGGTTTGTAAATACGATTTATACATAATTCTAATCAGTAAAGTCTGATGTTAGAATTCTGGCAAACTAAAAACGTTTTCTTTAAAGAGCATGCATATTTCTAATTATTTGTTATTATCTTTAACAATACTTTTAATGAATAAAATAAAAAATATGAAAATCTATATTGACAGTTTTTGAATTCTTTTTATACATGATTTTTAATAATGCATTAAATCAATTTGTAATGTAAAAATCCATTTGTAAAAGATTTCAGCAAATAATTTAAATTTAAATACAAAACATATTAAACAAATTGTAGCTGTTTTAAATCATAATAATAATCACAACATAATTGTATGTTTGACTGTATTTTGATCAAATAAACAGCATTGTTGACCATAAGAGACTCACATTAAAATAAATTAGTGCTGGGCAAAGTTTAATCGTAATTAATCGCATCTAAAATAAAAGTTTTTTTTTTACATAATTTAAGTGTGTGTACTCTGTACGCTTATTATGCATGTATAAATACACACAGGCATGCATGTATTTGAGAAAATGTTTATGTATATCTAGATATAAATTATACATATATAATAACAAATATATGTAACAAAAGTGCTTTGTATAGTTTTGTTTCCATGTATGTGTGTGTATCACATATACATAATAAATAAATATAATACACTAGGCCTGTCACAATAATCAATATATTGACTTATCGCACAACACATGAACATCAATTCAATTATTTTTAGTGATGCAATATATATCGCCTATACATAAAAACAGTTCTAGCAACATTTTAACTTATTGTGCAACATCTCTACCAGATATATTACTTTTCACCTTGCACTTTTTTGTTAACACTAATTACCATTTATTTAGGATATGCGTTTTCACATTCTGATTCCAATGCCTAATTATTGAATTGTTAAAATGACTATAATTAAATTAAATATTCTTAAGAATAAAATATTGTGTGTTTTTTGAAAGAGTGTACTTGCATTGTGATATTATATTGTCATTCTGGCATTATATAATGAGTAGCATAAAATGGTCTTAAAATGACAATAATATTGTTTATCGCAATATATTTTGGTGCAATATATCGTACAACAAAAAATAGATATCGTGACAGGCCTATAATACACACACATATCTTGTTAAAACAAACTTTTATTTTGAATGCAATTAATCACAAATAATCTTTGCCAAGCATAAAATAAAATAAAATAAATTTTGCTAAACATTTGAAAAATAATAAAAAACTTTTTATTTTGGATGCGATTAATCAGCATTAAATTAAATTAAATTAAATTAAACTTTTATTTTGTATGTGGTTAATCACAAATAATTTTTGCCCAGCATTGACTAAAATAAAATACAATTAAATTAAAAGTTTAAATTAAATTAATTCATTAATTAATTTTGCAAAACATTTAAAAAATAATAAAAATGTTAATAAAAAATATAAAAAATATATATAAATAAAATAACAGTGCATTTTGGGATGGATTAACTGTAAATAAAAGATTCAATGCTGCATTAGATGCTGAGCATAGTTTTATCCTCTACTCTTCCAGACAAACTTTTCATTCAGCCATGATGGTTCAATCTTGCCTTTATAAACAGTAAACTAGATTTTAGATCATATAATTGCTTCTTTAAACATATAATCACTTCTTGACACAACTAAAGATCACTAAACATACAAGTATCCAACATACTTAAGTTCTGCTATAAAGGAGTTAACATTTCGGGAATTTCTGCAGTAAATGTCACAGCTGTGTCATCAGTATGACTCACATTCAGTGCAGATACTTTTAATATGATGCACAACGCCCACCCTGTACACAAAATAATACAATGACCCCCCACCCTTCTCTCTCACAAAGAGTACAGGAAGACTGTGTGTGCGTGTGTGGCATGCTATTTACTTAGCCTGAGCTATAATGAGCGCTTATGAGAAAAGACAGGGCATTGTAGAGGTCAAAGGTCACTGGCAGCAGACAGGAGGAAAACAATCACCGGTGACTCAAGGGCTGCAATTCCATGATTCATAGCTGTAACATTAAATCTGGATAGAAATGCCTTTAGAATGGCGTTCGTATGGTTTAATAAGGCATATCTTAGAGTTACTGGAGCTAATGAGCTGATCCGAAGCAATCCGAAAGAGCTACGCACATGCCAGCTTTTTGAGGAGTGGTCCCGGATTCGTCAGACGTACTAATGTTTCCAGCATGTTGTGTGTTGTCAGGGCGACAGTAATCCTGCGGGTGTCTGCTGCTGGGTTTCCTGTTGCGGGTTTTTGGAGTCAGAGAGGCTTGTTGGAGGGAGTTTAGGTAGAGGACAATAGCTCTCGATGATAAAGTCACAAACGTAGTGGTCACACCTCTGTAAAACTTCACACACACACACTTTGGCACAGATGCTTTGCGGTCTCTCATTAAGAGAGGGTTTCAATTAGCTTGAAACTCATTAAATAAACCCAACCGCTAACTCACAGAGTCTGCAGCTTTTAGTGTGTGGCATATTTTACTGTATATCCTCCTGCAGTCTCACACACTCACTTCTCACAGATGAAGTACAGCCACTAACTATTAGCGTATGTGAGCTTATCATCAAAACACACAAACGTGTAAGCATGTGTGATGGAGACAAACTGTGTAATGGGAGCATTAGAGGCAATGACCCATCTAAAAGGCAGATCAGGATAAAGCAGTCTGGGATTTAAGGAGTTTACGAATTAAAGGAACGATATGTACGATTTTTGCATCAATATTTTCAAAAAACACTAGAGCAGTGTTATATATCTTGCTGAATTATATCATTACATTATCCTGAATGTTTTGAAGAATGCTCAAATGTAGAGAAATAAGCTATTTTAACTAGTGCACGAATGTTTAATTGGGTCACCATGCTAATTTGATGTTTTTTTCTGGTTTTTAATAATGATGATAATAATAATAATAACAATGGTGACACAGTGGCACAGTAGGAAGTGCTGTCACCTTACAGCAAGAAGGCTGCTGGTTCGAGCCTCGGCTGGGTCAGTTGGCGTTTCTGTGTGGAGTTAGCATGTTCTCCCTGCGTTTGTGTGGGTGCCCTCCAGGTGCCCCGGTTTCCCCCACAGTCCAAAGACATGCGGTGCAGATGAATTGGGTAGGCTAAATTGTCCGTAGTGTATGTGTGTGAATGAGTGTGTATGGATGTTTCCCAGAGATGGGTTGCAGCTGGAAAGGCATCCGCTGCGTAAAACATATGCTGGATAAGTTGGCAGTTCATTCCGCTGTGGCAACCCCAGATTAATAAAGGGACTAAGCCGAAAAGAAAATGAATAATATTCATTTATAATATTATAATATATAAAATTATAATAATATAATAATAATAATAATAATAATAATAATACTCATACATTTTATTTAAAGGCGCCTTTCTGGCAACTCGAGGACACGTACAATAAAACAAGAGCAATAAAACAACAAGAAAAATAATATATGTAAAATATACACAGCAATAGCGCAGATACAATTAAGTATTAAAAGCCATCTTAAATAAGTGGGTTTTTAGTCTTGATTTAAATAATGTGAGGGAGTCAATGTTTCTGATGGTGGGTGGTAGTCAGCTCCAAAGCTGGGGACCAGAGCGGCTGAAGGCTCTATTGCCTATGGACGATAGATGAGCAGAGGGAGCAGACAAGTGGAGGGGAGTTTTTATTTGTATTCGAGGTGGTCCACTACGATATTATAATTTAAACTTTAGTTGATGTGTAATGTAGCTGTGTGAACATAAACAACATCTCTGAATGTAATACACTCAAAGTTCAATGCAAAGGGAGACATTGGCTTTTACATTGTTAGCTTAGCAAAGCCTACAGCGAACGAATTTGGGGACTACAAAAAATACACGTGCAGATTATGAGCCACAACCTGTAAGTATTTTTATTTGTTAAAATTGATCAACTACAGGCACAAATCCAGAGTTAACGGTTGTAGCGGAGACGTAAACAAGTATGTAAACAACGGGAAATGCTGTTTGGCACCACTAACAATTTAACTGCATTCAGATTTATCAGTCAAACCCACAATCTTCAGGAGTGCTGCAGTGTCTCTCGATGCGGCTGCTTTCCCTGTGTTCTACATCTCAAATAAAAGATATGTGAACATTTCATATTACTTACACATGCTTATTCCAAATATATATATATATATATGAAAGACTCTTGTTAGATGTTATTTTAGAAAGCAGGCGTGGGGCTCAGCTGTGTGCTCTTCATTTTTCGGTCTGATACAGGCAGCTAATGCTGCTAACACCTGCTCTGACTGAGTGACAGTGGCGTGACGTGGAGCCAATCCGCGAATCACAGCACATTATGTTAGCTGACCAATCAGAGCCTCTTGAGGGCGGACCTTTCAGAGAAACTAGGAAATATGGCTGCGACCGAAACCGCATACTTTCATACTATACAGTATGCGAGCCGAGTAGTATGTACGAATTCATAGAATTCGAAAATCAGTATGCGAGAAGTACCCGGATGACTTACTACTTCCGGTAAGATTCTGAAGTGTGCATCCCATGCACACTGCGCTATCCTATGATGCTCTGGGAGAGAAATTATGAATGTGTATGAATCGACGCAACTGACGCAGGTAGGTCACGTGACCATGACAAAATGGCGGATGTAGTACATCCGAGTTCCATTCATACTTCTTACATTCATACTGTATAGAATGTACTTTTCAAACGGCCAAGTACTACGTTTAAATTCAAATGCAATACCTACTGAGTAGTAGGCGGTTTCGGACGCAGCCTATGACAGTCCTTCTTATGTTAGCAGAGTAGCTGTATATAATCAAAGTAAGATATATGAAAAAAATTATGTGATTTTCTACAAGTGAAGCATGAGCACACATTGCTTTGCAGCTTATAAACACAACCAAACCTTAAAAATACGCTGTGGACCACCCCTTTAATACATTGTGCTTTTTATTAGACTGCACAGAGTGGCATTATAATAAAGCCTAAAACGTATGCTAAAAGTATGCTAAAACAGCACTGCTGCTTTTCGATGTGGACACGAGAGGAAAAAGTACCAGTAGTGGTGGACTGCGGCATAATAAAAGCTCTGCTGCTTTTTCTGCACGCTCATTTCTTATCAGCAGTTGTTCCTGTTTTTTGCTTCATTTCGACAGCTTTGAGCTTTACTCTGCTTCATAAAACCTTGATAATAAGTGTTGAATACTTTAGCTCATCCATCAACGTGATTTCTGCAGGAGTCCCATAGGATGTAATAAAAACCACTGGACATCTTTATTACAGGATGTAAAGAAAAACTCCCATGATTCCACACTCAATCACGTCATCATCAAACTACACCTTTGTGTGCTGCAAATTTGCACCCTCTAGCAGCGAACAACACATATCGTGCCTTGAAATTAATCATACAGAACTGAACATTTGTCATTATTTACTCTGCTTGTGTTATACTAGCATGTCATGATTTTGCCAAGCATGATATGATCCTGTATTAACATCTATGTTGATCCTGGAACATTATTTTTGTTTGAAAATGTAATTCATACCTATTCCCTACTGCTAAAAACAGCTTATTCCCAAAATCAGAGGGGAATAATAGTTGGATAACAATCATGTAGAAGTGCATAACCCTAACCGAAAGCCTAAACTTAACATGAACTGTAAACGTATACCCTTAATCCTGATTGGAAAGTTGTTTCAGGATCAGCATAGATGTAAAAAAGCCTACCGCAGCGCAAGGTCCACGTGATGTGATATTATGACTGCGATATAATAATGACAATGACCCACCCATTAGAAATAGGAAAACAATATGTTATGATAAGCACTTGAATATACATCATATAACTCAGGATATCTTGACAAAGCCACAATGAGCGCCTCCTCCGTCATCATATAAATAAATAAATAAAACAGTTGTCACACTAACTTTCCACAATAAACAGAAGCGACGGTTGCCCCGCCTTCGAGATCATCTGATTGGTTCATTGCTTTTGGACCTCACAGTGATGAGCTGCACTGTGTGTGGAAGTTGAAGATCTTTAGACTTGACACGGTAACTAAAAAACATATCGCTCACATGCAGATCGCTTCAAAAGATGTAAGCAAGCGTAATAGTCACACACATCCATCCAGTGCATGTTTAATTAAAACAAAAATAAGCTGTAGGATGTTTTGAATATGGCGACACGGTGACTCAGTGGTTAGCACTGTCACCTCACAGCAAGAAGGTCGCTGGTTTAAGTTTGAGTCCTGCTGACATATGGCGGAATAGTTGGCGGTTCATTCCGCTGTGGCAACCCTAATCAGGGACTAAGCTGAAGGAAAATAAATTAATGTTTTGAATATGATGTTTTGTCCATACAAGTAAAGTCAGTAGGGTCTAAAGTTTTTTTGCCTTGCACTGTATGAACAATAAAAGTTCTTCAAAATATATAAAGAGTATAATAGATTTGGAAAACCGTGAATAATGATATTTTCATTTTTGGATAATCTGCCATCCCGGTTTAGCTGGATATGTCAGTAGAACTATAATTTAGTTTAGTTTGCATCTGTGGCATTTTCGCAGACGCGTCTGTTCTGCTCACTGGTTTCTCTTCCCTCCAGTCCGAGCTGCCCTCTGCTGCGTCGTTTCATTTCAACTCTCGCTTTCGGTAACAGATCCTTCTCTGTAAATAGGCCTGAGTTTGGCTTTTCGCTTGGCTGGACTTTTTTGCTTTGAACGCTATTTTTAGCTTGCGGTTTTGGGGAAAGGTTTCTCTGTTCCTCACCACAGGCTGAAGTTTTCGCCTGTCCTTTAGGAGAGAATTTAAACACGGGTTTGTGCAGTGAGAATGGAAAACCAAAGCCAGCAGGACGCACACCTGAAGTAGAGTTATTCCCACAGTAAGCGATTCTTTCGATTTGGACAGATTTGTAGCATTTCACTTACTGGGTGTCACTGATCGTCTGTCTGGAGGTTTGACAGTCTCTGTATAAAGTTTCCAAAAACACTCGGGGGTCAAACCACCAGAGGTCATGACCTTTCTGAGGTCGCCACACCCGAGTGTCAGATGGTCAGACTTCTCTTGGATGACGTCAGGAGGTTAAACAAAGGTGAAGAACACGTACTGACCAACACAGACTGGAGGAAGCCCATGCTAAGTTTTAAAACAAGCTGAGAAGAAAACTGCTTACATCCACTGGAATTTCTGCTAAGCACAGAGTTTTAAAAGAGAAGTGGGATTTTTTCTCTCTCTCGAAACAAAGAGCTTTTCTTAAAAAGCACTGTCATAAGCTACATTTTAAGACATGACTATGATTTTGGACACTTGCCTTAGTAAATAATGAATAAATTCAAAAGAGTACACTGCAAAAAAAATTTCCTTATGTAACCGAGGCCAGCTAGCGAAGTGCTATGCAGGTAAACCTCACTCCTCTGACCTTAAGAGGAGCTCTAGCGACAGACGTTAGAGGCCATGGTCTTTAACCTCCTTGTTAGAGCAACCGACTCCCATGCAAAGAATCGCCGGTTCGATCTCAGCTTAGAGCGGGTTGGGTGCAGTAAGACTGGTTGGTTACATGTGGGGGCTCGTCCGGGATGGGAGTGAGGGTGGTGAGTGTAACGGAGGCCAGCTAGCAAAGTGCTATGCAGGTAAACCTCACTCCTCTGATCTTTAAAAGTTGCTCTAGCAATAGAAGTTAGAGGCCATGGTCTTTAGCCTCCCATACAAAAAAAATCGCTGGTTTGATCCCAGCTCAGACCAGGTTGGGGGCAGTAGAACCGATGGGTTACACTTACTTAAAGTTTTTGTTGTATTTCTGGTACAAATATCTAAAAAGATTTTTATTAATGAGCATTTTCTAGACAAGTAAAAATTATTTGTTTTCAGAAATAATAAGTGGATTTTTCCTTAAAACAAGCTAAATAATCCTGTTTTCAGTTTAAAATAAATTCATTTTTGGCCCCACTGGCCAATACATTTTTTGTTTTAAGCAAATATTCACTTAACAGATCTAAAATATGCTTCTTGATTAAATTTCTTTAGATATATATGTACTGAAACAAGCCAAAAACTTACTTAATTAAGAAAAGCATGTTTTGCAGTGTAATTTTGTCACTGGACAAATAAACAGAAGTGTGACTGCATAGAAATGAGGCACGGAATGCTTCATGTTTGGTGGACAAATTGCGCAAAATGAATTACACCAAGCAAGGACTACAAATTACTACCAGCAAGGAAAAACCATTACAGGATGATAAAGATGAAGAGAGAGCACAAACAAAAGTCAAACTGTGTCAAGTCCATAGAGGAAAGAGGGTCTTACCTTTCTTGGTTTGACTTTGTCCTGGTAGTCATATTGAAAAATGCCTTTATAACTCAAGCCCAGCCACCATGGGATACCCTGCTTATCCTGAGAGAGAGATAGAGAGAAAAAAGCATTAACACACACACACACACACACACATACACTTGTAAAGCTATCTTTACGGGAACTTACTATAGCTGTAATGAGGTTTCTACAGTACAGACTGTATTTTCTATCACTTACCCTAACTACACACCTAAACCAAACCCTCACAGTTAAAAAAATCAGCATTTTTACATTGTGTGTGATTTACAGTATAAGTATGTTTACTCATGAGGAACTCAGTGTAGGTCCCCACGGTGACACAAGTCCTCATGAGTCTGTGTGCATTCAATATTAAGTCCCCATGAGATACAAAAACAAGCACATGCACATAGACACACACGAAGAACACACAAGGAGAAGTGTCAGCTCATGGTTGATGACAGCATGATTATCTAAAACAGAGTCTTAAGCATCCTTTAACACTTAGGGAAAGAGCCGATACTGCAAGTCGTGAGAATGTGTGTGTGTGTGGACCAATGGCTTTGCTTATAAATTTCCCCTCCAAGCTCCATGACCCACCTTAACAGCGTAATAATGCACTCCATATGTGGGCAAGGACTCCACTATACTCATATAGCTGTGAGAGAGAAGAAAGAAGGAATCATTGACAGTGTGTTATGGATGTTACACATGCAAACAATTTACATTAGAAGCAAACATGTGGGAGTGGATCTCGGAAGTCTGGGAGAATGTACAGTGCATAAAGGAATATCAACATTGAATGTACAAAAAACAAGCACTTTACACACTAATGTCATTGCATTAGATATTGTATCAAACAATTAAATAAGCCAAACATTTCACTTAGTTTTTTGCATTCCACAATGTATGTTTTGGTTAAAATTTAAGGTATAAGTCACCCAAGACTAGCTTACTCCTTACTGGTCAACCATATTCGACATATTGTCTAAAGTGTGTGAAGTACAGCATAAGCCATGTGCGGAATTTGCAATATTTGGCATTCCACCTGATGAATTGAGTCTGACTCAAAGACAACAAAACATTATTGCCTTTGCATCTTTACTGGCTCACAGACAAATTGTATTGTACTAAAAATCTTTAAATCCACCAAAAGCATCACACTGGCTTCAAGATCTGATGTTATATCTACACTTGGAAAAAAATAACTATTCAATTAGAAGTTCTAGCAAATTCTCATATGTTTGACAACCCTTATTATCATATTTCTCTGCTATAAATGTACTTCCTGGGAAATAATGTGACTTATCTTGTATGTAACTGTAATTTCCCTTTTTTCTTTTCTTCCTCTGTCTAGACCCTCATGCTTAGTCTATGCTAGCCTACCACTGTAAAATACCACAGCACTATCCATGATTATAACACCCATTATTGTTATTTATTAATTTATTTATTGATTTATTTTATACTATCTTATTTTATACAATTTAGCAATTTTGTATATTTTTATATTTTTTCTAGTGTTTTTACTATTTTTTATCATTACTGTTAATATATTAGGCAGTGTATTTAGGGTTTGTTGAAGTAAGTTTATATATGTCAGAATTATTAGCGCCCCTTTGATTATTTTTCTTTTTTAAATATTTCCCAAATGTTGATTAACAGAGCAAGGACATTTTCACAGTATGTCTGATAATATTTTTCTTCTGGAGAAAGTCTTATTTGTTTTATTTCGGCTAGAATAAAAGAGGTTTTTAATTTTTTTAAAAACATTTAAGGTCAAAATAATTACATATATTATTACATATAATTATGTCTACAGAACAAATCATCATCATACAATAACGCCTAATTACCCTAACCTGCCTGGTTAACATAATTAACCTAGTTAAGCCTTTAAATGTCACTTTAAGCTGTATAGAAGTGTCTTGAAAAATATGTAGTAAAATATGATGTACTGTCATCATGTCAAAGATAAAATAAATCAGTTTTTAGAAATAAGATATTAAAACTATTATGTTTAGAAATGTGTTGAAAAAAATTCCCTCCGTTAAACAGAAATTGGAGAAAAAAATAAACAGGGGGGCTAATAATTCTGACTTCAACTGTATATAAAAATCTCTGTATAAATAATGACATCTGACCTTGGCATAAAAAGAAAAGGAAAAAAAAGAAAAAAAAACTACCTCAAAATGAAGTGAGTTCTTCAATAAAACAAGCTAAATAGTCTGCCAACTGGTTAAGCAAAATATTTTTTCTTTTTGATTATTTTGCTTACCCCATTGCTAGATTATTTAGCTTGTTTTAAGGGGGAAAACTCACTTGATTTTGACATATTATTTCTTAAAACATCTTAGTATTTAAGACTTCTTGATTTAATTTTTTTTTTAATATTTAGACTAGAAACAAGACAAAAACTTAAAGAAAAGCATTTTTTTGCAGTGTGAAATTTAAAGCGATAGTTCACTCAAAAATGAAAACTGCCATCATTTACTCACCTATTTAAATTTCTTTCTTCTGTTGAACACAAAAGAAGATATTTTAAAGAATGCTGTTAGCTGACACCCATTGACTTATAATATTTAAATATATTAGTGTTCAACAGAAGAAAGAAACTCAAAGTTTTTAAAAGCACAAGGATGACAGTAAAAAATGAGCTAATTTTCCATTTTGGGGTGAACTATCCCTTTTATGAAGTCCAAAAAATCTAATCTAATTGGTTTTCACATATCATGTGACCGAGTGCCATGACTGTCTCCATTAACTTTGATAAAATGGACAGCTGAAACATTCTTCAAAATATCCTCTCTTGTGTTACACAGAAAAAAGCACAAAGATTACTGTAAATAAGGCTAAATGATGCCAGAATGTTAATACATGAGTGAACAAGCCCTTTAAGTTGAAAAACACACTTTCATTGTAATCAAACTTAGTGAAACTTTTGATTTTGTTATCTTACTTGACGATAGCCTGGCCTCTGGACTGTCCGCTTAGCTTCTTATAGTGCTCAATGACCCGGTCCTCACTGCAACACAACACACACATTAGAGGCACCAGATGACAATGTTCATGAGAATGTGGCCGTCAGCCTATTTCAATTCCGCAAGAACTCGAAAAAGACAGGCGTGAAAGCTTACAGATGTACAGAGACGCAGCCAATGAAACACAACACCACCAAGCAGATAAGTTCACTCTGAGAACAGAAAGTACACCCGTCTGCTCAGTTTGAATGTGTAAGTGTTGTTTTTTTTTTCTGAATGGCAGCATCTGTGAAATGCTTCATTCGTATCAAACGTAATTTGAGGTAAATTAGGTTAGCGAATTATTCAAGGGAATCCTTTCCCATGGTGCTGCGAGACCACAGAGCAGAAACCTCTCATTAATACCTCTCCATTATCAGCTGACAGCTGTGTGTGTGTTTCTCACCAGTATGCAAGTGAAGGGTGCTCCTTCAGTGCTTGTGTAGGCAGTGCTGGCAGTTTCTTCAGATCAGCCCTAGTAACATCATTACTGCAAAAAAACAAAAAACAAAATATTCTTAGCAATAGAAGCAATTAGGAAAAATGCATCAGCCATTCTTAATCAACAAATAAATGTCTTCTTATTTTGCATGTAAGATAGCGGGTGCTATCATTTGTAAATCTTGAAATGTGTCAGGCTTCTGGTGGCATCTGCTTGCAGTTACATTTAGCTGTACAATACAGCTTATTCTGCTATTTCTTGCCATTACTTTTTCATGTAATATATTTCATGTAACTTAGCATAAGCTAAGGCATTTTTTCTTCAGCATTTCAATAATCTAATGTGTTTTTGTACTTTCCCTATTAAAATAAATTATGATATTTTATTTGTATTTCAAACACTGTTTACTACATTTTGAAATTATTCTAGTTATTACTCTGTGAATCAAGGTGTATACACTGCAGTAAAGTAAATTCATTTTAATTTATAAATAATACAAGTATTATTATATTAATAGTACTGTATATATTAAATAATTATTATAAAGCACATTCAAAATGACAGAATTCATTTAAAGCATAAAGGGATAATTGTTTTTTATTATTGTGAATCATGAAATGTTTCTGCTTATCGTGGATATGTAAAACACTTTGAATTAATAATAATAATAATAATAATAATAATAATAATAATAAATAATAATAAAATGTGTAATAAATAAATTAAATATAAAATACAAATAAATAATTTTCAAACGTTTAATTTATATTTTTCTTTATAATGACTTGGTAAACCACAAAATTAAGTCCAAGGCACTCAGAAAATATGGACAAAATATTAAAATGCATTTATTGACATGGCTATTTCTTAAAACTGTGCCTAAGTGTTTCGGCAAACACTTGCCTTCATCAAGGTAACAGAGATCGGGTGTGTCTGGAGTTTCTTTTAAACACTATGGTCTCATGACTCATTAGAATATCCAAACAATACCAATATAAAATATTGAACACAAGGTCAACTCAACAATCATTAATTCAGCATTAAGAGAGAAAGAAAAAAATAAGTGAACCACTTTAGTAAACCACTTTGAATTTACATTATTATCATTATTGTTATTATTATTATTGTTAAATAAATAAATAAATAAATAAATAAATAAATAAATGTGTCACGATCACCAGCGATCTAATCCTTGCAGATCGCTGGAGAACCACACATCTGTCACTGAACTGAACTACAAAAACCATCATGCACCTCACACACACCAGTTCCTGATTCCCCCTGATTGCACACACACACAGCTGGTAACTCATAATGGACTGAATACCTGGACTTTATATTCACCTCACACACATACACACTTTGCTGAGTCTTGTTAACCTGTAGCATTACGAACCGTTTTTCTTGTTTTGTCGTTCTGTGTTGTATTTCCTGACCCTTGGTTTTTGTATTGTTTATGCTGTTAGCTGCCTAGACCCATCTCTTCACCTGTGACCCGACTACTCTTTTGGATTGCATTGTATGTACTCATTTGCTCCAGTGATTGACCATTGCCTGACTGATTATCCTTGTAAATAAAGACACTGCATTTGTATCATCAATTCATTGCCAGTATCGTGTTTTACAAAATGCAATAAATAATAAGTGCATAAATAAATGACAGGACTATCTTCAAACAGTTATCATCTTCAAATCAAATCATAAGTCAAGTATGGAGACATTAAAAAAATATCAATTTTCTGACCATATATGTTACTTACATACTATGACACCAGATTATCAGCCCATTCTATGCATACAAACTCTTTATAGACAGCATACTGCAAAAATTAAAACAGTATGCTAGTGCTTCAGGGAGGTTGAAAGGAAGTGTAAAAGATGGAGGAAATGGAGTCGAGGAAAACTATCAGACGCAGAGTGACAGAATAAAGCTAGAAGGATGCACATGTGACAGATTTGTAGCTGAGATAGCTATGCGTAGAAAGTGTGTGCGTATAACGGGGAGAGCCAGAGGTTAGTGTGTGTAATTTAACACTGTTTATCCTCTGCATTCCATTTCCTCCCCTCTGTCTCTGTTCCCAGGGTTCACACCCCCATTTCTCTCTCTCTTTCTCTCTCTCGAATCGTGCACATGTGCTTATGTGGGAAGGAGAGTTTGATATATGCCACAAATTGGATCTGCTTTCACTCCGCAGTGACACACTGATAGAGATTTGATAGTGTGTGTATGTGTGTGTGTGTGTAAGAGGTCAATGGAAGGTGATTCATTCATTCAAATAGCCTCTTACCTTGTGAAGTCTCCTTTAGCTTCCTGTGGGAAAGAAAAAAATGACATATTTTACTATCAATAATGACTGTATGCCGGTTGGAGAGATCGTATCCTCTGATACACAGAGCAGCGCATGTGTGTCTCAGTAGGAGATGCGGTCGCAGCCATCTGGACTGAATCCTCCCGAAAGGTCAAACCTACAAACAACATACCTGATACTACACCTGGATCACACTTACACATCATAAAGGAAAGCATATTCCTCTAAAGCATTTCCCTTGTATGATTAACTTCCAGAACAAAAGGAAACATACTGTTTTAGATTTAAATAAAGCACCCTGTCAGGCTGAAATATTGTAGTGACCTGGATATGACTCTGTAATATTTTACACACGTGTATTTGAGACATTCTGAGGGCTTGATGCGAGGTATATGTATAGTTGTCATCAAAATTATGAGCACTCACTTATTTTTTTATTTATATTTTTTTAGTATTACCCAAATAATGTTTAACAGAGCAAGACATTTTTTTACAGTATTTCCTATAATATTTTTTCTTCTAGAGAAAGTCTTATTTGTTTTATATTCAGCTGGAATGAAATCAGTTTTTATTTTTTTAAAACCATTTTAAGGTCAGTGTTATTAGCCAGTCTTAAGCATTTTTTTTGACTGTCTACAGCAGTGGTTCCCAACCTTTTTATCACCGGTCAACAATTTTACCACGGCCCAGGGTGGTTGTTGTATGTAGATAGCTAGGTGACCATCAACCGTTTTCCCAGATGATGAGAGGCATTGCTGCATCTCTGATACAAGTTTTATCGATAGAGCAAATTAAAAAGCACTGCAGTGTTTGGTTGTTCTGTGTTTGTCTGAATGTCTATATTCTTAAATATATTCTTGTCACGTGACTTGCAACATACTGAAACGTTTAGACAAAGACTATAGAATACACAAGACATGTCCCATGTCGAATAAAGCCCCGCCTTCAGGTACAGGAGCCAATCAGCGGTCGCCATAGAGTGACAATTCTCTGGGGTAGGCGCTCGGACCAGATGTGAGTTTCTGCAGATATTGTGTGATTTAAATGTTTAGAAATGAAACTTATGAGACAGTTGTTGTTTAATTTTAATGGTGATTCCTAATATGAGATCTAATCATAAGCTTGGCGAGCAATTTTGGAGAATTTGATAAAATTTGATCCGTTTCAAAGATGATCGCCGAGTAAAATGACTTGCCATGAAGGGACTTTAATTTACGTGTGCAAGCAGCATGCCTCCATTGGAAATAATGAACTTGCGTGCGAAAAAGACGCAATATGAGAGCAGTCGCTGTCATTTGCGATCTCCAGCAGTTGATCTTCTTCTTGCACAGACATGCTGGATTCACCTGATTTGTTGACAAATGGATTGCAGATCCATTCCTTGGCAGTGGGACCTTTACTGGGCCAAAATAAACTTTCCAAAGAAGTCTGTTTCTTAGTCTTTTTGCTAGCTCAAGGGTTCATATTTGGCACTCAAGTGATCGAGATGTAACTGAGAGAATATGGTCATTTTCCAAGACAAATAATCGTTCAGACTCGGATAATAAATACAACAGAAGTAATTAATAATTTCTTGTACGACCCTGTACTAATTGATCCACTGACCGGTGGTTGGGGACTACTGGTCTACAGAACAAATCATCGTTATAATTACCCTAACTTGCCCAATTAATCTAATTAACCTAGTTAAGCCTTTAAATGTCACTTTAAGCTGAATATTAGTATCTTGAAAAATATCTAGTGAAATATTATGTCCTGTCATCATGGCAAAGATAAAAAAAATCAGTCATTAGAAATGAAAAAGTTCAACTATTATGTTTAGAAATGTGCTGAGAAAATAATTTGGATAATTCTTTAACTGTAGGTGCACAGAAATGCTACTGGGATTTTACCTGTAAGATGTAGGAGGCTAGTTCAAACACCACCTCACTGTCCACTTCTATGAGCTCCTGTAACAAAAAAATAAACAAAAAAAAATAAAGCAGATGGGACATCTTCATTAATCCATCCCTTATCTTATCTCTCTCGTTTTGTAATGAGCTGATCTGCTGACTTATCACTGAAGGGTCTATCTATATGACTTCAGCTATTTCCTGTGTCAGCAATAGGAGGACAATGCCACATACGCACACATGGGTTTTAGGTGAGGGGGTTATTGAAGTGATGGGGGTCCGTTTTTCTTTAATGACCAAGTGAAATGGAGCGATTCATTAGCTTTGCTGAACATAAGAATTTCAGGAATGTCACACACACACACACACACACACACACACACACACACACACACACAC
>CAIGQZ010032545.1:1515617-1534259 GCA_903798205.1 Danio tinwini
CACACACACACACACACACACACACACACACACACACACACACACACGCAGTACTGGCATATATTGGAAAGCTGACTCTAAAGTAAATTGTAAGCAATGAGCTCATGGTGGGAATGTGTGGTATGTGACCGGTGAAACACCCACACAAAAATATCAAATGTTTTTAGAGAAGTGGAACAATAAAAAAAAGAAGAAAAAAAAAGAAATAGCAGAAATTATTATTAGTATTATAACCTTTATTTTACCAGGAAAAGCACATTGAGATTTAAATCTCTTTTACAAGGGAGTCCTGGCCAAGATTAGACCGTATACATGGGTTTAATAAACAAACAAACAACAAAAAACAAATGACAAATAACAGGTAATATAATTAATCCATCAAAACACAAAACACACATACAATGACAATTAAAAACTATTCAGAACATCTACAGGCCAATGTTTCAATTCCAAATCATTGAAAATCTTTTTAAGAGCATGTAGTAAAACCAACTCTTTAAACTGCAACTTTGTTTGGAGGTTATTCCATGCAAAAGAGCTGCATATTTAAAAGCCTTATTTCCCATTTTAGTACGTACCACTGGTACAGACAACAAATAAACGTCCTGAGACTGAAGGCTATAGCTAGAGACATGTTTTTTACAAATGTAAGTTTGGAGATATGAGGGGAGTAAACCCAGAATAGATTTATAAACAAAGATATGCCAATGCTTGAGCCTATGAATGGACAAAGCAAACCATCCTACAGAGTGTACAACTTGCTTAAAATAGATTTATATATGTACACGCTACAATTAAAAAAGTTTGAGTCTGTATGATTTTTGTGAATGAAGTCTCTTATGTTCATCAAAGCTGGATTTATTTATAAATACACACACAAATTAACAGATCATATTCAGGTTATTCCTATATTTAACTTTTCACAAGAATGAAAAGGAGACTGAGGGATAGAAGCACAATTTCAGCCATGCCAAAGCAATATATTGCATTTGTAATTAATGTTAATACATTTTAAGATACAATGAATATATTTTAAAATACAAAAAAAGCTGTATTATTATTATTTTTAAGCATTTTTAGCTTTAATCGTCAGTGTCACATGATCAGTCAGAAATCATTTCCTGATTTGGGGACAGAAGTTACAACTTATGATTATGATTAGTAATGCACCATGCAACTTACACACTACATATTTACATTTACGTCAACATAGTTTCACTAAGTAGGACATGTTCCTGGGTAACATCTGTGTTGATCGTGGAACAACACTACAATCAGCCAATCAGAATTAAGGGATATGTTTACCGTTTATGTTAAGCTTAGGCTTACGGTTAGGTTTATGCACTTCTACATGATTGTTTTCCAACTATTATTCAACTCTGATTTTGGAAATAATTTACAGTTATGGTTGGGTTTAGGGGCTGGGAATTGGGATTACATTTTCCAACTAAAAGTGATTCAACACAGATGTTAATTAAGGTTTGCATCTTACTTGGCAAAATCATGACTGACATATTTACATATATACACTAAATACACAATATATTTGTACATTAAACTATTATCTGTAATGTAAATAATATGTATAAACTAATTACTTCTAGAAACCTTTGACTAGCAGGAATGTTTGGATATAAAAGCAGACTGGTTAGCTAATACTTTACCATATAAACGATTCTCTTCACATATGATGATGCTTATATTTACACTCATTTATATGTTATTATTAATTTATTATATCTCTTTGGCACATGTCAATTGTTGTTTTATTTGTAAAATTATTTGTTTCTTTCCAAAACCAAAGCAATAGTATCTGGATGCAGACTTGGATTTGCAAGCTGACACTGCATATCTCAGATTTGCAATGCCAGACACAATGCACTCAATGGAGCTGGTGACGTCACTGTGAGGGTTGCGGTTAGGGGTGGTGTTAGGTGTGCGCATTAAAAAGCATTGCATGCAGCTCACCTTGCGAATGCACCAAGTCTGCATTCAGACCCCTTTGAACCAAAGGGGCAGTAGCTAATACTGCTCTCTAGTGGTAGATCAGTGACAAATGCATACCTTATAGATGCAGGACTTTGCATTGAGGAAGAACAGCTCGATTGTGGCATTATCCTTAAGGTAAGAGATGCTTTCAATGTAGAACCTGCAAACGAGAAAACATAAACATCAAAATAATAGCAAAGTTTTTTTTTTTAAGTAGTCACTTAAACAATATAACCAATTAACTAAAACAACCAATAACAGGTTTAATTATGAATGTGATTCAAAGGTTTTCAGTACAAGTAATCAATTCTAATTGCACTTCATCAGCCATATACACAGTTTTAATGAACTCACTGTAAGACACTAGTTAATAAAACCAAACTATTACATTAAAGCTGCCATAGTAATATCCTAATTTATTAATATTTAATAATAAATTGGAAAAAATACATGAATCATATTATTAATTAAATATTTTTTACATTTTATAATGAACTTCTTACAATAAAAACTAGTAGTCCCATTTATTACACAATGGTGTCCAATGCTGAATACATTGAATACACTTGATTTTCTCGTCAAGGATCCTTAAATAAACAAAAAAATCTGATTCATGCAAGACATTTAATTGAAACATTTTATTTCATTAGCTTTTTTGTATCTCAGCAACTCAACAAACAAACAAACAAACAAACAAACAAACAAACAAACAAACAAAAGGTTACGTTAAAACTAGAAATGACGAGCTCTGTTTAACGCATTGGCTAACTCAAAGGTTACCATGGGCTAACTTTGGTCTGCTTGGCCCTAGATTATACATGCAGATTCATAAACAAGTCACTAGAGGGCATTATAAACACTCACAATTTCCTCTTTCTGTCTCAAACCCTCAGTCAAAGCCCACAAAGAGAAAACAATTTCTATTTAACAAGCTTCATTTAGCACTCAGATTAGAGTTAGCAGCAAGTACAACAGGAAACAAACAAACAAACAAACAAACACACACATAAATAAGTAATCGTCTCTAAATCAGCATAAATAAACAAACGCTCTCAGCATGTAATTTTTCGATTCAGCTGAAGCATTGGCATTCACACATGGACAATTACAGACACGCACGTCAACACATATACGTACAGATGACCTCGAACATACTGTACATAAAGGCATGCACTGAACTTAAAATGAACCCTGTATGACACACGATACATGAAGATACATGCTTTAAATTAATGGCTGACTGTTTAAAGGGGACCTATTATGCCTCTTTTTACAAGATGTAAAATAAGGCCCAATCCCAATTCTATTTTTGTACCCCCAGCCATTCCCCTTGGCCCTTAAAACCGAGTGTGAATCGAGTGTTATTTTTTAGTATTTATCTTCAGGAAATCACTGAAGGCATATATTATGTTACCATAATGATCTAATGTGGCAATAAGATTGCAACTGTACTGTGCATTTACGCCGTGGCCATATTCATCTATGTAAACACACCAAAAACAACATTAACATTATAACATATATATATAGACTTTTCTGACAGGGTATTCGTATGGCGGCAAATCAATGCCAATAATAATCGAGCGCAGCGGTGATGTTTACGCGCGAGGAAAAGTGAACCTACTGCTCGCGCGCGCAGGGGCTGTTCACGCGCATGCTGAACTGATCCACCGCGAGGAAATGGGCGCTTGTGAGCTCGTCATAAACCCTTCATTACCATCATCATTTAATGAAGTAGTTTAAACAAGTAAGAGAAAAAATATTTTGTGTGCAGTCACGTGGACACGAGTGACAGCGTTAAAAGCAAATGCTGAATCAAAACTTTTTAAAATATTGTATACTCCAGTATTGGAGTTAGTTTTGCACGCTGGAGGAAGCATGACACCATGGCTGAAGGATTTCTTTTAGACAGGTAATGTTCTGTTTTAAAACTGTTTTAGTCACCCAAAGCTGATGTAGATTGTGTTGTTACGAATGGGTTATGTGCACAGAAGTGTTGTTCAGCCACTGAAATCTTCCGGCGAACAATTGATGTGACTATTTTCAGTTTCATAAGGGTTCTTTTACAAAATCAATTAAAAAAATCTAAATCCTCCAGGTGCTCCGGTTTCCCCCACAGTCCAAAGACATGCGGTACAGGTGAATTGGGTAGGCTAAATTGTCTGTAGTGTATGAGTGTGAATGAGTTTGTGGATGTTTCCAAGAGATGGGCTTGCGGCTGAAAGGGCATCCGCTGTGTAAAAAATCTTGCTGGATAAGTTGGCGGTTCATTCCGCTGTGGCGACCCCAGATTAATAAAGGGACTAAGCTGACAAGAAAATGAATGAATAACAACAAAACATCAGTAAATATCGCTATTCCGTCTAGCCTGCTTTACTGAGGTAAAGTTGGTTTAATATTCACATTGGTTCATTTTTGAACAATGACAATATTTCACCATGAACCTATATTGTTCACCATGCTACTCTGAATAGTTTGTCTAAAATAGCATGAAAGTATGGTTTAGTAATAAGTGTAATTCCTGTAGCCCACCATTCAACCACTAAGCATACACTTAAGGATACACTTTAGGACAAAGCCTCTGATTGATGAGTGAGACTGATGAGAGAGTGATGACACGTTTTGCTTGCTAACTACATAACTGAAAACATGCTAGATATAATACAGTTTTTTTCGTTCAGAATTGTAGTATTATAAAGTACTATAAAGTTTTCTAAGTGGTTAATGACATGATCTAGTGGGTCTCTGTCATCTTTAATGTGTGTGTTCGCGATTTTAGGAGGCCTGGCTTTAGATGACAAGGAAGGGATTGTATTTGAAAGATACTATGCTAACCGGTTAGCATTTAGGCAGATCACCTACTGCACCTTTAAGCGGCCTTAATTTGCAATGAACGCGCAGTGAATGCAATGTATCAAGATTTGGGCCATTAAACCGCTGATTTGCTGATCTTTTACAGAAACACGCTCTCAAATGGAGGATTAACATTTACCACGATTGCTATTATCGGCGTCATTATTGTATCTTTAGGTGGGTTTGCAAACCTGTGTAGCCTACTTTTCATTATGTCTTCCTCAGACTTCAGATGTTTGCATTTCCCGCGGTCATAAAAGCTAACTGTCATCTGACAGCAGGAAGCATTGAGTGATATATGAACCAATATAGCAGCAGGGAAGAAAACCATTAAATACAGTCGCACAAATGCTCCTAAATATATTATGAGGTTGCATAGATTAAATCTTAGGACTGAAATGGTCGCAATTTCTCTAATGGCGGATGGCTGCTTCTCACTCAGGGCTGTCTATGCTAATGAAGGAGAGATTGTCACTAATGGGCGGGGTTTTCCCCCTCTGATGATATGTACAAAGACAGACTGTCAATCAAAGTCATTCTACAGACTGTTTATATAAAGTGTGATTATTCATTCATTCATAGTCCTTTCAACGTAGTCCCTTTATTAATCTGGAGTCGCCATAGTGGAATGAACCGCCAACTTATCCAGCATATGCAACCCATCACTGGGAAAAACCCACACTCATTTAAACACTACGATCAATTTTAGCATACCCAATTCACCTATACCACATGTCACACAGATATGCCAACTGACCCAGCCGGGGCTCAAACCAGTGACCTTCTTGCTGTAAGGCGAACATGCTACCCACTGCGCCACCGCATCGCTAAATTGTGATTATGAAAAATAGAATGAATTAATGTTTACCATTAGAGACTGCTTAAATTTACACACTGATGCCACAAAACTGTGTTTAAACCCCTTATAAAAGTGATTTTTGCATAATAGGTCCCCTTTAAAGAGACCGTCAGTAAAGAAAGTGTTTCAGAGAGAGAGAAAATGAGTGAAAGTAAGAGAGAGATTAAAGTGATTAAAACTGTATTGACAGCTGGTTTAATTTGAGATGTGAGTGAGGCAGAGTCTTACACGCATCAAAGACTTCAATCAATAACCCAATCACGGGCAGAAAGATAACACACACATACACACTGACGTACACAGAACATCATGCATGCATTAAAACTGGGCATCCACTCCTATTTAAATTGCACACAACTCCACATGCAGCTATTACGGCTAATGTGCGTGCGTTTAAGTGTTTTGTGTGTGACCCAGAAAAGCAAAGTGATGCTAGTGGAATAGGCAGAAAGAGAGAGAAAAGCAATCTGAATGTCCCAACAAATGGGTTGAAATTCTGGGCTATTTTAGCGCAGAGCTTGACAGCAATAAACCAGCATCCACCCACAGCGAGCGTGTGGTGATGTATGACTGTGTGTGCTGATTGAGACTTGCACACTAAATTTTCACACTCTCACATACATGGAGAGTCATACAAACTAACGCACAAGCAATAATACACTGGCTGTTCTTAGCGTTGGTCATATTTCCAAGCAGATGCAATTAAAAATCTAAACGAATCAAGCCTCCCAGCAGAAATCTGCTCATGCTCTGCAATTTAAACACTGTTTGATTAACACTGCGCTGTTGCCATGGTGCTCAAATTGCTGGGGGTGCTAATGAGAGGAACGGTGGACTTTGATTGGCTGTGTTTTCGGGTAAATGCCAGTAAGCTGTGGTTTACTGACCCTGCTAATTTGAAACAATAAACAAACACATACACAAAGCCCCCCGATACAAAAACACTCAAAAGTGCTGATGCTAATGTGTTAAGTTTGCCTTTGTTTAATAGGCAGCTGGGAATTCCTGATAAGTAACATGGGATTTTGTTGCTGCTATTATTAATATAAAATGACCATTAATGTGTAAATAGAATAGCAAAATATACCATACTACCTTCATTCTTTTAGATTTTTTCTTCAATTTCTTCAGTTTTTTTCAACATATTTCTAATCATAATAGTTTTATTAACTCATTTTTAATAACTGATTTATTTTATCTCTGCCATGATGACAGTACAGAATATTTTACTAGATATTTTCAAGATATTAGTATTCAGCTTAAAGTGACATTTAAAAGCTTAACCAAGTTAATTAGCTTAACTAGGCAAGTTAGGGTAATTAGGTAAGTCATTGTATAACGATGGATTTTTGCGTAGCCAAACAAAAAAATATATTGTCATATATTGCTATATACATGTATATGGGGGCTAATAACATTGACCTTAAAATAGTTTTTGGAAATTTAAAAACTGCTTTTATTCCAGCTGTAATAAAACTAATAGTACTTTCTTCAGAAGAAAAAATATTATCGGAAATACTGTGAAAATTTCCTTAATCTATTAAACATCACTAGAGAAATATTTGAAAAAGAATAACTACTGCTAATAATTTTGCCCCCAACCGGATGTATATTTACTGTATACAACAGTTCTGTCTTGTTTTCGTTTCTGATTGGCTGATAGCTGTGGGATATTCTGCAATAACAACACTCATACAGCTTCTTCATTCTTGTGTATTACTCCGCCCACATAGAGTGACAGCAGATCAATAAACTCACTACAGTTTGACAAATCGTCACCTTGGAATTGTAAGGTTGTATCTGTGTTCTGAATGATTTTGAGATATTGAGCTTCAAAGTTTTTGCATTCCATATAGCAAACAGTATGTGTGTATCATTTGTCTTTTAAATAGAAAGTCTTAAAATGTAAACAACTTATAAAAAACATCCCATAATGTAAATAAGTTGTCATTTAATAAGAATATGTCAATACCTTAATTTTGACAAAAATGTCAGATAGAACCTTATAATTCTAAGGTGACGAAATATTGCAGCTGTTGGACAGCATAATGTATTTTTGAGGCTTTTTTTAGGTGAGAATGTAGTTGTTTAGATTGAAACTATGCAGTTTATTTATAAGGATAGTGCCTATTTTAAATATTTCTAATTTTGGCGAGACAGTGCGTCGGCATCCATCAGCCTGTCATACTCAACAGAGCAAAGACAGTTGACATTCTGCCACAAGATGGTGACAAAGACTACATAATAAGCCCTTAGAGGAGAAAAACTGCGTAATTTCAAACTACAGCTGATCAAATGATTATAAAACAGGTAAATGACTTTCTAAGTCGATCTCTCTCTTTTGTATGCTGTAGTGCTTTATTTATACCATAGTAATCTGGTGGTGTTTCTGGTAGTGTTTGCTTTACTTTGGCTTTTTCAGGGTTAATTATTATGCCGTTCATTCTTATAATATTAAAATGTGAGCAGAATCACCTGTTTTGTCATCACTTTAGACATTACTCTAGAGAATCATTCAAATACTAGCTCTAAAGTGACGTGTGTGAAGTAGCAACAGTGTCTGCTGTTCTGACATCAGCTGCAAATGTAAATAAATGGCGGAAGAAAGTAGTTCCTAATACAAAAGCATTTTAAGACTCTCCGTGTTTTGATTTTCTTTCTTATATACATGATTATGCTGTAAAACTTGTATAAACGCAATATCACACAAGTAGCAGTGCAATATAGCTGTATATCGTCACTGGTGGGACACTAAGGCACGCCTCCAACCAGTGCTGATATACAGCCATATCACACTGCTACTCATGTGATATTGCTTATATGTGTGTGCGTTTATGTCAACACCTATAATATTATTTCTATTATTAATAGTAAAATTACTTATTTTCTTTTAAAACGTTTTAATTTAATTAATTTTATCGGACAAATTGTAGGCCCATTCTAATGTCCTATTTGATGCCTGGAAAGGCAGCTTTTTGTTGCAGTTGTACTTACCTTACGCAAAAGTATAGCACAACGGGTCCAGATTTCTTGGGAAACTCGTGTTCCAGAACACGGCGATCTAACTGCAACCAGCTGAAATGACCCCTGAAACACACACAGCCCAAGAGAAATGAGTGATAGCATTTGGAACAGCAACCGGAAGTGTCTTGCAACATCTTACAATGTCTCATTCACAGTGCCACAGACCGTCATAAAACATCATGTGAAAAATGAGCCACAAGAGGAAAGTTTTATGTGCAAGATGTCATCACATGTGCATTTTCATGCATAATTTAGTCTATGATGACAAAAACAAAGCACTCAGGAAAGTACATTAATTGATTCTTCATTGTATACATATATAAATAATCTTTAACTAGTAATTATTAACGCAATAGTATACTTATTTTTGTACATTAAAATAAATAAATAAATAAACAAAATGATATATATATATATATATATATATATATATATATATATATATATATATGTTAATATTAATTATTATTATTAATTATTATTAGGGTTTGACATTAACATCCGCCAACCCACCAAATGCGGGTAGATTTCAGCTGTGGTGGGTTAGACTATTAGCCACTTTGGCTGGTTGAAATTTTTTTTAAATTGTAGTTTGCTTAAAAGCAGGGTTTGTCAATAAGGATAGCCCAATATGCCTGCAAATGTGATCTTAAAATCAAGAAGCAGCACGAAAAAGAATTGTCTTTGTGCAAGCAAAAGAAAGCAGACGATTAATAAATGAGACAATGATGCACAGGTGATGTGATGCACGTGACGCACGTTTAAAAAGTGTGCAAACGTGTTTAAAAAACAGTTTATTAATGGGCCTAATGTTAAATGTGTGCACGTGATCATCCTTTCATTACCGCACACGGAATGTTTTTTACCTGCTTTCTTTTGCTTACAGTTCTTTTTGTTAATATGTTTTAATTATAATCTTTTACAATAGCTTTGCTTTAATAGGAGATTAACTCCCCATTTATGTGTGGTTAACTGGTGATATGAAACCTTTAGCCAGGACAGACCATTGTGCATATTATTTTAGATACATGACAATAATTCTTTTTCAATGTCAATTTTTTTAAGAAAGGTTTTGTTAAAAAAAAAAAAAAAAAAAAAAAAAACACATGTATACAGCTGGATTTTGCTTGTTTTGACAGATTATTTAAAAAGTGTGGCAAAGAAATAATTATTCATTTATTTTTGGTGTGATCAGAGATAAATTTGGTAAATAAGTAAAAAAAAGTTTGGTAATTTTGAGCCCTGAGAACTCAATGTCAACTTAATGTCAACCCCTGATTATATATATATTATATATACGTATATAATTTTTTCTTTTCCGTGCCTAATATTTTTTGTACTTATTTTGCAAAATACTAGTAATCAGCTTAAAGTTCAATTTAAAGGCTTAAAATAATAATATATTATACATAAAAAAATTATTAAAATTAATATATATATATATAAATATAAATATATATATAAATTATAAATATAAAAAATAAATGTATAACAATATATATTTCTAAAGGGGGCTAATAATATTAAATTTAAAATTGCTTAAAAAAAAATTTTTGTCCAGCCAAACAAAAAAAATTAAACCCCAAAAGAAAAAATATTATAGAAAATACTGTGAAAATTTCCTTGGTCAATTTAACATCAATGGACTCTTTTCACAAGATTGTTATGATGCATTTAACGGCCATCATAATCTTAAGTCCTGAAACGTTTTTAATATTTAGATAAAAAAAGGTTTGTAAGCTTATTTATGTCAAATTACAAAAAATGTATAACTGTTTGTGTGAGGTGTTTCTAATGAAGCGTCTATGGGGAAAATTAGACATGATTATCTCCTCTGGCTGCCTTTATAAGTCTCACACTATTTCTTTTCCTTTTTCTGAAAGTCTTGATAACACCATTGTGGAGTTTTGCTTTTATTATTTCAGCAAATAGGATTGTAAAAAAAAATATTTGTTGTACTCTCCCATGCACTGTGCTCTAAGTTTACCCAACTATGAGGACGTCTGCTACTGAAAAACCTGGAAATGTGAAAAGGATCTATCGGGAAATATTAGAAAAAGAATGAAAATGTAGCTAATAAATTTACTTTTTTTTAAGGAAGGTATGTGGATTCTGGATGGAACAATATTAACACTGACGCTTGTATCACTGACAAGCAACCTCACAATGGGTTTTAAACTATGTTAGTATAGGGAAATGATTGTGCCTCGTTACACTGCATGTCGACTTTTTTTCTGACAGAAATGCATTTGTCTATTCGCATGTTGTCCTTGGCGACTGCAAACTGTCAAGCCCATGTTGGGAAGGATGTACAGCGGGTGGATCAAAGGTCACCAGACAACATTTCCAAATCTCTGGAAACTGCAAATAACACATTTCCCCCAGCAATGAGAACACAAGCCGATCCGTGTGTGCGTAAAAAAAAAAACAGTCAAAGATACATCTAACAAATGTCGCACAGCAGTAGGTGCCGTTGTGTAGGACTAAATGAAGAGCTGGCTGTCACAGAAAGTAAAAGAGGAAAAAAGAAGGAAGCCAATCATCTCTCTGTGGAATTATCACAGCATGTTCGCTCATCGACAGTCCTGACACACTCAAAGAGCTGAGCTATCCTCGATCTCATAGTCTTTTCTCATAGAGTTTGACTGCAGTTTTTTTTTTGAGTAAAAATACCTGTCAACCCTCCCATTGTTGTCAGGATTCTCCAGTATTTTACCATTCTATCCTGCTATCATCCCGTTTAAGTATTCTTTTTATTTATTTTTTTTAATTAGTAATCTTTCTATGAAAAGTGAAAGTAGCATCAAAGAGCCGATCTCAAATATGGTATAATTGCTGTTCAAGGGAATGATGCTTTCGCTTTGTTTTGGCTTAAAAGCATGTTAACATTATATACAAATGGCTGCATTCACTTCATTTTCATTTAAGCTATATATGTCAATTATCGTCCTTTCTGTGCAACCTCTGAATCGGTCAATTTATGTATCGGTGCTGACTGAAGGAAGAGCTCCATATAAAGACACTGGTCCCAGATCAGCTTTCACACGATTTGAAGAGGAGCGAAAGTGGACACTTTAGGATTTGGGTGTGATTTTAAACAGACTAATACACTTAATAATATGTAAACATGTCTGTCTTGCACTCAAATAAATATCTCATTGGAAGAACTCAATTTAATTGGCAGCAGGATTTCCATCTAATAAATTAGTTTAGCACTTAAGGTTATCCTAAATCAGGGCTATTCAATTGGCAGCCCGCGGGCCGAACCCGGCCCTCGAGGCAATTTGTGTGACCAAGACATCAAAAATAAATTAAGTTCAGTCGAAAAACGACCGCTATAGTTATGAAGTGACGTGCGCTTGTTTAATACAGCATGAGCTGCAGAAGATGCGCAGAGCGTGAGTCACCTGACATTAAGGGGGTGGCGCGGTGAGCCGAAAATATTTGGATATGTTTGTAGAAAAGGCCTTTTGTACAATGCACTGATATCATCAATAGGAATGCAACGATTAGCTGATTTCACTAATAACTGTGCTTTAATTCGTCACAATTAATCGTAAAGGCTTCTCTAAGCCACATTTCTGTTGCACGGAACAAAACGAAACTGCTGCAATTAAATGCCAAGTTACCAACTGTGGCCTAGTTCATAGTTCCAAGTACACTGAAGCCCGCACACGCCTGCACACCAGATTAACTATAGCAGCGGCCGTTCTTATATCACGTCTTTTCCGCTTGCAAGTTTGTTGTTTCTAATGTAAGAATATATGACATGCGCACACAAGCGGAGCAATGCGCTTGCGTCTTTCCGGGCGCGCAGTAGAAAACATCTCACAGTGAGAGTTGTGCGTGCTTTTCAGTGCAATATAAACAAAAGACATGTTAGACAAATTATTATTAAAATGATTATGTATGCATGAACGCAGATGGCAACAACAGTTCATCTTAATAGCTTACCTAATATAAAGCTTGAATTTACATTAGACGTGATAACCGTGAAGCCATGATTATTCTTCAGACTATATAATCGTACAACCAAAATCTATAATTGTTGCATCCCTAATTGTTATGCAGTTCAAAAAATAACATATGAATGTGTCTGAATGTAGAAGAAGGCTACTTCAGCAATGCACTGCTTTTGTTGTGCTCTGAAATACAACATTTGAATGTTTGTTAAAAAAAAAAAAGTATATTGTACAATGCCCTGATATTATGTAGTTTTAAAATACAATATAACATTTTAATGTAGAAAAAGCCAACGTGAGTGTCTTAAGGAGCAAAATTACAACATATGGGGTCTTATATTGCTGTTGTGTTATCACTCATATAGCAAGTCATATCTCTCCGGCCCTTCGTTTGGGATGCTTTTCATGAACCGGTCCCCATGACAAACTAATTGAATAGCCCTGTCCTAAATGAACTAAAAGAGTCATTTTTATGTGTATTTCATGAGTTACAAATACAGTTGTAACATAATCTCATTCACATTACATGAAAAAAAAATCTAAATCTTCAAATTAAAATGAAAATTAAACTATAACAAGTCTTTCTATTAACTTTAAACATCTAAGATTACTTTTATTGCAACATTTCGCTCTCTTAATTCAATCCAATGCAAAGCATGCTGACTGTACTGTCACACCGAAAGCGGCGAGAGCGTCAAAGTAGTCATTCAAAGTCATTCATTTTCATGGAAGCCGGCGGCGATGAGCGGCGATGAGCGGCGATGAGCGGCGAGGAGCAGCGCGTCTTCGCCGGTGTGGGCGTCGAGGAGAGTTGAAATCAAGTCAACTTTATGGTAATGAGCTATAATGCGATTCGGCGGCAAGCAATCATAATGTAGAAGTCCATCGCTTGAGAGGAGTCCAGAGAACACAGCCATGTGAACTTTGGTTCTGACCACAGTTGTTCCCAAGGGTCTGATTATTGCGGTCTCCTGATTTACAATTATTTACAATGTTTTCTTACAGGAACATACATAAAAAAAGTTACTGGCGAGTTAGTGATGTGCATTAATATATATATATATATATATATATATATATATTAATGCATATCTATATCTATATATATATATGTTTTTTTAAGTGGGAATCTCATGTACAGTACAAAACAGTACTGCTGCTTCAGAATATTTCAGACATATGGACACATAATTAAGTGGAGCAAAGCCACACCACATGCAATTTAATCTTCCATTGTTAAATGAATGTAATAAAAAGTGTGCAACATTTTCACGATAGAAAGCATGTTTTTTGCAGGAATGTAACTGATATGATAAATACGATATATCAATGTATCGTATCAATATAAAATATCCTTTAAATACGAAATCAATGTAGCGAATTTTTATTAAATTTTGAGTTGTCGCCAGGGCCGCCAGGGCCGCCAGAGCGACCTTTGACATTCTCACTGCCTTCGGTGTGAACGCACAGTAAGAACTACAAATCCCCTAACTAGGTAGTTAGACCAACACAATTCCTTCATGTTGTCTCAAGACAAAACACTTAAGTTAACTTAATGGTTTACTAATTTAAGTGGACTGAACATAAAACAAATAAATTGACCAAAAAACTTACAAGAACGGTGTTGTTTCAGCTCATTTTTAAACAGGTAGTTTAAACAAGCAGCAGTAATCATTTTTTAAGTGTTGTGTGTTTTATTTTAAACACAAATAATTTTGTCTTAAATGAGCATAAACAGTTATGAAAGTAATCCAATGCTTTCATTACAGATCTGTGCATTCTTGAAGTGGGGGGTCTTCCATATTTTTACATCCCAATGCTGACAGGTATGGGGTATACGTACGTCTCATCTACGTAAGAGATTCCAAAATATTCCTTCTCCTTCAGGTTGAAATGGGACGCCACTAGGTCTAGAAGATCCTTCGCCATTAGCTTGGGCTACAAGAGACAGAAACAACAGATGTTAGTTTTTTATCATCAAAGAGAATGTATACACACCCAGATACACACACAAACACAAGGTCAGGGAGCTGGCAGGCTGTAAGCGTTGTATTCTGATGAGTATTGATACACTGCAGTGACTCTGCAATTTCATGCCGGCTCTGGGTGTCTGCTGTCTGTATGTGTTGCATCACGATTTGCTGCACAAATAACGTTTAAAATTGCTCACACAACTGCATAATTGCTTTCAGGAACAAAAAATTATGTTTAGTGAAATAATAAAAGTCCAGAGCTCAAGCAATGTTCGAGGGTGAAAGCAGAATAAACAGGTTTTCAAAATATACAGTACAGTGCAAAAGTCTTAAGGGGGTCGCACACCGGATGCCCCGCTCAATGACACGGCTCAACGCACCAAGCAGTGCCATGCATTTTAGAATTCTAAACATAGTTTTCTATCAGGGTATGCACACCGGTGCCGCAAGTCGGCAGCTGTCTGTGGCGCCCAGCTACAACTCAGGACACTGTTTATATTTCTGTCGCACCACACAGCACCATCTGAACAGTTTTATATTAAATAATATTCAAATGCGCGCGTCTGGTGTGCGATACTTCCACCTGTCATGTGCATGCTGCGTCGTGGTGCATCCGGTGTGCGACCCCCTTAAGGCCCCCAGTTACATCTGTTGTTTTAGTGAGAATATAAAGACATTATATATTACTTCTTATTCTCTTTTTTGGGGGTGTAATTGTTTAAGACATATGAAAGAAAGAGTTAGAGAAAGATGAAGGAATGAATGAAAAATACTGGAGTTTCTTTCTGCATTTCTACCAGAGCTGTTATCAATATTGCCTGAATTGATGGGATTGCAAATGCTGAAAAGTACAGACAGGTCTCGTAGTTCCTACTAGAATGTGCCTAAATTGTAATAGTTTTATTTTTCAGCATGATTATGATCCCAAACACACTGGTAATGTAATGAAATCATAGAGGAAAAACAGCTGATGAAACAAAGACAGTCATGAAATGGCCTCCACAGAGTCCAGACCTAAATATTACATATAGTATGTATAGGCAATATTATAGGCATTGATATTCACCTGGAGAAAAAAAGAAAGACAGAACATGCTAAATCTAAGAAAGAACTCTAAGAAATGAAAGATGTGTGATATTAAATAGCACATCATTTCAGAAAAGACCCAACAAAAAAAGTTTAAGATGTTGCTTGAAGCTACAGAGGTCACGTTAAACACAAACTTTTAATGCTAGTCTTTTGATTCCAAAAGTTATTTTGTCCTGAATATTGTGTACATATTTCCTGTTTGTATATTAAGGTATATTGAGTATATAAGGTATATTAAATTCACCTGTTTGCTCCATACCTTTTAGATAGATAGATTTGTGCAAAAGTCTTAGGTTCCCAAAGCTATTGGTGGCCTAACGCCCCATTCACACGGGGCTTCAGCGTCAACGCTTGACAGAGGGTGTGTCTGAAGCTGAGGCTGACGCGATCGTCATAGCAGCGTCAGCCAATGAAATTAGTCAGCAATAGGCCACTTTCTGAGCTGGTATATTTGCATACAGCGTTCTTATTGGCTGACGCTTCAGTCGCCGCTTAAAAAGTTGAGCAAGTCCCAACTTTTGCAGCGAGCAACGCCACTGAAGCGGCGCCGACAGATCCACAATGCAGTTTGGCAACGCCTGACGTCACTCATTCAAAGTGAATGGAAAGCGTTGTAGCTGACGCCCCATGTGAATGGGGCGTAAGACTTTTACACAGTGCTGTATATGGAGGACAGATTTAATTGGTGGTCCTACAGTTCAGTTATACATGTGAACACTTCATCTCTGGATAATCTCTTAAAACTCTTTTTAGTGTTGCTCTCTAGGTCATTGATCTTATTATGATGTTAGAGAGTATTAGCATAAGAACGAGATGACAGAATCATGTTGTTAATTTGATGAATATTGCTATGGATTGTTATGCATTGATTAATTTGTGTAATATGTTTTTTCCTATTCCTTTTGGACATGTATAGGTTAAAACTGATTTGTATTGTGTTGTTTTGTTTATTATTGTCATTGCAGTCATTTTATTATTTTTCATGTTCGACTAAAAGTCTAAAAGTCTACTGTTGATGGTAAGAGTACACTGTAAAAAGCGATTAGTTGACTTTACTTAGAAAAGAGCAAACATGTTGCCTTATAATTCTAAACTATGAGCATAATTATACAAGTTAAGTCAATGGGTTTACTGACTTTAAGTAAAATCATCTTGTTGCATTTAAGGCAACGGCTTTACTCGCTTTTTTAAAGTAAAGTAACTAATCGATTTTTATAGTGTGGCGCTACAAAGAGCTAGATCAGTTTTCGACTTAACAGCATTGATACATGCCCAGAAGACTGTGGAAAATGGAGAGACACTCCAGTTGTCACATGGTCTTTGATTCTGCAAGCTCGGGCTTTCCTTGTGTGTGTCAGAGCCAATGTGTGGTAAACCATGGGTGTGTCACTGACTTTAAGTGTTGACGTCCTGGGACATCAATGTACTTACCAAGCGACCAACATCCACACACAACTATTAATAAATAAAACACATTCAACTTTTCTTTACTACAAACACATTCACAGTATATTAGTGCACACATACAATAATGAATGTGAGCACATTCAAATGTTAGAGGTCTGAGATTTGCTAAATGTGTTTAGAAATTAGATCAAATTCGGCAATTTTCTAAAAGCCTTAAAGGTCCCATGAAATTAAAATATTGTTTTTTAGATGTCAGTATCAGTATTGTTAGTTTTTAAGATATTTGTAACGTGATATTAGATATTTCACCAAAATAGTGACACAAATCATGTTTAGGAGATATAAAACTGATAATTTTTTTCACGTTACCTCATACTTCAGTTTCACTAAATCTTGACCAATCAAATGCCCTCTAGTATCTGACATGCCCCGTCCCCTTCAAGATGCTTCACACTTGATAGGTGCGTTCGACTTCATGCAGCGATGTGCAGATCGATTGAAATCTGTCTTTAAGTGGTGCATGCTGGTTAGACATTTTGTCCGGATTGATGCTGCGCCGACGCCACGTGCCTGTCACATGTGGCATCAAAGTACCGCGACAGCGCTCCGAGATCAGACAACTGATTCAGGCGTCTGAAGAGCGACTGCACAAGCTCTGACGATGACACCAATATTACATGATTGGCTGAGTTCACCGCATGACAACAAACGACGTGTCATTCATTTTCTTTTCGGCTTAGTCCCTTTATAAATCTGGGGTCACCACAGCGGAATGAACTGCCAACTTATCCAGCACATTTTTACTCAGCGAATGCCCTTACAGCCGAAACCCATCTCTGGGAAAACAACCACGTGTCATTCGGGTTTATTATTGGACAAATTCCATCTCACAAATTTCAAAACAATTAACTTTTCATACCCTCTCTATCTTGAACACATCATGCTTATTAAGACTACAAATATTTTACTGCAGTATCATCTTTTGTTAAATAATCTGGTTATAAAGGCTAGATTGTTTGCAGAGGTTTATTTTCGACATTTTTTATACAGAATATTTACTGCATTCAGCTCCATGAACAATTTAAATAATACATTTTAGTAAATAACCTAAATATAAACTCAAGTATTACAGACTTGTAATAAAATTATTATCATCATTGATCCTGCTATCCTAAAGGTTTCTTATAAAATTAAGTTAAAGAACTATTTTATTAAATCATTTTATAATTATTTATTAAAATAGTTCTTTAACTTACTTTTATAAGAAACCTTTATTATTATAAAATATATATTTTATTTCCTGTCTAGCCATTTATACCTGCTTTTTCTGGGAAACGTCTACTTAAAGTGTAGCTCACTTGTTTTAGGAATGTCCATGTTCAGTCTTTTTGGATTAAAGTGCTTTTTTTGAAAATGCTTTGATTATCCAAAACGATCTTAATCATTGTTTAAGACTTAATCAAAACACCTTGTTTTGGGGTTTACA
>CAIGQZ010032545.1:1535444-1552558 GCA_903798205.1 Danio tinwini
TCTATCTATCTATCTATCTATCTATCTATCTATCTATCTATCTATCTGAAAAGCTAAATATTATGTCAGTTTTTCTTCAGTGTCATACAGACATAACTACTAGTGGAGCCTGATATTTAGTATTTATATATTTTTAAACACATTTGTATTGACACAGTTCAGTGATCTCAGTAGTCACATGACATGTAGATAAACAAATACATTTTACATTTAAAAAATATTTCACGGGTGTCACGGTGGCGCAGTGGGTAGCATGATTGCCTCACAGCAAGAAGGTCGCTGGTTCGAGCCTCGGCTGGGTCAGTTGGCGTTTCTGTGTGAAGTTTGCATGTTCTTCCTGTGTTCACGTGGGTTTCCTCCGAATGCTCAGGTTTCTCACATGTATAGGTGAATTGGGTAAGCTAAATTGGCCATAGTGTTTCAGTATGAATAAGTGTGTATGGATGTTTCCCAGTGATGGGTTGCAGCTGGAAGGGCATCTGCTGCATAAAACATATCCTGGATGAGTTGGCGGTTCTTTCAGCTGTGGGGACCCTAGATTAAAAATATTAAAAATTTATTAATTTTTTTAATAAAACGTTCCTTATCACACAGAGTTTGCCGTTTCATTGGGACTTTTCTAGAGGTTTTAAAATGGATAGTTTACTCAAAATCCCTAATTTTGTCATCATCTACTCACCCTTAGCTTCTTCCAAACCTGTGTGAGTTTTGTCTCTGTTTCTGAATCTTCTGTTAAGCACAATAGAAGATAAGAAAAGCTGGAAATCTGTAACCATTGACTTCCATAGTATTTGCTATTTCTACAATGGAAGTCAATGGTTACAGGTTTTCAGTTTTCTTCAAAACATTTTCTCCATGCTTAACAGAAGATAAACATCATAAAAGTGTGGGTAACTATCCCTTTAACTGCAGTGTCTCTACTGGATATGTAAGCTAAATCTTCAGCCAACTAGAATACACTAATGCCTGCACCCTATTAATGTGGTAAGATGACATACACCCTATGTAGTGTGTCTCAAATCATCTCAAATGACCTCCCATTTGAGTTAGAACTTAGAAGGCAGTTGCCTATATAGACAGAAAACCACTGGGTTTTGGATCAGAGCATCATTATATGGCTTTAAAAAACCTCTCTGTCTGCTGAGACTGCAATTACAGTCCTCTCTGATTCACCACGCTCCCTCCAAAAAAAAAACTCAGCTTTTAGCTTCCAGCAAAACATCTTGTTTTAGATATTACCTTGTCTTTGATGATGTTAAAAATGCAGTTACTCACACAAATCAAACAGTCAGTATATTTTAAGCCAGTTGGCCTGTTGTTCTCCAGGTGAGAACTGCATCTCTGTACCGCATCAATCAATTGGCACATTTAATCTCATCATTCAAGGCAATGCAGTGTGAAACAGCTCACTTCCTCAATTAGCCAAAGCGAGTGTGTAAGTGTGTGTCTGCGGTAAGTAGAGGAAATGGGTTTAATATGACCACAATCTTCAATCTGGACACATTTGTGGTGGTGTAGGTTTGTGTGTGTGCGTGCTTGTGCATTTAAGAAAATAAAAAGCGCTCAAACTGAAATCCTGTCCATTTCCTTAAAGGGAACGTTCACCCAAAAAGTGAAGTGGTTTCATACCTTTATGAGCTTCGTTCTTCAGTTCAAAAAGAAAAGATAGATAAAGAACAAAGATATTTTGAAGAAAGATGAAAACCATTGCATGAAAAATGAACTCTATGAAAGTCGTTACAGGTTACAGGTGGTTACAGGTTTCCAGCATTTTTCTAAATATCTTCTGTTGCATTTTACAAAAGAAAGGAAATCATAAAGATCTGAAAGAAGTAAAGGTTGAGCAAATGATGACAGAATTTTTATTTTTGGGTGAACAATCCCTTTAAAGGGTACCTATGGTGAAAAATCTACTTTTTAAGCTGTTTGGACAGTCATATGTGTAGGTATAGTGTATAGACCGTCATATTGGGGTGATATAAACACACCCAGTCCTTTTTTTTTCAATTTAACAACATTAAAACATAATTTTATTTTTAATAAAAAATTTATAATAGAAAATATATTTGTAGAGCAACCCATGTTCTGTTGTCATTATTATTTTTATAAACTTCAAGAGGTAGAATTGTCCGAGATATAAACAAAAGCAAGTGATGCATCAAAGTTTGATTAAAAAAAAATCTTGAACAGTTTTAAAAATCTTTATAATCAATAAAATAATTTATAAAAATAATTAGTTTAAAAATCTTGAACAATATTAATGATATGACGTAGTTCTGGAAATTACCTACTTCTCTGTTTATCCATCTGATTTTACGGTGGGTTTCTTTTGACCGCCCCCTGTCGTTTTAAAGAATATCACAACACCGAACGCGTCAAGTATAAAAGCCTCGTCCATTTCGTGAGGTGCGCGCGCAGTCAGTGGAGGTGTGCGATGCGGTGCCAGACGAACGTATAAATCAGGCTTTAGCCTTTACAATGAAAAGCGCTCAAACTAAGAAAGCTCGAAATGAAAAGCGCTCAAATTGTAATCCTGTCCATTTCCTTAAAGGAACAGTTTACCCAAAAATGAAGTGGTTTCATACCTTTATGAGTTTCTTTCATTAGTTAAAAAGAAGATACAAGAAAGCTAAAAACCAATGACTTTCATTGCATAAAAAATGTATTCTATGGAAGTCAATGATTACAGGTTTCCAACTTTTTTCTAAATATCTTCTGTTGTATTTAACAGAAGAAAGAAAATCTTAAAGATCTGAAAGAAGTTCTCTGTCATTTATTCATTAGTTTATCCTTCTTACTTTTACTATTGTTGTTGTTGTTGTTGTTGGCATTATTATTAATAATATTACTATGTAACAATCTCTTGTATTTCTGTATTAAGTTTATTACATGTATTTTTTTAAAGCTCACTGTTATATCAGGGCTCGAAATTGCTACCATTTTGGTCGCATATGCGCCCAAAATTTTATCTATGCGACCTCATAATATATTTGGGAGCATTTGTGCGACTGCATATAATAGTTGTAGTTCGACTTGTTTCGTTTTTTTCTAAAAGCGTGCTGAATCAGACTTCCCTGCCGCTATATTGGTTCATATTAGCTGTCAATCACTCAAGGCTTTCCGCTGTCAGATAACAGGGAGCTTATAAGGGCGCCAGCCGAGATCACTCGAGTGTTTTCGGAGAAGGTGCCCGAATCTCAATGCGCTGCATTAACTGCGTCTTCAGTGCAAATGTCCGCTAAATGTAAAATCCAACACTGTACACATCATTGCCAAAGAAGCTCGCCTTTACTAAGTTTAAACTGAATCTGCGGCTCATAACAAAGAACGGTATTTGTGCTGGTGGTCATCAAGAGAATCCTGCTCTGCCTGCTCTTATATTGGGTCGGCTGACTCACCTGCTTTTCCACAAACACAGAAAAATGAAAATCACAGCATAACGAGACTTAGCATTTACAATGACACAAACCGAAACCAAAGCTTTTAAAGAGTGGTAGAAGTGAGACTTTTCTTACTTTCTTTGGTTCATTCTTTCTTATGATGTATATTATTTTTCTATTTACTGATGACTGCTTTGCAGTTTTCAGCATTGGATTAAATGATTTATTATAATCTTTCATTTGTTTTGTAGCAGAAATATTATTTATTAAATTGACATGCATATAAAAACAATAGTGCAAAATAAATATTTCTTACTGCAATGCTTCATTTTTGTTTGATGCAAACCATAAATTTATGTTTCATAAAGTAACAGCAGGACCTTTTACAGTACATAACTCATATTCCAGCACATTCAGGGCAGCATGATAATGACAAATGTAATAAGTATTACTGACATCATTATCATCATCATTAATAATATTTTATAATTATTAGACATTCATTTTGGAATTATTGCACAGATATCAATAAGTCATTACAGCATTAGTTAGTTGTTTCTGGTTTTTGTTTCTGATTGATGTTGTTTTCAAATACAATAAATCCCTTAATATACAATTTGCAGTGGTGCTCATTCATTTTTGGTGGGTGCTCCTAAATTTTTTCTGGTGCTCCTAAATTTTTGAAGTTGGGAGCACTGGTGCTACCAAGTAAAAAAGTTTAATTCGAGCCCTGTATATGCTATATCGTCTACAACAGGGGTATCCAAACTCGGTCCTGGAGGGCCGGTGTCCTGCTGGGTTTAGCTCCAACTAGCTTCAACACACCTGCCAGGAAGTTTCTAGTACATCTATTAAGAGCTTGATTAGCTGGTTCAGGTGTGTTTGATTAGGGTTGGAGCTGAACTCTCCAGGACACCGGGCCTTCAGGACCGAGTTTGAACACCCCTGGTCTACAACATATTTTTTGTGGTCACATAATTTCAAAATAAAATAATACAATTTTAATGGAAAAAGGTAGAAGTAAAGGGTGAGCAAATGATGATGGAATTTTCATTTTTAGGTGAACTATCCCTTTAAAGAATAAATACAGTATATTCTCTCTTTCCGTCTGTTTAGTCTCAAGAGTTGATTATGACAGCTACTGATTTAATAATGTTGAGTCTTTTTAAATGTGCAGATAAGAAATAAGAAGCAGCATTAATATCCTGTTAGTGTGCGTTGAGGGCCGTCAATATAAGCACTGTATACTTTAAACAGATTTAATATGAGACAGTTATCATCTCCTTGCTGCCATTACACTTAGTGAAGCTGATGCAAATCGCAGACATATGTTTCCACATGAAGGAGCGTGTGATAGCGCGTGTGGCCTTGAGAAGGAATATCCGGACTGATGTGATTTAATATCATTAAACAGTGGGTGTCTGATCGGGATGGAAGAGCGATGGCAAGAACACACACCGTAAGGTTTTAACAGGTCTAGATCACAGAAATCCCTCCATCACAGCGACACCATCCAACTTTTCATTGAGAATTTATCACTGTTATAAAACATGTTAGTCTGACTAAGAATGCAGACTATATAGTGTCCAACTCTGTATGTCGTGAAAATATCAGAATTCACATTTTTACTACATAAATGTGCATTTTAAATTCTGATGTGCATTTTAAACTCATGTAGTTAAGAATGGGACTTTGCCAAAAGTGAGCTGATTTGTTGTTTTTTTGTCTAAAAGGAAGCTAGACTTCCGAGATTTCCAGTCTCATTCACTTCCATTGATTTTTTGACGTTAAAAATGACTCATTATGGTGATTGATATTGCAAACTGATATTTTCTTATTATATCATTCTACTTTTTATGTATAGCAAAAACACATTTGTTTGTAGAGCAAGTAGTTTGACTGTTGTCTGCCGTTTATTACTCCTTGTCATTTCTCCCATAGGCAACTGAATCGGAAGTTTTGAAACAGGTCTCAAACAAAATTCCTGGAGAGCCGCGGCTCAATTTTCAATTCATATTTTTGTGTTAAATGATTTACGAAGTACCGTATTTTCAGAAATATAACACATAAATGTTTCTATTTATAATTTTAGGGGGTGAATGATGTTTCATGCGGATGGCAAGCTGACAAAACAGTGCTGTAACTCTGATACTGTTCAAGTTTTATTTATGAAAAAAATGACAAAGCACTGCAGCTTTTGGGTGTTCTGTGTTTGTCTGAGATAATTACTCTACCGAAATGTGTATATTCCATACAAGCTAAAGCTGATCGGTCAATTCTTGTCAAGTGGCTCGCAGGATTCATCACGTTGCTTAGGCGCGCAAGCCACGCACCTCCTTTGGAAACAACAAACTTGCGTGAACTCTAGAAAAGACGTGATATGCAAACGGCTCGTAAAAGGCCGCCATCATGTGTGATCTCCATGAGTTTATTTTTTTGCACAGACATATTGGATTGATCTGATTTGTTGACAAATGGCTTAGCAAAGAAACTTGTCAAAGATGTCCGTTTCTTACTTATTTTGCTGCTTGTGGGTTAAATTTGGGCGCTCAAAGTAACCAAGATGTAAGTAAGGGAATACGGTTATTTTTCAAAATAAAAAGACTTTTCAATATAAAAGATCATTCAGACTCAGATAATAAATAAAACGGAAATAATTAATGATTTCTTGTGGCCCCGGTACCAACTGATTCACGGACCGGTACAGGTCCGCAGCCCGGTGGTTGAGGACCACTGCTGTAGACAATCAAAAAAAAAAATATATATATATATAGTTTAAGGGGGCTAATAATATTGACCATAAAATGGCTTAAAAAAATTTTAAAACTGCTTTCATTCTAGCCGAAATAAAACAAATAAGACTTTCTCCAGAAAAAAAAATATTATCGGAAATGATGTCAGAAATGGCCACTGGTCTCTGTCCATCATGGCCTCCTAACCATCCCCATATCATAAGTAGCTCTCCACTTATCATAAGTCACCTCTCCACCAATCAGCTGGTGTGTGGTGTGCGGTCTGGCACAATATGGCTGTTGTTGCGTCATCCAGGTGGATGCTGTACACTGGTGGTGGATGAGGGAATTCCCCCAAAGCATGTGTTAAGCGCTCATTAAACATCATTTGGGAAATATTTAAAAAATGTATGGGGGCTAATAATTCTGACTTGAACTGTATATACACACCTCTCACACACACATCCAGGCTGAGTCTTGTTATACTATAGTGTGCATTACATAAGCGTTTTCCTGGGTTGTCTAGCTGTGTTTTTGAACATTTGTTTATTTGATGCTAAAGTTTGTTTTGCCGCCTGCCTTGACCTTTTACCTGTCACACAGCTGCATTTAAATCCCATTAAATCCCACTCTTGTTGTCCCCTACCTATTATTACAATTTCATTAATAATCATCTTGGATATCTTTTTTTCAGGAAGCTTGTCACAATACAATGTATCTATATAGACTAAAAATGCATAATTAATTAATAATATGCAATTATGTTTGAACACACTGTTACCAACCTTACTCCAAAGGTCTGTCTTTTTCAAAAATGACCAAATATGCACTTAGAAAACTCGCAAGTTCCTGACAGACAGCGTAAATTATAGCTAAGAGGAAGAGCCGAGCTAGAACACGAGAGAACCGCACACAAACAACACCTGCTTTGACTCACCACGGAAAATGACAAACACATGTTAACACGCACCTCTCGCTAAATTGCAGCATGCTGTGGAGAGACAGGTGGGAGATGCTAACTAGCAGTTAGACAGCTGAAAAACTGAGGATGCTTTTACAGCTTCCAAATGAAAAAGAAAAATTCCAACGAGACTGTTGACAGTTTTTATTGTACGACTGTCTACCTTTTATAAACCAAAGTGATGACAAAACTGGCAACAGAAAATAAAAAAGGAAACAAAATACACCTCAACTAAAGCAACACTGACTACATTTTCAGCACCAATGTATGTAAATAAGCCTTCAAAGGATGAGTCTCTCTAACAGGACTACAAAATAATTCAAGTTACACAGGTTTAAATTGCCTATGATAATAGTACATTTAATGACTTATATGAGGCGATGAAGAAGAGAAGAGGAAGAGGAGGCAGTTAAATGAGGCTCTAGAGATCCAACTGAGAGCCATCAGTAAAACCAAGTATTACACCAATGTAGGCCTGGGCATTTAATAGAATTGAAAATGCAAACATTATTGAGCAAATCTGCGATTGTCATGCACTTTTACTCAAGGAAGCACAGTGTGATTTGTAGTAAATATCCTCCAAACGCCAGAGGGCGCTCTCGCAGAAAAACACAAACCTGTCCAAATACACACAGAGAAACCCAGGAAATCCCGTGTGGAAAATAGCGATTGCTGAATAAACAGAAGATTGAACTGCTTTTATTGATTCAGTGTGGCTGCGTCCGAAACCGCATACTTCCATACTATAAAGTACGCTAAAATCAATATGCGAGCTGAGTAGTATGTCTGAATACATAGAATAAAAAAAATCAGCATGCGAGAAGTGCCTGGATGACTTACTACTTCCGGCAAGATTCTGAAGTGCAGAAGAGCCGAGTTACCATGCACGCTGCTCTGTCCCATGATGCCCCACGAGAGAATTCATGAATGGGAGTGAAGCGATGCAACTGACGCAGGTATGTCACTAGACCATGACGAAATGGCGGATGTAGTACGCCCGAATTCCATTCATACTTCTTAAATAAACTCTATAGAACATACTTTTCTAACGGTCAAGTAGTACGTTTGAATTCAAATGCAGTACCTACTGAGTAGTAGGCAGTTTTGGACGCAGCCTGTGACTAATAAACACACAAGTATGGAATCATTCATTCATTTATTATATTTTCGGCTTAGTCACTTTATTAATCTGGGGTCGCCACAGCGGAATGAAAATCCAACTTATCCAGCATGATTTTAAGCAGCTGATGCCCTTCCAGCCGCAACCCATCTCTGGGAAGCATCCACATACACTCATTCACACTCATACACTACAGACAATTAAGCCTATCCAATTCACCTGTACTGCATGTCTTTAGACTGTGGGGGAAACCAGAGCACCCGGAGGAAACCCATGCGAACGCAGGGAGAATGTGCAGACTCCACACAGAAACACCAACTGACCCAGCCGAGGCTCGAACCAGCGACCTTCTTGCTGTGAGGCGACAGCACTACCAACTGCGCCACTGCGTCACCCAAGTATGGAATCATCTCGCAGAAAGATTTATTTTAAACACGCGTCTGTAGCTTTGAGGTGAGTTTGGAGTAAAGCATGTTCGTTCATTCATTCATTTTCTTTTTGGCTTAGTCCCCTTATTAATCCGGGGTCACCACAGCAGAATGAACCGCCAACTTATCCAGCACGTTTTTACGCAGAGGATGCCCTTCCAGCCGCAACCCATCTTTGGGAAACATCCACACACACTCATTCACTATGAACAATTTAGCCTACCCAACTCACCTGTACCACATGTCTTTGGACTGTGGGGGAAACCGAAGCACCCGGTGGAAACCCACGCGAACATGCAAACTCAACAAAGAAACGCAAACTGACCCAGCCGAGGCTCAAACAAGAGACCTTCCTGCTGTGAGGCGACAGCACTACCTACTGCGCCACTGCGTCGCCAGTAAAGCATGTTATTATATAAGTGATGCAAAGAGCTGTCGTTATATCAGAATTATATCATTATCTTGATGTCATAATCCACTGATTTAACTAAATTTAAATTTAAAGGGCACCTATTTTACCCCTTTTTCAAGATTTAAGATAAGTCTTTTGTGTCTCTAGAATGTGTCTATAAAGTTTCAGCTTAAAACAACACCCACTAGATTATTTATTATACCTTTCAGAAGTTTGTAATTTTCAGCACTGAGCATCTTGTAGCTGTTTTTGTTGCCTGTGCCTTTAATGCTGGTTTTCCACACCCACCATTCTATCGTGCCTGTCGAAATTTTAAAAAAGAGACTTATTGTCTTTATATCACCCTGATATGACTGTGGACACACTATACCTACACACAGTTCTGTCCAAACAGCTAACAAAAGATGATTTTCATCAGAATTATTGTGTAGCTTCTCAGTGTATTATGACTCTGAACTTTGTGTGATCTAAAAGCATGTGCTGGGAGATTATGAGAAGTGGATTTAAGTGGACATGAAAATCACCTTGATTAAACTGTCCAGCCCTACACCAGTGCATATGCAAGATGTTTATATCAGTTTCTTTGGTCCCACTTTATATTTAGTGGCATTAACTTCTAGTTACTTGCATTAAAAAGTACAATGAACTTTTTTTATGTTCATATTATTCTATTGCAAGGTACTTAAAGTGCTCTTATGGTGAGATATGCTTAATGTTATGGAAAGGTTTGGTGGTATAGGTTGGTTTAAGGTTGAGTTAAGGTGTAAGGGATGAGTCAATAATGTAATTATAATTGTAAATAAAAAATATTAGATGTAATTTTATATCTAAAATTTTTATATACATTTTTTAATTACAATGTAAAACATGCATGTGAGACATACATAATGTGAGACCTGCATTTCACCAAATGATTAATTTATAGGAACGTACATAATTAAGTAGTTAAGGCCACTTAATATAACATGGGACTATTTGCTTCTGTTTGTTTGCAATAGTTTCTGCTAGGGTTAGAAGTATTGAAGTAGTTATTAAAATTTTTAAAGTTGCAATAATTTTAAGTGTAATTTTCCTATTATAAAATATATATAAGAATAAATTATTAAATCATGTTATACTCTAAAACATAGAATAAAATGCCATGCTTCTAAACAATTTGTATCATAATTCGATCTCTCCAAAAAATGAGCTTTTAGTCAAATTTACTTTGGGTGCAGTACCAAATATTTTTACTAGATAAAATTTGTTTCCCATTCTTTTGTGCCAAATGTTGACCATGAAAAAAATAATAATAATTGTAGGACTAGTATACACATTTTGGTGTATATGTGTATGAATTTTGTAACTTTCAGATTAAGTAAAAAGGTCCATATCTCCATGCATAAAATTTAACGTGTGCACGTTCTTTTGCATGATTATGAATGGAAGTGAACAGAGCACAAAAATCTAGTATGACCTGTCCATTTATTTATCATTAAGTCCCAGTGCGGTACATGAACACAATGCTCTTACAGAAAAAGAGATCTTCCTCAAGGAACGTGCAGAAAAAAAAAGCTTTGAATAACAACAGAATTCTCAATGGTCCGATTAACCTACACAACCTTCTCCAGAACATTCACCCACAACGAGGAAGAGAAAACAGGAACAGGCTGAATATTTTAGCCAATGCCAAAAGAACAGATATCTAGGTATCTCAGGACTAAAGTAGGACAAATGTATAAAGATTACAGAATAAGCATTTCTGCAACAGCTCAATAAATCATAAACTGGTGAGAGACAGAGCAAACACAAAACACACTGCCTATCCTTTTCTTATCCAACTGCCTCATCCATTACTTTTCTATATCTACTGGAAATCCCTTCATTTTCTCTCCCTCATCCTCTTACCTGATTGCAAAGGACTCTCTCACCTTGTCTCTGTTCAAGATTTCTACGTTTATCAGACAGAAACTGCAACCGCAATCAACTCAACTGGAAAATGAGATATGAAGGAGGCAGAGAAATTATAATTCTCCAACTATGATGGAGTTTAAACTGGATTGGAATCTAGAGGAATCAGGTCAGCTAAGCACACCTGACAGGCGTGAGAGAAAGAGAGCACGAAAGAAAGACAAGAAGAACACAATAAAGCAGAAAAGATTAATAAAGAAAAGGAACAGAATGTAATCAGAACAGACTAAAACAAATAATATAATTGAATAGTACAAAACAGAACCAATATATCCAAACCGAATCAAAATGATTTAATAGAATATTATAATTGTTAAAATAAAACAGGAGTTCAAAATAAAATGCAAATTAAATATTAGATGAAACATGTTAATATAAAACGACAACAAACTATTGCAAAAATTTAATAAATATGTTTAAAATAAATACACTGAAATAAAACATTTAAAGGATAAAAGCACCTAAAATAACTAAAACAGCAACAAACTATAACAAAAAATAAAATAAATATATTTTAAATAAATACACTAAAATAAAAAATTATAATAAAGATAAAAGCACTTAAAATAACTCAATAACGTTAACTTAAAGTTACTAAAACAACAACAAACTATAACCAAAAAATAAAATACATTTTAAATAAATACACTGAAATAAAAAATTATATAGATAAAAGCACTTAAAATAATTCAATATTGTTAACTTAAAGTGACAAAAACAACAGCAAACTATAACCAAAATAAAATAAATACATTTAAAATTAAGACACTGAAATAAAAAGATAAAAGCACTTAAAATAACTCAATAATGTAAATGAATAAAATAAATTAAAAATAAATAATCCATAAAAATAAAATTTAAATAAAAAAAATAGCTAATAAAATTATATATGCAATACAAAATCTAACTACATATAAAATAAGCACATTTAAAATAAATACACCAATATTTTTAAATAATATTAATTAAATAATAATGACAGAAGCACTTAAAATTACTCAAACTTAAAGTGGTGAATAAAAACAAAATAAAAGCTATTTTAAAATACTTGATAAATATTAGAAAATTATACAAACAGAACAGAATTTAACTGAATAAATATATAAAAAAATGCATTTAAAACAAACATGCAGAAACAAAAAAATATAATACCTGATAAAAGCACTTCAAATTAAAAATATTAAATAAAAGCTAATTCAAAATACCTAATAAATAAATATATAATAAATGTAGTTAAAACAAACACACAGAAACAAAATATATATATATAATATCTGACAAAACCACTTCAAATTATGAATAGAAAATGAAAATATTAAATAAAAGCTATATCTAAATATCTAATACATTTCAGAAAATTAGATAAACAGAATCCAACAGAATAAAATAAACTTCAATAAAAAATAAATTACACATAAACAAATAGAAAATGAATAAGACATAGCAGCACAGGACAGAAGAGAAAACAATAGCACAACGTTATACTTCACGAGTCTAGCAGTGTTTACTTCATGATTAGGGATTTCCTGAGAAAGTTCATACGAGAGTGAGTGTTAAGGAAACAGAGCCGTTCTGAGAAGACGTTTCTGTTTATATTGAGGTCTGATGGGGCATGGGACTGAGACAGGGTTGTTATGGAAACTGAACTCATCCCGAAAGAAGATGTTTGCATTCTGATAGGAGGATTTATGAAGTGTTTGTGCATGAGCGGTGACGGCTGATTTGACAGGCTGCTGGTTTGGGTTGTTATGGGAACCTGAACCTGCCAGATTGACTATTACTGATACTGATGTTTAAAGGACACTTGAGAGACGGACATATGCCACACATGTGATTACGATCAGGTTAGGGCAAAGCTAATCACAAGCTCTGTTTGTCAATGAAATTCGAGAAAGGAGTCGTATTGCACGCTAAATAAACACTCAAAGTCATACATGACCCCAAACTGATGAAGAGCCCCTATTTCCACAAGACATTCATGAAGTCTCTGAGGAACAGTGAGGATTTCCCTTCCCAGACAAATGAGAGGAAATCTGAAACCGCTTTCCCAAAAACATCCACCAAAACTTCACACAGTCAGAATTATTAGCCTCCTGAATTATTAGCCATTTATTAGAATTATTAAGTATTTTGTCAACACATTTCCAAACATAATAGTTTTAATAGCTCATTTCCAACAACTGATTTCTATTATCTTTGCCATGATGACAGTATATAATATTTTACTAGATATTTTTCAAGATACTACACTGTAAAACCCAACAGTCAATTTTATCAAATTAAATGAGTTTAGTTAACTCAGAATTTACTGAAAGTTAATTAGAAAATACCTCATTACTTCAACTTAAATGGAGTAAGGTCACAGTACTCATATAGATTAGTTTTTTAACTCAAATGGTTTGTAGCAATCGGTTTCCTTAAACGGTTTGAGTTGCCCTAACTTATTGGGTTTTACAGTTCTCAGTTGGTTTGAGTTCTCTTCATTTATTGGGTTTTACTGGGTTCAAATTCCTTTGTTTACTCAAATGGATTAACAGCACTCATTAGGATTAGTTTTTGAACTTAAATGGTTTGTTGCAACTAGTTTTCTCAAATGGTTTGAGCTACCTTAACTTTTGTTAACAGTGTAGCATTCAGTTTAAAGTGACATTTAAAGACTTAAATAGGTTAATTAGGTTAACTAGGCAAGTCATTGTATACCGGTGGTTTGTTCTTTAGACAATCAAACAGATATATAGATATTGCTTAAGGGGGCTAATAATATTGACCTGTTTTAAAAAAAACAACTAAAAACTGCTTTTATTGTAGCCGAAATAAAACAAATAAGACTTTCTCCAGAACAACAAAAAAAACTATTATAGAAAATACTGTAAAAAATAAAACTAAATTTACAGGAGGGCTAATAATTTTGACTTAACTTTATATACTTCAAATGGTTTACACTTGAACCTAGAACCTCTCACATTTGGGCACTACTTATTAGATGAATTTCTTGAGACAACACCCTGATGGATTTTTTGTTAAAAGTTTTCCACAAAAAAGTTTTTTGTCAAGATGGAAAAATATATCAAATTTGGAATTTAACCTTTTTTAATATGCATTTTAGCAACACACAATATATGTCAAATCCACATTTATACATGTAGCTACATATTTGAGACAAGTATTGATGCATTAATCAACTCAATTTGGAATGAAGACCAAAGCATTTTTGTTACAACGCACTTCAACTTCACACTTGGCACCAAATAAAACTAAAGAGGATATTTGAACAAACATTTTTGTTTTGTTTTATCCATTGTAATGTTCAGTAGGCACTTTTGTATTAAAATATTTAAAAAATTATTATAATAAAAGCTGTTTTTGGTCCAAGTTGGCTAAAATGACTTGAAGTTGTGGTCTGCTGCACTAATTTGTAAATAATGGCAAAAATAATTTTTTTTACAGCAGCTTCAATACAGCTCAAATCTGACTAACATGTGACACAGATCACCTTTACTCATCACTACTATCCTTATCACTAACTGGTGTACTTTCATTTTAACAGTGATTTAAAATTAAAACAATCTTGGTCAACACGAATTACTTAGTATATTATAGGGCTGAGTCTGTCAGTGCAATTGTTCGAAATTGATCTGTAATCACAATTTGAAATGTTAGCAAATCGCAAAATGCTGCGATATAAATGCAATATAAATATCTAAACATGCCCAATAAACATAAATCCAAAATTGAAGTAAATTTTGTGTTAATGAGTGTGTGAATTGTGAAATGGTGGCACGGCTCAGTGGTTAGCACTGTCGCCTCACAGCAAGTAGGTTGCTGGTTCGAGTACCAGGAGGTAGGAGGCTGGACCAGGAGGCACTTCTGCAGTTTTCATGTTCAGTTTTCTTTAGTTTGCATGTTCTCCCCATGTTCACGTGGGTTTCCTCCAGGTGTTCTGGTTTCCCCCACCGTCCAAAGACATGCGCTATAAGTGAATTGAATAAACTAAATGGGTCGTAGTGTATGAGTGTGTGAATCAGCGTGTATGGGTGTTTCCCAGTACTGGGTTGTGGCTGAAAGAGCATCCGCTGCAAAAAATATATGCCGGAATAGTTGGTGGTTCATTACGTTGTGGTGACCCCTGATAAATAAGGGACTAAGCCGAAGGAAAATGAATGAATGGATTGCGAAATTGTGAATTATGTCTGTTTGTTAGTATATGTTGGTTCAATGTGAATTGGGTTGCAAATACAAAATCATTGCTGAATAAAAACTAAATTTCTAAACCAAATGTGTGTACCGCTCAACAAACACAAAATATGAAAAAAACGTGTATATATGAAATTATTTACTCAAGGTTTCACTTTGCGTCGAGAATAGAACATCGGGCATTTAAACGAATTTGAACATCAGACACCAGACAGAGGACATTGTATGCGCCATGTCTTAAACTTCTCCATCTTTGTCCAAATTAAGCAAATTTGGCAGTATACATACAGTTGAAGTAAAAATTATTAGCCCTTTTTTTCTTTTTTAAATATTTACCAAATTGACGTTTAACAGCAAGGAATTTTCACGATATTTCCTAATTCCTATAATATTTTTTCTTCTGGAGAAAGTCTTATTTGTTTTATTTCAGCTAAAATAAATGCAGTTTTATTATTTTTTTTTCAATATTATTAGCCCCATAAGCCATATATTTTTTTCAATTGTCTGCAGAACAAACCACTGTTATACAATGATTTGCCTAATTACACTAACTTGCCTAATTCAATTCAATTCATCTTTATTTCTATAGTGCTTTTACAAGGTAGATTGTGTTAAAGCAGCTTAACATCGAAGTTCTGGTAAATTGAAACTGCCAGTCCAGTTGTCAGAGTTCAGTTTTGTTCAGTTCAGTGTCATTTAATTTTCACTGCTGAAAGTCCAAACACTGAAGAGCAAATCCATCATTGTGCAGCTCCACAAGTCACAAAGCAAGCAAGCCAGTGGCGAGGAACAAAACTTCACCAATTGACGAAAGTGAAGGAAAAAAAACATCGAGAAAACCAGGCTCAGTTGGGCACGACCATTTCTCCTCTGGCCAAACTTCCTGTGCAGAGCTGTAGTCTAGGTTAATTCACCTAATAAGCCTAGTTAAGTCAATAAACGTCACTTTAAGCTGAATACTAGTCTCCTGAAGAATATCTAGTAAAATATTATATACTGTCATCATGGCAAAGATAAAATAAATCAGTTATTAGAAATGAGTTATTAAAACTATTATGTTTAGAAATGTGTTTAAAAAATCTTCTCCTCGTTAAACAGAACAACAGAACGGCAAACAATATACAGGGGTGCTAATAATTCAGCAAGGCTAACAATTCTGACCTCAACTGTACATGTGTCAAAGCTTATTATTTTTCTGTTTATACCTTGCATTGGTCCGCACCGTTACAATCTAATGCGAATACAGAAATGATTCTGAACTTTTGAGAATAGATTCAGATTCACTAGAGAAAGAATTGCTATGCAGCAATGAATACATTTTTACTCCCACCCATAGTAAATGTAGCCTAGTACTGGACCCTATGCTGGTATATCAAGTCTAATAGCCTAATACACTTAAACACCGCTATCATCACATTTAGGTTACGTTGCAGCATTATCAGTATTGAGTGTTGTCTTACCTGTACCAGGAGCTCCAGTTTCCTGTCATCCAGGAGATGGACCTGACATCTCCGCCCTTCCGTCATCTGTTGTGGAGAGAGAGACAGAGAGAAAGAGATTAACGAAAGCACATTCACAGCAGGGTGAAATCAACTGTAAATACTAGGTCATGGTGACATGACAAAAATAGAAACTCTCCTTACACACATGCAGCGCACAATTCCCACTCAAGCAGCAGAATTCAATCTCATTCACTCTCTCTCACACACACATACACACACACACACACACACACACACAAAGTGAATTATCTCATACTTCAGCAATGATGCTGAGTAGTTTGGATTGTGTGTCTGTTTTTATTTAGGCCCCTCTGCTAAAAATTTGCAGTAAAATACAGACACAAAACTTGGCTACCAACAAGCGATACTAAATTTAGAAATGATCAAATATTTAATAAAAGCAAATTAAAAATATTTAAGAAACATTATAAAATT
>CAIGQZ010032545.1:1552958-1575157 GCA_903798205.1 Danio tinwini
TATATATTTTATTATTTTAACATTTTTTCACCAATAAATAAAGGCCTTGTTTAAAACTCGCTTGTCAATCCAATCACATATGGACAGTGCTAAACACAGGTGTAAACAGGCCATGAAGTGTTCTCAGTGTGTCCACTTTAACTCGTTTCCGACACTCTGAGAAAAAAAGGTATGCAAGCTGTCACTATGGTGGTACCTCTTCAAAAGGTACACATTTGTAACTGAAGGGTCCATATTATTACCTCAAAAGTATATATTAGTACCTAAAAATTTTAAAAGGGACACTTTTGTACTTTTTAGGTACTAATATGTACCCTTATGTTATTAATATGGACCTGTTAGGTACACATTTGTACCTTTTGAAAAGGTACCACCCCAGTGACAGCTCTCGTACCTTTATTTCTGAGAGTGAAGGTAGTCCAAAGTGTAGAACAGTATGTACTGTAAAACTAAAGTGGTTGAATGTGTTCAACAAAAGACTTCTTGTGAGAAGGCAATAAGAAAAAAAAATGGTATTTTTACTTTGCTGCACTGTATCAAATCACAGTTGCCATCAACATTTATCACCCACTGTCGAACATGCACTCATTCATTCAATAGTACTTTTGCAGCGCACCTAAGCACTTCTGCAAGTAGTAACAAGAGTGCGACAAAATAAAACTCAAATGCTCATAAGAATCTTGCCAACTTGCAACTAGATGTCTCAAAAACACCAGTAATTCAGTACTAATCTAATCACAAATCAAACTATGGCTCATATATTACACTACTGTCATTATTGTCATCATCTGTGCAACACTATAGATAACATTTTTAAAGATGTCTGAAAAGTACATGTCATTGGGGGATCAGTGACATTATATTCATTCCTTTTCCTTCAGCTTAGTCTCTTCTTTAGCACAGGTTGCCACAGCGGAATGCACCGCCAACTATTCCAGCATATGTTTTACACAGCAGATGCCCTTCCAGCCATACACTCTCGAATTCAAACACACACCAATTCACCTATAGAGCAAGTCTTTGGACTGTGGGGGAAACCAGAGCACCCAGAGGAAACCCACGCAAACACGGGGAGAACATGCAAACTCCACTCAGAAATGTCAACTGACCCAGCCGGAACTTGAACCAGCAAACTTCTTGCTGTGAGGCAACAATGATAACCACTGAGACACCATGCCGCCCCATTATATTCATATTATGCAAGAAATAAATAATTGAAACTTTTCAGCAGAGATTTGGGTCATATTTTATAAGGTACAATTATAGCCACTAACAAACCATTAACTAAGACTTTTAGCTAAAGAAATACCAATTAGCTTGTTAGTTAATAGCAAGTGGTAGTAGTAGGTATTGGGTAGGATTAGGGATGTGGAATAAGAACATACTTTATAAGTACTAATAAACAGCAAATGTCTTAACAGGACTCAAAACTGCAAACATATTGGTCGCATATGCACCCAAAATTTAATCTATGTGACTTCATAATATATTTGGGAGCATTTGTGGGACTGCATATAATGGTTGTAGTGTGACCTGTTTAGATTTTTTTTTTTAAACATGCTGAATTGGTCTTCTCTGCCGCTATATTGAAGTTTGAGTTAGGCTGCTTTCACACCTGTGGATCGATTCTCTTGTTCCGAAACAGGGATTAAAATTGTTACAATGTTGCACTTTGTTCTTGGTGCAGTTCGCTTTCACATGGCAAAGTTTCTAAATGGAGCTAGATAAAACAAGTCACGTGCGAGTAAACTCTCCTCACATTGGTCAGAGTTCCTGGGTTCTCTGAACCCTGAGCAGAGTCTCGCTCAGCTGTAATGCGTCCTTATTTTAATTTATGATGATGAGCAATAAAACATTATAAGTGAAAAGCTGCACTTAAATTTTTAATGGTGACACCCACAGACATTGTCACCAAATATATATCAGAAGTAAGACTTTCTCATACGTAGCTGTTGGCTTATGCATTATAAGCTTTACATTATAGAGAGAAATAACAAATAAACCAAGACTGCAGTTCGGTCAATTTTCCTAACAGATAAACAAGTCTCTTTAATAGTTCAGCATACTTTCACTTTCATATTTAACATGAAATGCACATTTACAGGTAGGAATGGCAATTGAAAGCACACAGGTTTGCAAACCCACCTAAAGTTACAAATTATGGTGCCAGCGAGAGTGATCAGTGGTGATTGTTGCCCAGCCTTCAGCCTCTTTTCGGAGATAGCCTCTTTTCATTCATTTTTGGTGGGTGCTCCTAATTTTTTTCTGGTGCTCCTAAATTTTTGAAGTTGGAAACAATGGTGCTACCACGTAAAAAGTTTTCCAGCCCTGCTTAATAATAAGCAGGTGATAACCCAATAGTATATAGGGCAATTGGCACTTAAACTAAATTGTTACCCAAAAAATATACTTTTTTGGGTGACTTCTCTGGGTTAATGCCATAAAGTCAGTTTGTTAATGTATTTACAACTCATTAGCATGCACATCATACACAAGCTTCTAGAAGAATTCATCGCAACCTAGAGATCAAGGCTTACAGCTGTTAATATTCAAGTTAATATAAAATTTCCCTCAACCAATGCTAATTGATGAAAGAGGGACCGTGCCATGTGGGTCTGTACAGATACCTGCACCAGCACATCTGATTAGTGCTTTGGTTGCCATCTGCTATACACTGGAATGTCTCTTTCTGTCAAAGCTAGAAAGAGGACTGTTCATGATTAATAATAATTAGAATTATTAGCCTCCTGTTTATTATTTTACCTAATTTCTGTTTAATGGAGAGAAGATTTTTTCAACATATTTTCTAAACATAATAGTTTTAATAACTTATTTTATCTTAGCCATGATGACAGTGAGTAATGTTTTACTAGACATTCTTCAAGACACTTCTATACAGCTTAAAGTGACATTTAAAGGCTTAACTGGGTAAGTTAGGTTAACTAGGCAGGTTAGGGTAATTAGGCAAGTTATTGTATAATAATGGTTTGTTCTGTAGACTATCTGAAAAAAAAATTGCTTAAAGGGGCTAATAATTTTGACCTTAAAATGACTTTAAAAAATCTTTAATGCTTTTATTCTAGCCGAAATAAAACAAATAAGACTTTCTCCAGAAGAAAAAATATTATTAGACATACTGTGAAAATTTCCTTGCTCTGTTAAACATAATTTGGGAAATATAAAAAAAAAAAAAAAAAGAGCATTTTCCCAACAAAAATAGGCTATATGAAGTGGTCATGAAGTGTATGAAGTTGTTTCAGTGTCCTGTTACTATTTGGGGCTTTTTATCTATATTTTTTTTGTTCTTCCAGTTTTATCAGGTAATAATCCAAAGTAATTCCAAATTTCACTTTGTGAGTCGTTCTTTTTAAGAGATTGTGGTGCTTGTGGTACCTACTAAATTACATTGACTAGAACAGAAATGAGCTGATTCTAATGTGCATTAAAACTTAAGCATCAGAAAATGTGCAATAGGCTACCAAAAAAGGCACAAATTCTACTCAGTTTTGCAACCTTATTGCTGTGCTCACACCAGACGTGGTATGTGTGAATATTTGCATGTAAAAAAACGCATGAACATTTTGAGTTTACTCGCTTCATTCGTGCATGAAATTCACTTCACAATAGATGTGGATTTGCATCATGGATGGTGCTTCTGTCTGCCCAGTGACCCTAGCGTTGTTGACTAACATGGATTTTATTGAGAGAGTAGCTGTGTTTATGTGCTTTAGGAAAGCTGATAAACAGCGTAGATTCGTTCAGCGCCATGTCTGAGTCCACTAGATCCTTTCAAAGGTGCACAAAGCTCTGCGAGTTCATCAACTCCTCCAGAAAGTAAACCTGGATGATGGAAGCTTTCAGCAGTGCTTCTGACTAAGCCGAGCCCAGTTTGATAAGCTGTTGTCCAGTGTCGGCAGGATGATTTCCCCTCGGGACACCAACAACAGGTGCTACGTCATAATCACGCCCCTACAAGAGCAAGGTTCTGATTGGTTAATGCGGCAAGAGTTCAAATTTTCCAACTCGAGAGAATAGCAAGATCAAGTACATAAAATGTTCAATTCAAGCTGCTTCATTCGTGCCAAGTCATTTGTGCGAATCCCGCCACAGGATGTCTATTCAAATCTTTGCACTGACTTAACATGTAAATCACTAGCGCATGATGCTTCATCTGCATCTGGTGAGAATGCACCCTAAAGGGCTCCACAAACTGTTTAAATTTGAATAAAATAGTCTATGTTGTTTATTTGCCGGCCCAAATGTGTGAGCATTTTAGTGACTTTTCCACATGCAACATTATCTATTGTAGAACCATTAATGACGATACTACAGTTTACAAACTACAGTGGCACTGCCAGTATTTTGGAGCCGTAATATAGCACCATATAGTACCGGTAAACTGTGCAACCCTACTGCACACTCCTATCGTTTCATCCCAAATAACTCCTCACTCCCACTCCATTCACTCTCACACACAGTTTTCCTGACTGTTTACTCAAGATCGCTGCTTCTGTGCCAAGTCATATAGTAAACATCCCATTACCAGCAGGTGGACGGAGACATCTGTGAGGACCGAGTCTGACTAACAACCATGTCACAATCATTACGTGAGTTATACGGCCTTTAGGCTTTGAGCTGGTTTGACAACTCTAGTACAAAGACATCAAGTGCAACCTGATACTCCCATTGTTCGCATCCCTTCAAGAGAGCTTTTAATTTTTTGGTTTATTTTCTCTAAAAGGAAAATAAAAAAGTCTGTGATACTAACAGTGGCGGTTCACATCCATCAGTGGGACTTTTTTCCGTCCGGTTCCTGTTTATACATCCTGCATGGATAGACGAGTCATAAAAGCAATAGTGCACTGACTCACTCTCTCTTTCCCTATATACCGTGCTCTTATTCTATCACTCCACGCTTTCACGATCTCACCCACCCCCTTCTTCCTCTATATGTAGGCCAAGTTGAAAGGAAAAGTGGGAAAAAAAGGAGGAATACAAGACATTTCTTAAGCTTTTCAGCATGGTGGTGTATGTAAGGACATCAGAATGGGAACATGTGGAGGGTTCTGGCTGCCATCAGGAAGCGCCGTCCCTGAGGAACACAAACAATGAGGCTGATAAAAGCAGCATGGCTCACATTTCCTCCACACACACACACACACACACACGTGGGGGGAAAAGACTGGAGGAGGGGAGTCACAGGACTAGAAACACATCCTTTCTTCCTCTTCTCCTCTGCCTTGTTCCTCAGCAGAGCTGCGTAACCATGTGACAGAACTCATGATTAATTGTGCGTGTCCTGAACAGACTAGTGTGAGTTTGTTACTGACCTGTGAAAATGTGTTTTTTTTTATAGGGGCTTGGCTTGATGAATTTCTCTTGGTTGTGCTAACACTAGCTAGTTTCCATCCACCTATATTTGGAATAGCGCATAAAAAATTCTTAATGAAAACACCAAGATGCGCATTAATTTAGAAAATGTGCATAAAAAAACATATGCTAACACAATTTTATGCATAAATGTTTCTCCCGAATTAATGCTTCCTACATAGGCCTGGGCCGGTAAACGATATTATATTGAATCACGATGAAATTGATGTCAATAACAATGATAAGCACTACACTTTTATACTCTATATTGATCTAAGAGTCAATCACACAGCAGAAATGTGCAACAACGGGAGTCGAAAGCTGTGTCGATATTAGAGATTAGAGCTGCACGATTCTGGCTAAAATGAGAATCGCAATTTTTTTTTGCTTAAAATCAAGATCACGATTTTCTCACGATTCTGTAGATGTAAAATAAAGGTTAATATGAGTCGGTTATTATTATTGTTATTTCTCAAACATATGGTAAAACAACTATAATAATAGTATTATGTGTAGCTCTACTGTTGTTAAAATGCTAAATTTTGAATAGACTTTGAATGATGGACTTGAACAGACTTTAAATATGTTCTGGTCATTAATGCACAATAAAGTGACGACGTCAGAATACAACTATTTATAATTCTGATGTTGAACTATTATGTTTGAGACATTTGCTAATAATAATAACATTATTAGACCATTTATTCACTAGTAAAATCAGACATTTGTCATTATCAGATACCCTCCTACATTATATTCAACATCATATAAGCTACAGTAGTTATACTGACACTGTTAAAGTTATTTTTATGCACAACTCACCATGTTCGCTATGAAAGAAAAACATTAAATGCTTGTCGTAATCATAACTGTAAAATGCGATATGACTGTTCATACTTTCCTCCCAAATGATCACTCTGTGTCACAAACTGAATGTTATTTACAACTTTATTACCTGTTATTCACAGCCTATGCAAGTTCTGTCTACTAAACTAGACGCGTGCGCATCTATCATTAGTAGGGCGCACGCCTGCCCTCTCTGTGGTAACAGCTCACGGTCAGCAGCTCACGTCACGTGTGATTTCGCGGCCGCGAATACATCATTACATAAAGAAAAATTAAAAAATAACATTTTTGGGTGACGTATAACTTATAAATACAGTATGTGACCCTTTCAACATCATTTGGAGGTGTCCATGTCACTGAGCAACGTATGTAAAACAATGAGAAGACTTGTGCGGCTGCCTTTGCTTCTCTCCTGAACTTGAAATTATTATTGGCAGAATCGTAAAAATGCTGGATTAAGATCGTCTAGGGGGTGGAATCAAGATCGCAATCTTTTTTCGATTAATCGTGCAGCTCTATTAGAGATGGAGCGAATTTTCAGCCACTGAAAATTTATCGCCCGAAAATGTTATGACATTTAATGGACCCTCTAATTTTTGTGGCTTCAGTCATTGTTGGGGTACTCTTTTTAAATGTGGAAGCATTAACAACTGATAATGAAATATATATCGTTATCGTTCAATATTGAAAATAATTATCGAGATTGCATTTTTGCCATATCGCCCAGACCTATTCCAACAATAAGATTATTGTGGGTTTATCACACATAGAGGTCAGTAGTACAAGCTATCAATGACTATGTTTACATGGACATCACTAATCAAATTATTTGTCTTAATCTGAATAAGACAATAATATGATTAAGGTGTTTACAAAAATTACTTTTTGAATGAAACAGGAAATTTCATGATCCCGTTTTACCTGATTAACATCACCGCGTCATCACGCTATTCACGTTTCCTCCAGAGTTTCATGAAATTTTAGGTGTTTTATTTCTTATTTGTTGACTTTAACTGCAGTTTGGCACTTTCACTTTCATTCAGAAACATTTCATGCACCCTGCTTTCAGAATAGCACACCCTCAGGCAGCATCAGTATTCTTATCCCTCAACCACTCAGAGAGATCACATTTCCATATTAAAGCCAAACCTAAATAAATATGAACTAGCTCACCTGAATATGGTCCAGTCTTTACTTATGAGATTTTTTATTGTCTAATTCATTCCCTGGAGCTGCTGCACATGACCCAATTAGGTCAACTCATCTAACTTTTATGATATTAATTTATAAGAAAAATGGCAGCATAATTGATCTGAGCCGCTGCAGTACGGTTAAAATCATGCATATGGTTTGTCATTATGGTTGACTAATCTACTAGCCATTTACAATCCAAACAGATCAACTTCAAAGCATTTTTAATGTAAACGTCTTCTAAATAAGCCACTTTATCTGGGTTCAATTGAACTAAAACAAGCACAATTATACAGATGTTTATTTGTCATTTGGGCAATTTACAAGTTAACCAATCTAAGAAAAATAGTTTTTTCACATTGACATCTAAGCAAATAACTGAACTAAAAGATAAAAAAATACAGAACATGCAATTTGTTAAAATAATAAATGCAATCGTCCTTTGAAGTTGAATACTGACGTAAATACACTATCAAAATAGAACAAACTAGTAGATTTAATTAATCTATTGGTTAAGAAACCAGATAAATAATCATATTATTTTTTAATGCAGATTTGCAAATATACAACCCATACTCATTGTGGATACAACCGAGGTCTACACTTCTGGGGACAGCAAAATACGTAACCGGAGGTACGTCTGCTCACAGATTTTGGTTTTGCACAACCACCAGATTCTGCTGTGATCTCAAATATTTATTGCGCGTCCTCTTCTGGAAATAATTCCATCAGAGGGTGCAATATACACTTCAGCTGACCAGGGGTGCGTTTCCATCATCCGATCCATCATTTGAACCACAAAAAAAAAACGCCCATAATGATGCTCTAAACAGGATGGAGTAACAACTTCTTTAGAGAAAAAACATACTTTTTTGTGCAAATTATATTGTTTTACACGCACACGCATTAAAAAAATCCAATATTAGTTTTAATAAAAACATGCACTCCCTTTCCATTTTAATTTAAATATATGTAAACGGCAAGTTTAAATGTTGGAAAAGTCTGAATGAATAGGGCATGGGGGGATAACCAAATAGAACACAACCAGGAACTATGCTTATAATTACAGCTCTAAAGGTGTATTTGGAAAACGCCAAATAAGTGAACTATATTTGTAACAACGAAACTTGCGACCTTAGTTTGCTAACGATGGTTTTCAGAAATAAACCGCAGGCCAGCTTGCTGTCAACTGACTGACTGACCCGTCCACCCCCTTTCCTAAACCCAACCGATAGTGTTTTCAAAAGCAATATAGAAAAAGAAAAGCCATCGCAGCTGAGTGAATTAACCACATTTTCAGCGTTTTGTTTATTTATTTTTTGCTTTTGTCTTACCTGGTTTCTGAAACCGTTCTTCATCGGACTCAAAACCCATCGTCACGGTCAACTTTGCTCCAAGTGAAGCTACATCTCAGCGAGCTACTGTGCAAACTGGTAAAACTGGAAAAGTCTTCCATACGTAAGCATTCAGCTGGTAGCTTGAAAAAAAAAAACTGAAGCTGTCGCAGTTTCATACCGCTTCTTAGCATTTGTTTTAAAGATGAAATAAAGCCTGACATACCTCTTGCTACATAATTCGCGCTCTCTAAAAATGTGGACAGGGGTACATATACACAGTGGGCCTGTTTTGCAACTATACTATCATAAACATATTTCTTTCTATTTCAAATAAATTTCTTTCTATTACAAATATGTCAATAGTCTAAATAAATAAACCATACTTAATTATTCATTAAAGCTCAACATACTATCATATATAATCAATCAAAAACGTCCTTTTTTGGTGAAAAGCTCCAGGATTCAATCCAATGCATTTAAAGTAAACCAAAGCACTACACTCACTGGCAGCTGAAAGCGTATTCAAATTAGCCAAAACATTTACTAAACAAACCAGGAGGAGATATGTGCAAGAGTCATGTTCCAATTCTGCAGATATCTATCAAGCTTTCTGAAGGCACAGATTTCATGTGGGCCTGCTCATAACAAAAGCTAAAGATGCAGAACTCAAATGCAAAAGTTTGTGGTGCCTGATATTGGGCTGACTTTCCAAATCATAAAAGGCTTAACTTTACCTCGCGGAAGCTCAAAAGCATTGCAGTTTTGGCACATCATCACCACATTAAACCTATTAAAGTTTGCGTCAGGCTTGACAGCAACACTTCCCACCACACAACGGGAGATTAAAAGAAAAAACCTGAGTCTTTGAATGCAGCAAACAGCATGTCGGGGATGGAAGCACATCCTTACAGCCTGAAGCTCAAGAAGATGTCACACCTCCGCTCCACTGAATGAGAGCGCTCCTCACCACACCCGGGTTGGTGTATCTGGAGGGGGAGGTGAACGGCTTTCAACCACAATGACAGAATCTAGCAATCAGGTGCTGGGGGATTGTGTTTGCAGTGGTGTGTTTGTGTGCCGTGTCTGGTGTGGGCTTACAAAATGCCTCGCCTGTAATCACTGACTGGTGAGTCACTTCTTCTTCAGAGTGGCACACTACACTCACACTGCCCTGTAAACCTGCGGGGTCATTAAAATCACTTATTACATGGCTGTCTGGAATTCTGATTGGACAGTCATGACATTTTGAGATATGTTATTCCAAGATAACAACCACTTCTAAACAACACAGGCTCACAATAGCCATAATAGTTTATTTATTCTTTAATTAAGCACAAATATGACAGAAATGAAAACAGCTGATGGAATATACACTAATCTGCACATTATTCAGTCACAAGATGACACCAAACAGTAAAAAATGCAAAGCTGAAAGAAACAAAACTGCCTGCCATTCACTGTAAAAATATCCCTTAATTAACAGGTTTGGTATTTTGTGATTGGAAACTTTAAATCACCTTCTGCTTCTTCTTCTTCTGGAGTTTTATCTAGCAGTTGACATACCAACTTTAAGGTGCATTTTCTGCCACCTACTGAATTGGAGCATGGAGCGCAACTTGGTTTGAAATCTTGAGGGATTAATAAGGGGATACTACATGGGTTTACTAATAAAGAAAGAGGAAAAAAAGCTATTATATCCTATCCATTAAATCTATTCATTCACTTTCTTTTCGGCTTAATCCCTTTATTAATCTGGGGTCGCCACACCGCCAACTTATCCAGCATATGTTCTAGGCAGTGGAACTTCTAGCTGCAACCCATCACTGGGAAACACTCATTCACACATACACTATGGACGATTTAGCCTACCCAATTCACCTATACCACATGTCTTTGGACTGTGGGGGAAACCGACGCGAACACGGGGAAAACATGCAAACTCCACAAACTCCACACATAAAACGCCAACTGACACAGCATGGGCTCGAACCAGCGACCTTCTTGCTGTGAGGCAAACGTGCTACATCTATGCCATTCAAATATCTAACTTTTTTATGTACCTTTATACATAAATGTATATACATTATGTATAAAGTTATGTACCTTTTTTATCTCTGCCATCTAAAATATATTTTAGGGAAAATTGACTATATTGACTATATTACAGAATGATCTATTCCTAATCTTGTCATGATAACATCCTTTTTAAATCACCTTGACCATCAGTGAATGCATTCAAATATACTTACATCCGCATTCATATGTATCTGCTTTAGGCATGGGCCGGTATAAGATTCTGACGGTATGATAACCTTGGATACAAATATCACGGTTTCACAGTATCACGGTATTGTGATTCCTGCTCTAAATTATATTCTTTTTAAATGTCTGTGTAAAAAACTAAAAGTTTTTTCCTCTTTGAACACAATATATTTTATTTTGAGAAACATTTATAATATTTTGGAGAAGTAAACGTGCCAGGCCAAATAATGAAAATGAATCATTGACTTCTGCTGTCTTTATTTGTTTCAAAAACACAGATTTATTTACAATTTAAAATGGCATCTTTGGATATCGTTTCTGCTGGAGATGTTGTTGTTAAAAAAAATGTAAATTAAAAATCTTACACATACCTTAGGAACGGTATTAGAGAAAATTTTGGCGGTATGAAAACCTTCACTTTTTCAAACCGTGGTATACCTTGAAAACGGTTATCGTCCCATGCTCAATCTGCTTGTCTGTGATGCCGCAGTTTTTGACTGTTTTACATCAAAGTCAACAGAGCGGAGATAAAACTCCCATAATGCAATTCAGAACCAGAAATAAACAGAAAACACCATGTGCTTATTAAATACATTTAGGAATGTAAACAATATATCATTTAAGCATGTATGCATCTGCAATAGTCACAAGAGAGGACTTGCAATATTGAACTGGGATTATAAATTATCAGGATCAATCAATCAAAACACATGAGATTTCTGAGTTTAACCATAAAGGAGTGATGGTTTATCAGTGTTATTAAGGCCTGTGATTGAATGTAAGCATTTCAAGAGAATTTTAAAGGGTTCCCTGAGATTTTATAAAAAAAAAGCCTGTTTGAAATGTGGACAGCAATAAATATTAGAATTGTTTTTTAAAATTATATAAAAAAATATTCATTCATTAGTTTTCCTTTGGCTTAGTTCCTTATTTATCAGGGGTCACCACAGAGGAATAAACCACCAACTATTCCGGCATATGTTTTACACAGCAGATGCCCTTCCAGCAGCAACCCAGTGCTGGGAAACATCCATATACTCTCACATTCACACACACACTCATACAATATGGCCAATTTAGTTCATCCAATTCACCTATAGCGCATGTCTTTAGACTGTTGGGGAAACTGGAGCATCCAGAGGAAACCCACGCCAACACGGGCAGAACATGCAAACTCCACACAGAAATGCCAACTGGCCCAGCCCTGACTCGAACCAGCAACCGTCTTGCTGTGAGGCGACAGTGCTAACCACTAAGCCACCGTGCCGCCCATACATAATTATACTTTCTTAAAAACAACTTTTCTTTAATTGTACTGTGAAATATAAACTAAATGCATTGTGCTTTATTTAAACTACTACAAATCATCTCAATACAAATGTTTTACATTTATGTTACTCCATGTGTTAATGGCATCACAATAATGGTTATTAATATTTAGTAACATGCAGCAGACCTATAATAGTCACACTTCCATTAGATTCATTCATTCACTTTCTTTTCGGCTTAGTCCCATTATTGATCCAGGGTCACTACAGCGGAATGAAGCACCAACTTATCCAGCACATGTTTTACGCAGCGGATGCCCTTCCAGCCGCAACCCATCTCTGGAAAACATCCATACACACTCATTCCCACTTATATACGGACAATTTAGCCTGCCCAATTCATCTGTACTGCATGTATTTGGACTGTGGGGGAAACCCACGCGAATGCAGGGAGAACATGCAAACTCCACACAGAAACGTCAACTGACCCAATTGTGGGTCAATTCAATTTTAGGTATTTTATTTACTTACATGAACTGAGCGTGAACAAAACTGCAGCATTTATTAATCAGTTCAACATGTACAACTTCATTTTCAAAAATATAAAGTTATGACTGTTAATGCACTGTGAGTTAACAAGAACTAAAAATAAATAGCTTTAACAAAGATTACTGAATACAGTAATAGATGTATTATTAATTATTTGTTCATGCTAGAAAATATATTAAGTAAAATTAACTAATGGAACCTTGTTGTAAAGGGTTACCCCTATAATCATGCACAGCAAACTTGGTGTTATCAAATAAACAAATACCCATTGTGTGATCTTATATAAATAAGATCATTAAAAAATCCCATATCAGGCAAACCTAATATAAAAGTGCAGCTTCGGTGATGTACACTGCAGACGGGACGATTAAAGCGTAACATAATCTGATCCGTTGATAAACCCACTCTCTAGTGCAGATTAAAGACTGACCCTGATGCCCTGTTTAGGGTTCCATTGCGGTTTATCCGTATTAAATCCTAAGCTACATGTTAGCTTCACAGACACTGTCACTGAGCACTAAGATTCAGATGTAAGAGTATTTGAATTAGTGGACATCCAATTCACAACATATCATCAGACATAATAAACACGGAGGTGGTTAACGTCCTTGTGATGGTGTAGACCTTCAGACACGTCCCAGTGCACTCAGCGAGGCATTTATCCATTATTCCCCCTTAATGCACAATGACAACAAAATGACAGTGCACCATACTGGCCACACATGGTCATCGTCACTACAAAAGCAGAAAAATCAATGCTCATCACAAATCTGAGTATGAATTAAGTTTGGTGGTGCAGACTGACAGATGATAAAAGTCTAGGCGACTATAGGTCTGGTTTTCATGCCTGACTGTGTTCTAGAGTACATCAACCTGCTGACACTGCTGCCCTGCAGTGCAGACATCACAGGGCGAGCAGCACACACACACACAAAAAAAGACATCCTTCACCCTGAACCGGCAGGACCACAGCTGCCTACATAGACACAACCCAGTCTGCTTTGTTTACAGTCTGTGAACAGACCTCAATCTCAGGCTCAAAACATGATGAGCTGGATATCCAGACTGTTGTTTAAAGACATGCATGATGCTCAAAACAGCATTTAGGTAAGAAGCTCACATCTGCATAGACTTTTGCATTCTATGGGGATGTCATAGGAGATTTCTGTTACGGAATAAAGGCGAATGAGTCTATGGGTATGAATCTATGGGAAATCTATGAATCTTGGGTATGAAAACCCAAACATGGTTTCTATTCAGGCAGGTTTTGAAACCGTCCTTACTAGACCATTTTGAGGGATGTAAACAATAACAATAGTCCTAACATAATTCCTGTTTTACGTTTTTAATTCCCATAGTTTCCAAGAACCCCAAAAGGTCTGCATATTGATAAATAATGTTATGATAGCTGTTTTAACATTGAGTTATGATTGAATTGCCTTTTGTTACAGATATGAAATAGTTTGACAGTAAGCTAGAAATGTTTGCCACCACATTGAAATGGTCTATAAGTGTGTCACGGGAGATACAAATTGAATATACCAAATACTCAACTGAGCTGTCTAGACAGCATTTCGGGGTCCATGCAGATCAAAACAATCCTTTTGAATGTGTCAACTTTGTCATAGCAACATCTAAAGGGATAGTTTACCCAAAAATGAAAATTCTGTAATCATTTACTCGCCCTTTTTACTTGTTTTAAACCTTTATGGGTTTCTTTCTTCCGCTAAAACACAAAAGAATATATTTTCAAGAAAGATAGGAACGTGTAAACATTGACTTCCACAATATTTATTTTTCCAACTATGTAAGTAAATGGTTACAGGTTAAGCATTCTTCAAATTATCTTCTTTTTGTGTTCAACAAAATAAAGAGACTGATAAAGGTTTGGAACCACTTGAAGGTGACTAAATGTTAGTTTTTGGGTGAACTATGGACAAATCTATACAAAAGTCACATATTTTCTGACACAACCAATATCAAATATGCATTTTTCTATTTAAACATTAAGCTAGCATGTTGGCCTTTTTTAATAAGTCTCAAGAAAGACAGCTCCCATCCATTCTAAGAGTCTGTCACAGGACATTCCTGGTAAATCTAATAAGCCAAGACTTAACACAGAAGCATTGTTCAAGGATTTTAAGGATACGACTGTGATGGTCACATGCAAGCAATCCTTTTAACTTTCTGTCACTATCCACAGCAGATCTGATCTCACTCAGCTGTCAGCACAGGTTATCAGCCTTGGAAAAATGGATGAATGAATCTGAATGGGCAGTAATGGTGACCAAGCAAAACAAATGAGCTAGCAAGTTTTGTATGCAAACTCCTTGAAACGAACAGCTAATTGCTTTAAAAATGACCTCAAGGGTGATGTTCGTCAAAACAGATTAGCATTATGAAAAAAACGATGCAGTATCTCTCCCATAATATGCCTCGGTGTTTCTGAGGTAAATGGCTAGCAGGCTAGCAGCATCACATGAACAGTTCACACTCCGAGGAGCTTTTTTTTAGGGATTTAAACGACGATATCCTCCCTGTATGCTCACAAATCAATGCATCATTAACGTAACAGTGTAAAATGTAAGCACATATGTTTAGCTAAGTAAAACACAGAACGTAATCGCGCATTTAACGCATCCAGAAGCGCGAGACCAGCGCAAAACAAGCGCGAGACGTGCGCGCGATTTACCTTGTAGAAGATCCCGCGTACGTCCAAATGAGAAATGAATGTTCTCTAACAGCAGCAGCAGAAACAAAAATGGGTTAAATCCGCAGATAAGACGTTCACATGCCGGCCTAAACCATCTTCGCAGTCAGCATCATCCATGTCGTGGTTGTGATCCCCGGTGAAGCTGCACAGGCGGAGCGGAGCGGACTGACAGCGGCAGTGCCAGCACATCCCATCCCATCCCTCTCCGCTCTCAACGCGCTGTTTCACAGGGACCGCTGGCCCGCGTCCAGCAAGCAGCTCCGCACAACACTATTCACACACACACACACACACACCCTCAACAGCAACCCCCGACCCCTCCTTCCTCCTCCTCCCGCCGCTGCTGCTCCTCTTCCTCCGCCTTTCCCCCGTGACACCGGCGCGGTTTGCTGTGATTAAGCAAAACGCGACGCACACACTCAATATGACAATATCATCACCAGTTTGCCTCAGTGTTACAATTATTAGGCTATTAATATTATTAATATATATTAATTATATAGGTTAAAAACTATTTAAATAAAAATTCGTTAATAAAAAAAAATTAATAGTAGATGATATATATATTGCCTAAAATAACAAACGTTAAAGTTTAAGTATAGGCTAACAATTTTACTTAATAGATTTTCTTTAATTTTAAAACTAATAATAAATTCAATAAAACACAAATAAATCTATAACCTATAACAAATATGTAAATAAATAAGCCTAAAATAACAACAACACTGAGAACACTGTTTTAAACTATAACCTATAGGACAAGCGGGTTTCAGCTGTCCAAAATAAAAATATTATAGTATTACCATGGTTTGTGAACATGGAGTCAAAATACTGTATGTAGTATTCGTGCGCATAGCCACCTAGTGATTTTTGTGAAAATACTTTTATATGAATTTGGTGATCCAACGCAATCTCACGACAATTCGTAACTTTTTGATTTAGTGGATAATTCGTATGAATTTGTACAATCTAATTCGTACAAATAGGTACGATTTGCTCTTCACCCAATGACGGTTAGGGTTAGGGGTGGGGTTAGGTGCCACGCCTCCTTTTTAAAATTGTACATTTTCGTACGACTGAACTGTACGAATTCGTACATATTAGCCACTAAACTGACAAAATGTAAAATGACTATGAATTTCCTTAAATTGAAACTTCTTGTGACATACAAGAAGGTGGAGTGGATGTAAATTTAGAGCTTTCTGGTCTAATGAAAAGTGCACACACACCAAAACAACCCACACATGATTAAAATAATGGTATTAGCCTACTAAACAAAACTTGTGACATTTGGTCCCCATAACATAAGTAATACAAGGCTACACACACACATACACAAAGAACCTGCCCAATGACTAACAGACCCACATCTGGATTTGCAGTAAAAACGCAGCAGAAACATTTGGGAATGGGTTGCACTCTCTTTCCCTCTGCCTGACTTCTTCCGCCCCTCTATTTCTAACTCAGCTTTCCTTTCCCGTTTGCTTTGGCCAGGATAAACGAAAAAGGGGGGGAAGAGTTTGAAAGATGCTTTCTAACCCGACTGTTGGAGGGAGCTGATTTGTGTGAACTCCTTCACACAGACGTTTAACGGTCGTTCGACCGCAAAGTCAACATCGCAGAGGGCTCAACGAAAACGTTTACCAAAAGTAGCTGTTTGACTTTTAAGTGTCATAGCCTACATGCATAAATTATCCATAATGATTCACAAGATGTATTTTAATAACATTCAAACCATGACAAAGAATTAAGTACACGAAATTGTGCAAAATGTGTTTTGACATATCCCTTTGTAGAACAACAATTGTAGTACAGATTATCCATCTGTGAAAGCATTGCACAATCAAATCATACTTTATGTGTTAGAAATAAGTGGATGCTACACACTGGTGGTGGTGTGGAGAGACTCCCCTCATGATTGTGAAGCGCTTTGAGTGTATGGCCATACACAATAAATGCGCTATATAAATACACTTTACATTACATTACATTACATTACAAATACTATGAAGACAAAAGAATAGAAACCAATGTTTTTCTTCATTATTTGACATTTTTAGACCTTAAAGGCCCCATGAAATTAAAAGTAAAGTTTTTAGATGTTAGTATCATTATTGTTAGTTTTTAGGATATAAGCTAGTGTCTTCAAAACAGTGACAAAATTCACATTTAGAAGATATAAAACTGATATAAACATGTAAAGCTTGTAGTTTTCAACGGTTTTAATTTACATCACCTCATACTTCAGTTTCTCATCAAATCTTCAGACCAATCAAATGCTCTCTAGTATCTGACATGCCCTGCCCCCTTCATGACGCTTCTCATTTGCTTTTCATTCGATGGGTTTGAGCTTAACCACTCTCACTGGCAAAGCTGTTTTTTTTAAAGAGGAGGAGCTACACTATGTCCCACCTTCTCTTCATGTTTCGGTTGAGATTACATCAAACATTGAATAAAAATGCATTTTTCAAAGCGCAACATAACTTTACAAGTTATTTTAATGCAGTAGAACCAGTGACTGAAGTGAAGACAGTTTAGTTTAGCAGTTCCATGAAGAACAAACTGACAAACTGGAAGTGGGTTCTTTAAAGTACTTAGTACTACTTAAAGTAGTTTTTTTAATGTTTCTCAAACAAAGAAACACATTTTTAAAGAACTCAACTGAAATGTTTATTTAAAGAACCAAAAATGATTCTTTTACACTGTAAAAAAAAAAAAACTCTGGGATCCACACAATCCTTTTGTGTTGGGACAACAAGAAAGAATTGTTAACTTTTTTTTTTCTAATTTAAGTGGATTGAACATAAAACAATTAAGTTGTCCCCAAAAAACCTCAAGAGTTGTGCTGTTTACAACCCAGAGTCATTATTGATACTGTACATACCCTCTCTACATTTCTGGAGAGCGCAAAATACATACCAAGAGGAAAATATTTAGCAGTTTTTGTTTTCACGAATCCGCCAGAGGCCACTGTAAGGTCTCAAATTTCTCTCACGAGTGCTATTCATGCCTGCTGTTCTCGCATAAATCCACCAGAGGCCATTGTTGACTGACTGACCGACCGGTCCCCCCACCCACCCAATTCCCTTAACTCAACCTACATTGTTTAAAAAAGCAATCCAGAAAAAAAAGCCTTTGCGGCAACTTTTTTGCCATATTTTCAGATTGTACCACATTCTCACCCTGTTATTTACTTGTTTTTTGTTTGTTTTTTTAGCTTTTGTTTTTTGTCTTGGAACCTGCTTTCTGCAACTGTTTTTCATTGGACTCAAACCCCGTCGTCACAGTCAACTCGGCTCGGTGTCTCAAATCTTCCGACGTACGCTGCAAGTCACTGGACAAACTGGTAACAGCGGAAAAGCTGTCCACAAGGAGGTAAGCGGACAGCTGGTAAGCTCGAAAAGGGTTGCCATCATACCGCCCTGTAGCGGTATGCAGCCATACATTCCTCTGGCTACATAATTTGCAATCTCCAGAAATGTATATAGGGGTACATTTTCAGAATGAGCCTATGTTGGTTGTTTTAGCTCATTTTAAATAAGTAGTTTGAACAAACAACGAACAGCTTTTTTTTGTGTATGACATCACTGCAAAAACTCTATTTCCAAACTTTTTTTATAGCAAAGCACCACAATTTAGGATTGGTGTTGCCAAAACCCTTCAGCAGGATTCATAATTCAAATCCGAAAATGACTGAGTGTTCAAAAAGCACCCATTTTTCAGTAAATAGTGTGAAAAGCCGGATAAGTTTTGAAAAGCCATAACACAGTAAAAGTTGCATCTCTCTCCACTGGGCCATGACAAAACATCCCCAAAGAGTTCTGTCTTACAGTTATACAGCACAGAATCATTCCACAGCCGCTGGCTTAACGATTTTCAGCTTCGCTTTAAATGCACTTGAACGATGGAGAGAGCAAGACTGCACAGAGGGTCAGGATTTTCCATCTCTCTTCATCACTCTCTCACGCATACTCATGGGAGAGCCTTTGAAAAGTAATTGAAAAACACTCCAAACATAATATAATTAGACTGTAGGCTTACATTTCATTATCATTCCACTGCTGCTGATAACGCCATCAATAAACAAGCACAAGCATCCAAAGTCAATCAAATCAAAGTGTATTTGCTGGATTCGATAACAGCGCGATCAATCTTTTCACTATCGAGGACGTAATAGAGGTAACGCAAGGTGAAAGAGAGTCACACAACATCCCAGCTGCTGATTTTGGACACTTCGCCACAGCGGAAACACTACTGTCCAATTCAAACAATCCCTCATGATCTCTAATACATATTTTAACTTCATTTATTGGCTCCTTCCTCTGGGCACCGGTCCGAATAGTGTCACAAGAGCCCGTTGTTTAATACTGAGAAACTGTGTGTGTGTTTCAGAGGGGAACGTTTGTACCGAAAGAAAACCTTTGATACTGTGGGGGCGTTTCAGAATAAATGAAAATGTCCAGGCTCACACGACTGCGATTGGGGAGAGAGAAGTTTTAAAATAAACTTCTGAGAGGCCAATCCTACCCCTGTCTGCCAGACCAAAGCACACACACACAATTTGTTTAATACGTACCGTCTTTTTGTGCTTAAAGCAGCGCAAGAGGAAGATATTGCAAGAAATAAAAGGCTGAAATTTCCTTGAACACATAAAAACATGGGAAACTGACTTCTTTTGCTCGCTCTCTGGCTTTCTATATTAAGAAAATGTGGTTCTGGTTTGGAGTCTCTGAGTTTGGTTATTTCTGTCTTACTGCCTCGGGCTCAGAGACAAAGCGGGGTGTATGTGTGTGTGTGTGTGTGTGTATGTTGAGGGGTTTGTTATTTTTTTCGGAAGGTGGTCACACGGGTTACCCCTTCATCTTCTGTGAAATTAAGGACAGGTTGTATGGCTGATGTAAACTAAATTGGATAGAGGAAGGATTGAATGCTGTTTGTGTGTGTGTACTTGTGCAGTGAGGTTGTGGCTATAGTATGTGGCCTATAATGTTGGAACTTGATGTAAACAGAGCTGACCTATAATTGAAACAAGATGGAGTCCATCCTTTGTCCCTGCTGCTCACAGACGCACACACTCTTTCACTAGTGTTAAACCATCTATTTTTAATAGATGCTGCAGTGTTTGATCAAAATAAACTCTTGTGCAATAGTTCTGTTAGTGCAGTTCATTTGAGTAAGTGTGAATTCAGCCCTCTGAACCCTAGTGTCCACCAAACAACTGTAAAAATACTACTGACAGATGGATCTTGACTCAATCCATACAATTTCTGCTGTTGTTTAAAACAGTGTTTCTCAACCACATTCCTGGAAGACCACTCTGCACATTTTCCATGTCTCCTTAACCAAACACACCTGATTCCGGTCATCAGATCATTAGCAGAGACTGAAAGACCTGTAATGGGTATGACAGACAAAGGAAACATTCAAAACATGCAGTGCTGGTGGGGCTCCAGGAACGTGGTTGAGAAACACTGCTTTAAATGAAGTAGATGAACATGAATCAAAACATCAAAAGAACTCAATGACATCTACAAGATGTATCTGTAAAAACAATAGATTTCTTTGCATAGTTTTGTCTTCATAGTCCTTTCTGTATTAAAAAAACCCATATAGAACCATATATGGTAACTTCATTGACATTGCTTACAATATATGGTCCCACTTTATATTAAGCAGAATTATCCAGCAGGCACACAACATCATAAGACATTAATATTAGGTTAGATTTAGGTTGTGACATTAGGTGACCAAAATTCAATGTCTAGAGTCTAAGGACAATGTTATTTTGATGTCCAATAACGACATCAAATAATGTTGATATTTGGTTGATTTTAGGTTGTGCGGAGAAGTGACCTAAATCCAACGTCGTGCCAACATCTTAAACCAATGTCAAATATTCATTCATTCATTCATTCATTCATTCATTCATTCATTTTCTTTTCAGGTTAGTCCCTTTATTCATCAGGGGTCGCTACAGCGAAATATACCGCCAACTTATCCAGCATATGTTTTACGCAGTGGATGCCCTTCCAGCTGCAACCCATCACTGGGAAATAAACCAATGTCATATTGACGCCAAATATTGATATTTATTTGTCAGATATGGCAACCAAAATCCAACGTCAGATAGACGTCATAGTGGTAATGTCCACACAACGTCAAGCTGTAACATCTTTAAATGTGGATATTTTGTTGATTTTGGGTTGGACATTGGACATTGACATAGGCCTGACATTCAGTTCTGACATCAACCCTGTTTTTAATTTCCAAATAAACTGCAACATCCTCATAACGTTGGGGTACAACATCAATGTACTATGTACATCTAAATATAAATACAATATACTACTTACTGTGTTCATAATGTATAGCAGAACACTTCTAGTGCTCTTGAAGTGAGATAAGGGTTAGGTTAGTGACAGGTTTGTAATTATAAATTTAACTACAGAAATAAATTTAAGATGTAATTACTTGCAGGTATTTAATCAAGCATAAGATAAACAAGAATTTACACAATAAGTACATTGTAACTAATTATTCATTTCAGTGTAAGTAAATATTAGTTTGGCCACCTAAAATAAAGTGGGACCCAATATATAATATAATATAATATAATATAATATAATATAATATAATATAATATAATATAATATAATATAATAT
>CAIGQZ010032545.1:1583767-1601049 GCA_903798205.1 Danio tinwini
ACACACACACACACACACACACACACACACACACACACACACACACACACACACACACACCACTGACAAATCTTTTACTCCATCTTAGACACTGCTCCATTCCTACACCTACTGTTTCAGCTATAGAACTGTCATGCTGGCTTATTTAAAGGGATAGTTCATCTAAAAAGTGTAATTTACTTATCATTAACTCACATTTAATTAGTTCAAAGCTTTGGTGAAACCCCCTTGGTGAAAGAAAAAGAAGATAATTTGAAGAATGTTGGTGACCAAAAAGTTGATTGTCTCCATTGACTTCCATAGTAGAGGAAAAATCACTGTGGAAGTCAATGGGGACCATCAACGGAAGAAAGAAACTATACAAAGAGAAAGGGAGTAAATGATTTGTGGGTGAACTTTCCCTTTAAAAAGTACTGTTTGTTGATTTACCTGGTGGCAAGGATAATTTAAATACTTATAAATATAGATGAAATCTAAATATTAAATTCTGGGTTCCTCACAATCGATTTGTGTTGGGACAGCATGAAGGAATTAAGCTAACTTATTCATTATTACAAATTGAAGTGGATTGAACATAAAACAATTAGGTTGAACATTAAAGAATTATGTTGTTTTAGCTCATTTTAAGTAGTTTGAGCAAACAACATTGAGCAAATGTCATTTTTCAGTGTTTAATCAGTAAATTAAAGCATAAAAATACAAATCTTGTGGATGCACCGTAATAAAAAATCTGTTTTATCCATTATTATTTAATATCATTATTAATGTCATGTTATAGACCAGGGGTGTCAAAACTGGGTTCTGGAGGGCTGGTGTCCTGGAGAGTTTATCTCCAACTTGCTTCAACACACCTGCCAGGAAGTTTCTAGTATATCTAGTAAGAGCTTGACTGGTTCAGGTGTGTTTGATTAGGGTTGGAGCTAAACTCTCCAGGACACCGGCCCTCCAGGGCCGAGTTTGGACATCCCTGTTATAGACAATAGTTTTGGTAAATGGTCAATATTAGGATTGTCTTTCAAAATAAATAACATAAAAACAAAGAATAAATACACAAAAACATTACTATAAAACACACAATACAAAAAACTAAATAGGCCTACATTTTGCAATAATAATAAATCACTTTTACAACTGCCTGCTCTACCAAATGGTTGACCATATTTTGGCTGTGTTAAATAATGACTGTTAAAGTAATTTAAATAATGACTGCTTTAAATAATGTTTACACTACACTGAAAAAAATCATTCAGAGATGATTCCTTGGATTTACTCATTTTTTTTACGTTAAGTGGCTGTAAATAATTTATTTGGGCTGAATTTAAACAAACAAATTAAGTAGAGTTTTATCAAATTTTATTTGTTTGTTTAAATTCAACACAAATGAATTGTTTGCAACAGTTTTGCAGACATCCTTTTTTTCAGTATACACAGCTTTGTTGGTTTACAAAAAAAAATCAAACAAATATAATCCTGTTGCACTACCAAATTTGATTTTGGTTTTATTGTAAAACAACCAAAAACAAGAAAACATGTTAAATGAGAATCTGAAACATTTTATGGCACACTTCAAAAAATCAAGATGATTTAGTATTTAAAAATGTTTTATTTTGTTTATGCTTTTAAATAAATTGGTCTTACACATTTTACATATTTCCTGATTGTCATAGTATATATATTAATTCTGATAATTTTACCATAAACCGACATTCGGCAGAAGTTGATATTTTAGAAATTATGGGATGTGTGGGAAAAAAATGCATTGAGTGTGTTAACTATTAAGAGTTAAGAAATGCAATCCAATATTTTTTTTTTCTTAGTGGGGCAGTTAAAGGATTAAGTTACGGGACGGAGAGAATTCTGTCTTTTGCTATTTCTTTTTTTGTTGCTATTTTTGCATAGATTAGTATTTTTTTACAAATCTGCAGATTATGCAGAATGATTATGAGAACAAAAAAGCAAACACATGAAATAAAAGAAATATATATTACTTTTTAACTTTGAAAAAAAAGCCACAGTAAGCAATACATGATATTTACTAAAAGACTGTATTGTGCTTAATAAATCGTCAAAACATTTGCATATTATTCAGTAAAATTACAGAAATTCATATTAAAACTGATTAAATATACAGCTGAGGCCAATATTTATTCATTTTCAAATATTTCTCAAGTTCATTTGCTTTAATGGAGCAATGCAATTTTAACAGTATTTCCGATAATATTTTTTTTTCTGGAGAAAGTCTTTTTTTTTTTTTTTTTAAATACCATTTTAAGGTCAATATTATTAGCCCCCTTATGCAATATATTTTTCGATTGTCTAATAAAACACTGTTATACAATGACTTTCCTAGTTAATCTAGATTAGATTAGATTAGATTCAACTTTATTGTCATCAAACATGTACAAGTACAAGGAAACGAAATGCAGTTTAGGTCTAACCAGGAGTGCAATAGCAGCAAGTGCAGGATACAGGTATAAGTTATAAAGTGCAGTTATAGAAAAACTATGGGGATATTTACAAATGGAATATTTACTATGATGATATTTACTTGCCCAGTTAATCTAATTAACCCAGTTAAGCCTTTAAATGTCACTTAAACCAGTAATTAGAGACGAGTTATTAAAACTATTATGTTTATAAATGTGTTAAAAAAATCTAATCTCCTTTAAACAGAAATTGGGGGAAAATATAAAAGAATTATATAAAAAATATAAAAAAAAATTACTGGAAGGCTAATAACTCTGACTTCAACTGTATATTTACACACATTTACAAAAGTAAACAAATAGACTGTGATCAAAAATCCGCAGAAATCTGTAGGCACAGATTCAATGTGGGGCTGTGACATAAAAGCTGATCTAAACATAAAAACACAGTAAATAAACAATAATAAAATAAATACCCACATGTCTGAAATATTGTGTTTACATGTAAGCTTCCATAAGTTATGCTGCAGTCTTCCACTGCCAATGCAGACACTACAGTACTGAAGAAAAGAAAAAAACATGACACTGAATCTCCATCAACCAGAGCTTTATCAGTTTAACAGTAAATGTCTTACACACACACACAGTCACAAGCGCATTATCATGTGTCACTGTCATAGTAGACTATAGTGGGCAGTTTCCACATATCTGTTTCTCTCCCACTGTCCCTCACTCATTCATATTTAAAGATGTGTAAATCAATCAGTTTGACCGCGCTGCTGCTGCATAAATGCCCATCTCGACGTATCTCACCTAAGCTGTGATTGGTATGTTCGGGTCAGGTGTGAGAGCTGAGATTGGCTGAATCACCGCAGACACAATGAACTTCATGACCCATCACACAGACCAACCAATACACAGAATATCAAACAGAAGCAGAGGAAATGAGCGCCCTTGACTATCCTTGATAACACTTCCTCAAACAGGAAGAAAGCGTACTCACTCGCTCACTCACGCACTATTAAAGTCAGTGTGAAGTGCTGTTAGCAGACCATTTTTCAACAGTTCGAAAATTAATTGGATCGATAAAAGCAGGAACTACATACTGTTGCAGAACGGAAGCAGACCTGAGGTTGCTAAAACAAAAGATCAGGAAAAAGTTTTTGGGAAAATAAATAGACTTTTTATTGAGCAACAATCCATAAGTAAATATTGCAATTGTGGTTTTACCTACGTGTGAGCTGACATTATTGAGTATCTCATTCACTTTGCAAAAAACAAACAATGGAAACATACAGTATATACACTACCTAACAAAAGTCTTGTCACCTATCCAAGTTTAAGAAACAACAAATAATAACTTGACTTCTAGTTGATCATTTGATATCAGACGTGACTATGAAAGGCAAAGGCCTGTAGATTATGCTTATTTTTAGCAAAATAAAATATGATCATGCCTTGATTTTTCATTATTTAATTAGGACAGTAAGATTTGACTTAGCTTAGACAAAAGTCTTGTCACTTAACAGAAATAATGTCCAGTATAGAATATAAAGTCATGGTGCAGTGGAAAAATAATGAATATTGTGACTCCCATGAGCTTGGATGACTGCCTCTATAAATCTCTGCAATGACTCAAATAACTTATTAATAAAGTCTTCTGGAATGGCAAAGAAAGCGTTCTTGCAGGACTCCCAGAGTTCATCAAGATTCTTTGGATTTATCTTCAATGCCTCCTTCCTCATCTTACCCCACACATGCTCAATAATGTTCATTTTGGTGACTGGGCTGGCCAATCCTCGAGCACCTTTTTTGCTTTCAGGAACCTCTGCAGTATTTGTGATGATCGTAATGCAGTTTAACAGATGATTCATCAGAAAAATCGAATTTCTTTTCAAATGATCAACTAGACGTCAAATGGGATCGACAACAGGACTCTTGTTAGGTAGTGTATATTTATATATTTATAGTTATATGTTTTAGATGCAATATTGTCTATTTTTACTGTTTTGCCAACAATTTTTTTTCCAAAGCTAGAGTGAATAATCTTAATCCAAAACTGCATGAACATTGTGTTTTTTTAGCAATCTAATAATTAAATTAGCATTGGAATCCCTGGCAAAATGTTAAAACACACAAACATGAACATTTCTCTCTTTGGCTGCATCTAAAAACTCTAAAATGATTCCTATGGAGGCAGCATACTATGAAGGTATCAAGCCACATTCAAATCTTCTGATCGAATTTTGAAGGCAGCATCAATTTTTCCTTCACTGCCTTCGGTATCCCACAATTCTGTGCAGTTTATTTCTAACAGTTGAGCTAAAAAGTTGCGGCGTCTACACTGTAATAACAGAGATCAACATCCCATAATGCAATTCACAACCATAAATAAACACTTGTGGATCACAAAATATGTAAACGGTTAATTAACAGATATGTTTTACAGTGTAGAAGCACCACTTGGATGTCATTAAATGTACATTTTTGACCAATCTTTTCCACATCTGATGGCATTTCTAGCGAGAAGTTAGTAACATTCCATTCGTCTTTACCAAAGTACTGATTAAATTGTTATGCTGTCTCAGAAGTCTGTCTGAAATCAGTTTTACGAGGTGCCTTCATTCACAAACACTGGGCAGTCACTGTCTGGTTAGGCAGTGAGGCAATACGTCAGCAGCTTTCAGGCACATCCTTCAATCCCTTTCCCTTGTTTACATTTCAAATACTAATACATCAGCGTTTCATCCTACTCTTGACGCCCCTGATGTCACCATTAGTCACATGTATCACCATAGTAACAAAACGTGGCTCCAGGTGCATTTATCTCTGCGTTCCTGACTGGCACTACATCAAATCTCATCTCAGTCATCAAGAGCACTTTCTGGAAGCTCTAAAGCTCCTCCGAGCCAACACACCAGATCCAGTCCAGATCCACTGCTTTAGACTAGATACATCTGTTCTTAGTTTCTCTGTTAATTTATACAATTATGCTTATAAATGTTAAAATGTTAAATATTATTTATTTAGCTATTTATTTAGTTTAATATTATTTCATTTAGATATTTATTTATTTAGATATTTATTTATTTTATTATTAGTTGTTTAGCCATTTACGTATTTGATATTATTTTTAGTTATTTATTTGTTTTTAATATTATTTATTTATTTTAATATTATTTATTTAAATATTTATTTATTTTAATATTATTTATTTAGCATTTATTTATTTTATTAACTATTTATTTAGCTATTTATATATATTTTTTTTCCTTATTTTTATATTATTAATTTATTTTAATAATATTTATTTAGATATTTATTTTAACATAATTTATTTATTTTAATATTATTCATATATTCATTTATTTGTTGCAAAAATAAATAAAAAGGTGCCTTTTTTCACAACACAATACCAGTGTTTTAGCATCAGCAGAATTAAGAAATCAGTATTTGGTAGAATAAGCCTGACATTTAATCACAACAAATAAAAATATTTATTATTCTGACCATCTCTCATTTTCTGGAGAAAATCTCTAAATGACAATAAAAGAAATGTTATAAAACTTTTACAGAATAAAATAAATCCTAATAAATCCATTCTTTCTTTTTCAGACAACAGAGGGAAAAATTTGCCTAGCACTTGCTTATTTAATAGCAATAGTGATGAGCATTTTAAAAAGCTTTTTATTATTGTGGAACACACTCCTCTTGTACTATTTCTACACTTTGCAGTATGCATATTGTGCACAGTATGCAAGTTATCTGCCTGGAATCCCCTGATGGTCTACTACTGTATATTTGCCAAATGTGCAGTATAGAACGAATCACACTGTGCTGGATAAAATATCCCATAATGCAATACAATCGACTTGACTACATTTTCAAGGTTTTAGAGACAAATAAATACAAACTGTAATTTTGACAACCTAGGCTCATTGGAAATACGTGCATCAGCCTACATTTTGTGAAACATTAAATACATTCTTCTGGATGTGTTTCATTGCACATTTCTGATGACAAATCCACTAGAGGGCGTTGTCTATTCACAACAATCAAAATCAGAAAGGGTATACAGCTTAAACCTTATAGGCGTCACTGGATGGCTCTTGACATATAGACTTGTCAAATAAATCAAGAAATTGACCCCAAGTAGCCAAAAATTTTCTTATGGAGCTACAGTAGTCCTTAAAAATCTGAGTCTGAGTCATGTTATCCATCTGAATAACAGACATCATATCGGAAATCCAGTTCTGGAATGAATGGGGTAAGGGTGACTTCCAACTGTTAAGTCTTTCAGCCACGACCATGCATTGCATTAAAGACTATCGCATTGTTTGAGGGAAAGAAGATGTATTTTTTTGAGAAGCCAAAGATGGCAAGTTTGGCATTCGGTAGAAAAGGTTTGCTATAAGCCTTGGAGTACCAGTCAAATATGTTTGTCCACAAAAAAAAAATCAATAATATGTGCCTGTAGATGTGATTAGTGTGTCTAATATCTAATATCTAATATCTAATATCTAATAGTCTTATATGTATAAGTATGTTTTTGCAGTTGCATGTGTTGGATTTTGACCATTTGTTTGTTATTGTATAATTAGCGTCAATCTGGGTGTCGTCTTTGATAGAGCTCTGTGTTTTAATAGCCATGTTAAGTCTGTTGTTCAGACATGCTTTTTCCATCTGAGGAACATTGTAAAAATCAGAAGTATTGTTTCAAAGGAAGAGATGCTTGTCCATGCATTTATCTCTTCATTGGACTATTGTAATGTTTTGTACACTTGTCTGAACAAGGCTTAAGGCTTAATGCTTAAGGCTCTTCATTGGCATCCTATTAGTTTTAGAGTTAATTTGAAGATTCCGATAATTATATATAGAGCATTGTCAGCCCCCCCTATGTATTCAGGATCTTCTCCATGTTCACTCCGATGGCCAGTCTCTGAGGTCTTCTGGTAAAGACCTTTTAGCCATTCCCAGAACTCGTCTTAAGACTAAAGGTGGCCCTTAAGACTGTGTTGTGGCCCCAAGGCACTGGAACTCTATAGCACTGAGAACTCTGGGATCAGTTGATCTCTTTAAAAAGCATAAAGACACATATTTTTGGTCAAGCTTTTAATTAACAGTATGGTAAGCTGGTTTTACATTGGTGCTTCTGTACTTGGATTTTAACTTGTTTTCTTTCGCTGCTGTTTTCTTTTACCTGTTTTTTGTAAAGCACTTTGTGACTTAATGTCTGTGAAAGGGTGCTATTTAAATAAACTTTTACTTATTTACTTATAATGTCATTTTCATAATATAATAATATATCATACTATTGCTTAACTGTTATTAATAATCTTAAACTGTTCTTTAAAACATTAGCACACATACACACAATAAAGAAAACTGCTATTTACAGATGTCATTTGCATGTAATTTCATTACCGACTTGTTTTTTCCATTAGTGATATGAATTATTGACACAAAGTTGTCAAGTGTCTTCAGTTTAGGCTTGAACAGAGTGAGAGTGTGTTCCATGAAATATTAAAACAGCCTAATGATGCGCTGAATGAGGTCATAGGTCACAGAGGATGAGTTTCTGACTGTAATCAGAGCCATTATGGTGTATATTTGTTTTCATCTCTGAATATGACAGTTCATGATGGGTCAAAGCAGAGGTCATCCAAAGCTGTATTCATTTTAACAGGAAGTTCATTAAAAAGCCCTTCCAAGAAAGCTGGACTATTCGAAAGGTCAAAAGTTAGTTATGTTCAATTGAATTCATCTTTATTTGTATAGCTTTTACAATGTAGATTGTGTCAAAGCAGCTTCACATAGAGCATTATAGTGAATATAAGTGTAGTTCAGTTTTTAGAGTTTAAGTTCAGTTCAGTTTAGATTAGTTCAGTTCAGTTCAATGTGTTTTAATATTCACTGCTGAGAGTCCAAACACTGAAGAGTAATCCATCGATGCGCAGTACAAGTCCCGAATCATGCAAGCCAGTGGCGACAGCGGCAAGGAAAACATGTGACCCAACATGACTTGTGAGTGTGTGATCATGCAATATGTATAAAATGCAAATGTAAATGTACATACACTGAATCATGGTTTCACATACAGTACAGCCAAGCCCAAAATTATTCATACCCCTAGCAAGTTTTGACTTAAAGTTGTTGTTCAAATGTAAATACACAACTACAAATCTATTTGTAATTCCTGTTTATAGCAATAATAACAACCTGTATATTATCTTTATATGTATTTGCATATTCCTGATTATCAATAGCAACCTCTCCAGTATGTTCATCTATTTGTAAATCTCTAAATATGAATAATATGACTTGTATATTATGTTTATAATACATCAATCTGTAAATTACCCATATTTTTCTATAATTGCACTTATACCCTATACCTACATCCTGCTCTTGCTGCTATTGCACACCTGGTTACATATAAAGAGCATTTGTTGCCTTTTACTTGTATATGTGTAATGACAATAAAGTTGAATCTAATCTAATATAAAAAGCTGAGAAATGTATATATTTTCCACAATGATACCTCTTGTACATTGTCTTATCTTTTAGAAAAAGCCTGCATAGTTTCTGGTAAAAAGATTACTTGTTGAATAAAAGTTTTTATTCTACTGTAAATAAAAGCTGAGAAATATATATATTTTTTCACAATGACGCCTCTTGTACATCGTCTTATTACCTTTTGGGAGTAAAATAATGTCATTATTAATATTAACGTCATTATTAATAATAATAATAATTAATAGTAATGTCATTTCTGGTCAAAAAACTTGTTGGTTTAATTAAAGTAACTTTAAGTCTAAGTTAAACTTTAACTTTAAGTTTTGACTTGACTGTCTATTTTAGGAAACATCAACAACATCAAATTCCTTAAAACATTCTAAAATAGAAAACAATTGTGTAGCACTTTATAATAACTACACACTATGAATCATTTATTAAGCGTTAGCATATAATGAATTTATTATTTTGTTAAGCATTAACTCTACATTATTAAGCATGACTAAGCAGTTTATTACTGCAGCTATAAATGCTGTATTCTTGACATAAGCACATTTATATAATAATAATAATAATTGCACTTTTATAATTTGTGACTGGTTGATTTTTCATTACTAAATTAAGTATTGCATTATATACAAACCAGTTATTTAAGAATAGTTGGTGGTTTTTAAGATCATTCAGAATGATTTCAAACAAAATGAAATGAAATCAACATTTATACATTTTATTATTCAGGCGTATAGTTATGGTTACTATGTATGTTAATAAATGCTTTATTAACACAACTTCATCCAGTTTTGTGACCCAAATCTAAAGTGAGGACTATTTATGCTTTATAAACCCCTTGTAAATGACGATTAAAGGCTCAGTATCAAATGAACAATAATCTTTGCAATCATTTCTAAAAAGTAAAGTTACTGTAAAGTTTAAGCATTGCCGAAGTGTTAAAATACAACATAAAATTGGATAAAAAAAACAATATAATAATTTAACAATATAATATGATCCAACATTTCAATGTTATTTAGTGATGTTTAAACTGTACCGTAATTTTATGTAGATGTTTTATTTAATAAAGTTGTGTATCTTTAAATGAATAAAAATGAATAAAGTCATTTATTTTCTATAACTGAGTCTTTAATTGCCATTACTAAGGGATTTATAAAGCATAAATAGTCCTCCCTAGATTAGGTGGATGAAGGATGAAGTTGAGTTAATAAAGCATTTATTAACATACATAGTAACGATTAATATATGCCTGAATAATAAGAATTAGAAATGTTCATTTTAACAGTTTATTAATCATTTGCAAACTCATTCTGAATGATCTTAAAAACCACCAACTATTCTTAAATAACTGGTTTGTAAACAATGCAATACTTAATTTAGTCATGAAAAATTAATCCTTAACAAAGTATGAAAACACAATTATTAAGCATGTTATTCATGTGCTTATGAGTAAGGCCAGATGGAATCTGCGGACGTTTTTTCCCATTTCTGCAGAGAATTTTGGTAAAAATCTGCGGATTTCTGCGAAATTATTTTGGGAGTCTCATAACTAAAACCTTAATATGTGATATAAAAAATATTATATTTATAACTTTTATTTAATGTTTAAAAATGCAAATCCAATTAGATTCACTATTTGGTAAACAAAGCAAGTCTCTCATATAATATACCTACTAAAAGACAGAAAATATGACTTTACAAACTGTATTGTACATAAAGCAGATGACCATTTTCATATTAGTCAATAATATTACTGTAAATAATTAAAAAAATTGAATAAATTTAGATTTACACACAACTACTTAAGTAAATAAACAGAAATAATGATGGACAAAAAATCTGCAGAATTCTGTGCACGCAGATTCCATGTGGGCCTACTTATGAGTCAAGAAAACAGCATTTGTAGCTGCAGTTATAAACTGCTTACTAACATCTATTAATGTACAGTTAATGCTTAACAAATAATGAATTCACTATTTACTAATGCTTAATACATGATTCATAGTGTGCAGTTATTATAAAGTGTTACCTAATCATATTTAAAAGTGTACAAATATTTCAAATATAATTTTTTATGTATTTCTGAGGAATTGACTGTAGCCTTGGTTAGTATAAGATATATAAAAGCATAATTATAAGATGTAAAAACATGTACAAATATAAAAGAAAAAACACTTTCCATTTCACTTCCTTAATTAGAATCCACATTATTTATAATAGAAATATGCCTGCTAATGGATTAAAACTTGATTTCTGTAAGTCATTATGCATTACATAGCATGCACATTTAATTAATATGAAGTAAGCATGTTTTTAGTACACATATCACATGATGTTAAATGAACAATATATCATATTGCCTTAAACACAGTATATCAGCCATCTCATGCTCTGATATCAATGTCCAACACAGCAAATATAGGGATTCCCTCATCTCAGTGTTTATGTGTGTCCTGGCCTTGTGGGTAGTACACACAGTAATCACATGCCTTTGACTGTAATCCCGGCAGATTACACACATGCACAAACAGGGAAATCCAGGGATTCGAGAACTGCAGGATTGAGCCCAAATTAATCCGTCAGTTCACTAAGTCAGTAATACATGATTGCATTACAGCGAGAGTGAGAAGGCTATTTCTATTAATCAATATGTATGCAATACCGCTAATATGACAAAAAAATCATGAATATTCATGGAAAATTACAAGCTTGTTTGAAGATTAAACACCATTAATATGTTGCTTATATACAATTGTTTTAAGCATAAGAGTATGTGTGTGTGTCTCCAAGGGATTTTGTTCATTAGCATGGCAAGGAATATTCACATGAGATATTTAATAGATTTTTTCTTACCTTTATGGAAGAAAAATCACAATTGAAGTCTCAATTGTTGCTCCTACACAGCAACCGAGCCTCATGAGAGTAAAATTAAAATGCTTGCATGTCTATTAGAACAGCTGCATAATATATCACCCTAGCAACCATTCAAAACACAATAGCAACAACGTAGCAACTAACCAAAATACATTTTCTACTGCTCCGCAATGTCATAGAAACCAAGCAAAACATCTTATTAAATGGAAAGCAATGCCTCAGAAAAAAACGCCTTATCCTATAAGGGGATATTGCAAAGATTATAGAATACACAAGACATGTCACTCGTATGCTTTTGAATAGGGAAAAGTGTAACTGTCATAATGGCGAATGAAGCCCCCCCTTCTAGTACAGGAGCCAATCAGCGATTCCTATATGGTGAATAAAGCTCACCTTCTAGTACAGTAGCCAATCAGCGATCCCTATATAGTGAATAAAGCTCGCCTTCTAGTACAGTAGCCAATCAGCGATCCCTATATGGTGAATAAAGCTCGCCTTCTAGTACAGTAGCCATTCAGTGATCCCTATATGGTGAATAAAGCTCGCCTTCTAGTGAGACCTTCTAAGTACACACAAGCTGAACCGAGCGTTTTAAAATGAGACGATCTAGGCCCAGTTTACAATAATACGTTTTAGTTTTAAAACGCATACATTTTGCTATGATTACGCCTTCTGTCCACACTACGCCGGAGTTTTCCAGCCCTGAAAACAGAGCATTTTGAAAACGCTGAAGAGGCCATTTTAATTTGAAAGCGTTGCTCCTCTGTGTAAGTGTGGATGGGGGAAAACGGAGATATCTGAAAACGGAGGCGGGACTGCAGACAGTCGCCTATCTGATTGGGGCTTTTTTTGCCTCAATATTAAGTAGCCTAAACAAAGTTCAGTCTTGCATCTGTTCTTCTAAGTTCAGATTCGCAAGTTTGATATGGAAAACAAACTCCCGAGAACACGTCAGGTAAATCTTCAAAGGAAACCGTGTAGGCTACTTTATAACGTCATTCACATCACCCTGGCTGCGCTGTTTCACTTCACATCTTAACAATGAAAACATGATATAAAAACCGCCTATTTTCATTTTGATATTAACAACTTAACAGACACTTATTTAGTTTTTATTGAAAATACAAAACATACCCTCTCTTTTGCTGAATATCAGTTTTAATAATCAAAAATGGCCATTATAAAAGTATAACATAAAATAAATCTATACATTAAAGCAAAAAAAGGCAAGCAATCAGGCAAATGTGCAGAATCAGTGTACATGGTTACATTAATTAATATATTAACTGATTTTATTAATATTATTATTATAAGTCAGTTAATAATATATTGAAGGAGGCTTCGAAATTTTTTTTTAAATGAGACAGCCTTCGTCAGCCGCAGCGCCCTTCTACATGCATCCTTCAGAGGATGCAGCCTTTGAAATGAGACACAGCTTCTGTAGCTATGTTTCAATCCAAAAATTCAAGTTAGATTTATGCGCTTTTTCAAAATGTTTGGCAATCTTGGCATTTCAATACGCATTTTTTATGCATGAGAATAGGGTACCACAAAGCAGTACTCACAACTAATACAAATCATATTATTAAGTTCTCACTAGTGTCCTGACAACCAATCACAACACTTTTTAAATGAAAATAAATCAGATCAATTTCATGGCAACACATTGGCAACCAATCAAAACACTTTATCAAATGCATAGCAACTAATTAATGCATGGCTATTAATTAAAATATCTTATCAATAGCATGGCAACACACAGGCAATCGCATTAGAGGTTCAGAAACTCTCAATAGACGTAAACAAACTCCACATTTCTCATCAAATACTTCAACAACCAAATAACCAAATGAGCTGAGTAATTCTATCCACATCAGTTTTATAACTCTAAACACCAACTGCATGTCAACAACAGCCAAACTGTATTCCTCTGAAGGAATTACAGACATTTAAAGATGATGCTTTACTTATAAAACATAAATGAATGCTCCCGTAAATCACTCGAGGTATGAAAGGTCCTTCCGGCAAACCAGTTCGACTTGCATATTCATTTCATCACCTTCTTTCGGTTATAACCACTTCTAGCATCTGCAGCGCTCATTTGCATTTCCAAATCACAACAAACAGCTGAACGTTTCTTTTGGTCGCACGCTGCCACACGCTCACCCGCAGCATATGCAGCTTTAATATCTGACATTATAAAGCGCTCAATCACTCAGTCGCCCTGGCACACACATAAACACACACTGATGATAAGCATGATGATAACACCGGAGCACTGAAATTACCACCAAAGAATGTGGAGAGAGTATTAACACACATTATGTTCTGGGAAAATACCATTGTGGATAAATACAGCTGTGGGGAATCAGCCTGTGTGTTTGGTCGTGTCTGATGGGATGTTTGGAGCATTCCAGTTTGGATTGAGACAAGGTTGAAGAGCTCCAAAAGGCTCTTAACTTTCTGTTCTCCGATATCGCAGTGGGACAGGAAGGATGCCGGAGCAGTACGGCCCATTTACCTGCTTCTCAGCTGGGAAACAAACTGAATCGAGAGGAATAGATGTGTGTCTGCCAGACCTGCACTCTCTATAGAGCTTGAAGTGGAAGAGTCCACTCATCAGCAGCTGCAAGGGTGGCACTCTGCCATCAGACAGGAGAAAATGGTATTTCCCCTTAAATTCATGGTGGGTAAAAAAAAGAGGAAAGCGGTGCAGGACAAACAGCTGAGTGTGGCTGATGCTGAAATATGCACATATTCAAACTGGATAAAAAAAAAGGAAATTCCTTTATAGACCCTTACACTCGTTCTCAGTATATCAACCCTTAATGCATGCAGCACGCTGTGGCTCACATCAGTGTTGTCAATGCTGAGCTAGGGGGGAGTTTGTACAAGTTTATGTTTTAAACTAAAAATGAAAAAAAAAGATGCATTTTGGACTTTCATTTATGCAACAACTGCATTTTGGTGGCCTGATAACGCAACGTTTTGAAAACGACTGGGCGACACAGTGGCTCAGTGGCTAGCACTGTTGCCTCACAGCAAGAAGGTCGCTGGTTTAAGTCCCGGCTGGGTCAGTTGTCATTTCTGTGTGGGGTTTGCATGTTCTCCCATGTTGGTGTGGGTTTCCTCTAGGTGCTCTATTTCCTCCACAGTTCAAACACTTGAATAAACTAAATTGGTCACAGTGTATGAGTGTGAATGAGTGTGTATGGATGTTTCCCAGTACTGGGTTGCGGCTGGAAGGGCATCTGCTGTGTAAAACATATGCTGGACAAGTTGGCGGTTCATTGCGTTATGGGGACCCCTGATGAATAAAGGGACTAAGCCGAAGGAAAACAAATGAATGAATCAATGAATCAACACAATTCCTGAATTGTTTTAATTTTACTTAATTGATTTATGTTGGGACTGCTTCAATCCACTTAAATTTGGTAAAACAATTAAGTTAACGATTTGTGTTAGGACAACATGAAGGAAATGTGTGGAACCCATAGACTGTAAAAGATATGGACGTAGTATCCGTGACGTCACCCATAGGTTTATGAAGATCCCAAAAGAAGCTACCAGTAGGCATGGCCAAGCGTCGCCATTTTGTCCGCGCGTCATCGCACCAACCGGGGCATACCATACAAGGGCAAAGAGGCGGAGCGTAAGCGGAGCTACAGACGCATGCTGGCATTTTGCTTAGACTGGCTTTCCTAATGGGAGAAACGCTTAATACTTCATTACCTGCGACTCGTTTGAGTTCTGAGCACATGTGCTTGGTTGTATACCATATCAATAAAGTGTTTAGACTTTTAAAAACACTGTTGTAATACATTGAGCCACTAAACATTGTTCTTATGACGTTTTTCAACAGGAGGAAAGTGCGGATAACCTTCAAACACTTATAGATATAGTCTGTGTTAGTAAATGCAGGGCTATTGATGAAATCCAGGCATAACACTGTATAATGTTTCAGATGACTGTTCTAGACTCTACAGCTAATCAATCTGTCAGATTCTGGAGTGCATTACAGTTCTAAAGAAGATTATAAATGATAAATGATCTTAAATAAAACAAATACATGTATAGATATGCTATACATGTAGATATATAATTTTACTCACATGAAAAACGGAGGCCACATGAATGGCTTGTGAGCACAATTAAGTGCTCACAGCATGCCATATCATCTGATAATTGTAATAAATAATTCCAAAAGGCAACTGACTGTGTAAAGCCACATAAAACAACACAACAGATGTATATGCCGAAATCAGCGGCTAATCAGCCGGAATCAGCTGAAGTGAAGAGACGGCGACCAGCGAGAGCTAGCTGTCAATCAAGTGGCCACGCCCTTAATTATGCAAACTTAATATAACCTAATATAAAAGAAACAGATGTGTTATAAAAAAATTCACCCTCTGAAAGTTGTCATGAAGGGTAATATTAGCTATATGAACCAAATTTGTTCTTTGTACCAGGCTGTAAACATTTTTTTCTGCTGTAAAGTTGGCCATTTTAACAGTGGGCTCAATAGAAAGTTGCTCCGTATGGAGCCAGGACTAGCGGAATTTCGATGAATTGCAGTTTCAGTTATTTCCGTATTGGCTTCTTGAGGGAGAGCAGGAGGTTGCAGCTTGGTGGAGCCTAGCATTTTTTACAGTGCATATCAGAATGTCTTAAAGGGACAGTTCACCCAAATTTGATAATTTGTCATCATTTACTCATCCTCCACTTTCTCCAAACCTGTTTGAGTTTCTTTCTTTTGTTGAACACAAAGGAAGGTATTTTGAAGAATGTTCAAAGTAAAAAAAAAAATCAATGGACTACCATGGTTTTTTTTTCTACTACACACGTCAATGGCTGATTTTTCCCACAACATTTTTCATAATATCTTATTTTGTGTTCAACAGACAAGAATGAAAAACTTAAAATATTCAAAGCTTTTTAAAGGTGAGAAAATTTAGCCAAACTTTCAAGTTTGTCAGTAAAAATTATTTTAGTATAAAATGACATGAATCTGTCGCTTTCATCCTCCACCATAAATCAGAAATAAATAAGGACAATCAGCTGATTATATATCAGAGTTCGTTTTAAACCATGAACAATCTGCTGAGCTCTAAACTAACTAGAGTTTTTCCTCTAGTTCACATTCAGTGTTTCTCTCGGTCTCACACACCCTCTGAGAGACACACAATTAGCAGCTTAAACAGAACAAAAGCAGCTCTATGGATGTGTATTAAGAATCAGGAGAGAAAGGATAATGCCTTCAGTGAGCCTGACAGACTGAGCTTTAAAAAGAAAAGAGAGAGAGAGACTTGTTTTTCTGGCCAGGAGAATGAAAGGAAAAGGGGAAAGAGGGGGGACATAGGGTCTCCCAAGGAAATACCTGCTGGATCAAACACAAGGAAAGCACATATGTGTGTGTGTGTGTGTGTGTGTGTGTGTGTGTGTGTGTGTGTGTGT
>CAIGQZ010032545.1:1601449-1613824 GCA_903798205.1 Danio tinwini
TATATATATATATGCATGTGTGTGTGTGTGATTTTTATAGACAATAAAGTTATGAATTACACCCTCCGGCCAGACTCAAAGGTCATTTTTGGGTGGTCTCTGTGAGATTAGCTCATGGTTTATATAAGGTTATTGTTTCTTTTGGTAATCCAGAGGTTTAAGTGGTCATTTTTGTGAGCGGGACTAATATGAAGAGAAAGTCAATTGGCTCTTTGTCTGTGTGTAAAGAGCTTAGAGAAGAATGCGTACGTTGAATTATGTCTGACCTACATATGACTTCTAAGGGAATAACTGTTTTCTGAGGGAATATATTTTAAAACATCATTTATTTTGTGAGTCAATGCTGATTTATTTCAGAGCTACACAGCGTTATGGTTATGTGTTGACGCATTGAAATAAAATTTTAAGTATTTAAAATATATATTATTTAATATATATTTAATATATATTAAAGCCAAAACACAGTATGAAATACATCAATTAATCTTACATTTGGGAAAACATATGTTCAGAATCTCATAAGGGGATCAAAATTAGGTTTTTTATAACACCATTGATGGTGTCAAAATATGTTAACAGTCCACATCAGAGGAATGCTGGAGGGGTTGCGGGAATGTAGGTAATCACACACATATAGATAATGAAAATTATGCAGTTAGATCTACCTTTTACTCCCCTGTCTTGCTTGAAGGGATACCCCAGGATGTATATAATAAAAAACAGAGATATATACCACATATACTTTTACTAAGTGAAAGAAAGACTATAACAATAAATTGGATGAGGCCACACCCTCCAACAACAGCACAGTGGGTAGAAAGACTTGAATCAATATATAGACGTGTTACCGGTTTGTAAACATTCAGGATGCACGCACATTGAGGTTGCAGGAAAAAAACGGGATCGCTAGCATTTACAGCGAGGGAATGACATCCGGTGCAGTACAGAGTTTGTTGTTGTATAGAGATAAGTTATTTTTATTAGATATTATATATATATTATGTAAATAATGCTTTCAGCGTATTATAACAGCTTGTCACCCAGTGATAAACACAGTTATTCTGCAAATTTAACATTAAAGTGAGCGGATTCGAAACACCCAGGTCACGTGACTAAAGTGTTTCAAAACACAGGTCACGTGACTACAGCGATTCAAGTATCGGTCATTTTAGAATCATTTCGAGACCTGGCGAATCTGTGTTTGACTGATAGGTTTAGAAAAAAATTTGATCTCATATAGCCTAGTGGACCGTGCTTGTGCACAGCGTAACTGTGCTGCAAAAGGCCAGGGTTCTAATCCTGACTTGTACAAATATTCTAAAACTTTGACTTGACGTATTTTAATAATGTAACTTATTAAGACATATTTGTTCACAAAGTGTTCGTTCGGATGTCAGAGCAATGTTAAAACAAAACATGTTACAAGAACAGAGCATTTAAAATCTAACATCTATAGTTGCATTATCCTAGAGACCCATTATTTCAACAATCTAGTCTGAAACTCTCACTGCTTCACTAAATCACTTGAAACCTCAGCACTACAACATGGGGTTTAATACCTCAATTTGCTTAACTGTTCCTTTGCTGAAGCTGTTCCAGAGCAATACACAAAAATGACCACTAGGTGTCACTGATTTCGAAAAGTTTTGACGCTTCAACACATTTGCTTCGACTGTTTCAGTGTTTCATGAAGCCTCGCTTTGCCCACCACTAGCAAATGGTCAGGTCAGGCAGCAAAACAATATAAAACAATAAACAAAGCAAAGGTCAAAAACACAGGAGGGCAAGTCAAGGATAACGCACACGTAATAGACAGAAACAAGACTCAAAAATGATCTGTGTATGTGTGCTGTGTTTATAGTCCATCTGATTAGTCCTAAGCAGTTTTAGCTGTGTGTGTTTGAAATCAAGAGGATCTGGGCCAGGTGTGTGAGTGAAGTACATGATGGGATTTGTAGTGCAGTTGAGTGTATATTAGGCAGCCCACAAGAGCAGCACTGCTGGTGATCATAACAAACACAAAGGAATTATGTGGAACCCAGCATTTTTTAAAGTGTTCCCCTCATTTTTGTACCTTTATACAAAAAAAATAAATACAAAAAAATGAAAATGCTAAAACAAAATAGCATTTACAGTGAATAAGTATTTAATATTTCATATATTGTTATATTTAAAACCAAAGCTTATGTTTTTTTTTATGTTTTAAACAGTTGCTTGATAAAACAAGCTAGTTTTCAGCACATTTATGCACTTAAAGTTTCAGATATAATATTTGCATTTTATTTATATTGACGCAATTCAAAGTACTTCAAAAAGTACTCTATTAACTAAATTTACACTGTAAAAAACTCTTTCTGCCATAAATGTAATTATGTATTCTAGGCTAGCCATCTCAACTTACATCAATCAAACTGGCTAAAAATATTAGGTTAAACTTTGTATAACTTAAAAAATTTAGTTGAAACCTGATTGACTTATTAAAATAAGTTAAAACAACAAGGAAATATTAGTTGTCACAGTGTATATGTGGTGCATGCTGCAGATTCAAAGCACACAAAGGGAGAAAAAAAGTGTGTTTGTTCTGTTCTATAGGCTCTGTTTCGATAGCAGTACTGTGTGATAAACCAGCCTTGGAAAAGACAAACAGTTCTGCTATTATTAATTCAGGTAAGTCACAACAAGAGGGAAATCTGCTGTGGTCTGGTCTGGTCACACAGTATGAAGGTGGAGGAGGGACACAAGATGAATACTAATCTTTTTATCTCTCACACACACAGATAGATGAAGCGGACTCCTGCGGTGAGCTGTTTTCATCACCCAGAGACAGAAACTAACACTGCAACTCCAATGAGTTTTAGAACTCAAAGAACTTCCAGAGCAGAGCATCAAATTAAACAGGGTGACACATTTAGATCGTTTTCCTTCTCTTGTGTAAAATGTGAGCAGTGCTCGTCCACGTAAAATGTACTGACATGATGAAAGGGTGTTGTGGATGGTTGTCAGGTTTTGCTATGCTCTTAGTAAGGAGTTTTGTATGGTTGCTACACTCTCAGAAATAAAGTTAAGCGAGCTGTCACTGGGGTGGTACCTTTTCAAAAGGTACAAATCTGTACCTAAAAGGTCCATATTAATTACCTCAAGGGTACATATTGATACCTAAAAAGTACAAAAGTGTTCCTTAAAAATTTGTAGGTACTAATATATACTTTTGAGGTACCAATATGAACCCTTCAAGTACAAATGTGTACCTTTTGAAAAGGTACCACCCCAGTGACAGCTCGCTTACCTTTATTTCTGAGAGTGTACAGTAGTCTGGAACATTTTGGCCCATGTCAGAAGAGTGATCAAGTCTCTATTATTAATTAAATTTAGGGATTAAGTTTATTTGTCACCAGTGAAACTTAAAGCATCATTCATGTAAGCACTAACTCACTGACCCTAAGTATGAACTTAGAATGTAATAGTAATAAAATAAAGCTAATAAAGCAAAATTAATAACCATTAAATAAAAGTAAAAAAATAAAAATAAAAAACATATTGTAAATTACATTAAATTCATATTTATTAAAAAATCTGGCAACCTTTCATGGATTATTTTAACAACAAATTCTGCAGGAAATTGTTAAACTGAAGAGGATTAAAATAATTTAGATTAAAACAGAAGGTCAGTATTTTTGTTTATTATTTTATTTATTTATTGTTATTTTTACTTTTTTATTATTTATTTCCTAATTATATATATATATATATATTATATTATATTATATATATTATTATTGTATACATTTATTGTTTGTATCTTGCATGTTTTATTGTCAAATGTTTGTTGGACCAAATTTGTAAATTGTTGTGTTTGAATGTTTAAAAAACATTAAAAAAGGTGAAAAAAATGATATATATTTATTTTAAATTCAATTCAGTGAATATTATTTATAAAAATATATCAAAACTAATTAAAATATAATTTATAATATAATTAATAAATTAATAAATAATAAAAAAAATTCTATTAAGAATAATGAATTATATATTAATTCTTATTTGTCCTATAAAGTCTTATTTGTTTTATTTCTTATTTGTTTGTTTTTATTTGAATAAAAGCAGTTTTTAATTTTATAAGAACCATTTTAAGGACAAAATTATTAGCCCCTTTAAGCTTTATTTTTTCCGATAGTCTACAGAACAAACCATTGTTATACAATAACTTGCCTAATTACCCTAACCTGCCTAGTTAACCTAATTAACCTAGTTAAGCCTTTAAATGTCACTTTAAGCTGCATTTAAATTATAATACATCTGTATTATTACTACTATTATTATTATTATTTTTATTATTATTATTATTAATTATTACTAACATAAATACAAATTTACCAGATTTTTTTTAGACTGATACCTTTAATATTTCTTTTTATTCATTCATTTATTTTCTTTTCGGCTTAGTCCCTTTATTAAACTGGGGTTGCCACAGCGGATTGAACCGCAAACTTATTCAACATATGTTTTAAGCAGCGGATGCCCTTACAGCTGCAACCCATCACTGGGAAACATTTATACACACTCATCCACACACATACACTACAGACAATTTAGCTTACCCAATTCACTTATACCGCATGTCTTTGGACTGTGGGGGAAATTTCTTTTTATATATAATAAATACATATAAATAAATAAAACTAAATATATGCATTTACAACATAACATATAAATATAAACATTAACCAGCTAATATTCATATCAATAAACTATCGTACAAATTATTAACAAAAAAATACAAATAAATAAATAATTTAAAAAATTATAAAAAACGACAACAACAAACTGATCTGCTCCACTCTTCTGGCTTCTTAATGAAGCGGTTATCATGTACACACTGTATTACTACCATAATGAAAGTGACCAAGCACACACACCATCACACCAGCTTGTTGTTACTCATACCTGATAGACGGCGCGAACCAGGACATCAGGAGCTCTAAAATGAGCATGCCGAAATCTTCTAAGAGCGGCCGAGGTCACGTCCCATAATGCACTATTCCTGACACACACACTTTCCCCCAGACTCAATAGCACAGCCTCCATGATTGACACACACACAGGTACAGCTACAGGTGTGTGTTGAGTTCTGGATCAACCCCTCCTCAGCACAGGTGTGTGTGTGTAGCAGAACAGTTCCTCCTGTCTGCTTTCCTCTTTCATTAGCTCATCCCTTCTTCACTTAATCCTCAAAAACGTCCCATGGGACGCCGAGGCTATGACTTCTGTGAGACTCAGATCTCGTCCGCGAAATGAATTTAGTCTCCCTCCAGTGCAGGACAAACTCCCAGAATAACAGCTCTCGCTTTGCTCAACACAAACATTCCCACATACTGAGCACTACTGGTTTCTCTCTCTCTCTCTCTCTCTCTCTCTCTCCCCCGCTCCCCTTCTTGTTTGTTTGTTTTAAAGCTACAGTCCCAAAGTAGGGGTTTTAAAGGGGACATATTATGAAAATATTACTTTTTCAGTGTTGAAGTGCTATAATCGAGTTCTTGGTGCGTCTATTAACCCAAAAAAGGTGAAAAAAGACAATCAAGTCACTTTTTGGGGGGGGGGGGTGCTGTTCAGGTTTCGCTTTACTAGTGATATAGCAATGGGATCTTATTATATATAAACACCCCATTCACAGCGAATGCACCTTTGCTTGAGGAAAAAATTGCAGCATAAAGCACAAGTGTATCCAGACATACGTACTGAGTGTCTGTAAACAGAAACTTGCAATGTTTGTCCCTCATTTAAGTTATTCTGATTGGTCCACATTTACATGGACACCAATAATCCGATTTTATGATTAAGACAATACTCTGACTAAGAGTCAACCACGTAAACAGCAATTTTTGATTCATTTAATCCGATTAAGGTCATAATCGAACTATACAGAAATCTAATTGGAGTATGCTGAGATTAGTGGCATTATTAAAATGCAGTACAGACATGTAAACGCTGCAATCAAACTATCTACGTACACTCTCAGAAATAAGGGTATGCTGGCTGTCACTGGGGTGGCACTTTTTCAAAAGGTATACATTTGTACTTAATGGGTCCATATTGGTACCTCAAAATAATATATTAGTACCTAAACATTTTAAGAGGAACACTTTTGTACTTTTTTGGTATTAATATGTACCCTTAAGGTATTAATATGGACCTTTTAGGTACAAATTTGTACCTTTTGAAAAGGTACCACCCCAGTGACAACTTGCGTACTTTTATTTCTGAGAGTGTAGTGTAGGACTTTCGCCACATTTTGTGACAGGATATTTCATACACAAACAGCTGTTTGACACTATTCTCTGCACCTACCGAGTCAGAGAAGGACCACAGACACCTGCATCGTGAAACAACACTCTTCCAGCAGTTCATACTCCCATCCAATATCTCGTTTGTCACAGGGGGCATGAAAATCAAAAATGAAATACCCAAAATTACATGAAACTCTGGAGGAAATGTGGATAGCTTGGCAACGCAATGACGTTAATCGAATAATTTGCTGTAACATGTAAAACAGGATCACGAAAGGAACATTCAAAAAGCAACTCATGTAAACAGCTTAATCATATTATTGCCTTATTTAGATTAGGGCAAATAATTTGATTACAAATGTTCATGTAAACATAGTCAATGAGGAGCAGTCTAAGTTGAAGTTCTAAGTTGAAGTCCCAGACATTCAAGCACATGATTACTTTAAACAAAGAATAGAAACTTGTTTTTAACGCTATGGTAAGGCCCAATCCCAGATATCCCCTTTAGCCCTTGCCCTTACCCCTTCCTTGTTTTGCGCATTCACATGAAGGGGTAGGGGTGTCCCAATTTCTTTAGCTTGAAGGTGTATGACTAAGGGGAAGAGCTAGATAGCCCTTGAAACAGATGTTTTCCAAGATCACACTTGAAACCAAGAGGTACGAAAATTTCCCAGAATACACCATCTACAACAGCAGGATGGCTGCACCTGGAAGTCAGGAGGTGAACAAATGAGTATTTTCTGTCATTATTCTGAATTTTTTACAACAAACAAGCACATTATTACATTCATAACAGTGTTCATGTTTTACCGTCATGCTTTTAAAAAAAGATAAAATCTTTCTATATATAATCCCTAATAAAAACTCCTGTATAGCAATCCCACAATATACTTTCACATCTGACACTCGAATATCCTGTCAGAAATAATAAAAAATCCATCAATTCCATCAAGTTGTTATGCTGGGTTCACTCTAAATGTGAGAATTTTCACCTCACGTGAATTTTGGTGGTACACACAAAGCGAATTATGGGCGATTGCAGCAAATGTGAAGTGCATTCCGCAACATTTGAGTCTCCCAACAGAAATTTGCCTCTGTTTGCACGTTTAGATTGATGTTGTATGTAATACATAGCTTTTCAAATGGGATTGTGCTTTTTTTTAAAAGAGGGCGGAGCTACAAATGCCTATGTGTTAGCATAGTGACAGATTCTAAAACAAGACTGATGTCCTATGATAATGAGGGAAAAATCATCACTAATGGGTGGGGTTAGGAAAAATGTCAATCAAAGTGTTTTGATCAAGTCTGATTATAAAAAATTTAATTAATACATTTTTACCATTAGAAGCTGGTTATATTCACAGACTGTTGTCACACAATTCCCTTATAAAAGTGATTTTTGCATAATAGATTTCCAGGTTGGATGAAAGTCCTTACCCCTTTTCATCCAACCTGGAGGGTTTTGTTCACGATGAGGGAAGGATGGAATGTGAGATTGACAGGCGGATTGGTGCAGCAGCAGCAGCAGTAATGCGGCCGATGAATCGGTCCGTTGTGGTAAAGAAGAAGCTGAGCAAAAAGGCAAAGCTCTCGATTTACCGGTCAATCTACGTTCCTACTCTCACCTATGGTCATGTGCTTTGGATCATTACCGAAAGGACAAGATCTGGGATACAAGCGGCTGAAATGAGTTTTCTTCGCAGGGTGGCAGGGGGCACCCTTACAGACAGGCTGAGGAGCTCTGTCACCTAAGAGGAGCTCGGAGTAGAGCCGCTGCTCCTCCACATCGAGAGAAGTCAGCTGAGGTGGTTCAAGCATCTGTTTCGAATACCTCCTGGACAACTTCCTAGGGAGGTGTTCCAGGCATGTACCACCCGGAGGAGGCCTCGGGGAAGACCCAGGGCATGCTAGAGGGACTATGTCTCTCGGCTGGCCTGGGAACGCCTTAGGATACCCCCGGAGGAGCTGGAGGAGGTGTCTGGGGAGAGGGAAGTCTGGGGTTCTCTCCTAAGACTGCTGCCCTCGTGACCCGACCCCGGAAAAGTGGATGAAAATGAAATGAAATGAAGGTCCCATTTAAAAGAAACAAGCAGGAAAATGGTCATGATTTGTTTACATGCAAATTGGGCAAACTTGAAAATATATACTAAATTGTTACTAGACACATTCTGGGTACACCAAATATTAATTTGGTATCTTCTGAAAGGGGGTATACGTCCCCTTTAAGCTTGAGATTAAAGGGCAGAGTGAAGGACAGTCATCCCTCCTTGCAGGACGGATCCTGCTCGGGTTCATCAGCCCCGGGCCACTGTAGAGACACCCGATATGTGTGTCTCAGCTTTCTCAGTGAGGTAGAGCAGCAGACAGAACAACTCATGGGAGCTGCAAATGAGTTTTTTCCATAAACAGTTGGGATGACGTCCAGATTCAAGAGTTTTGGAGCGGGACAGCCTGTTTGTGCCAATGTTCTCAGGGTACCAGTGATTGAACTACAGACTGACTGACTAACATTTAATGGGCAAAGTCCTGCCATATGTCAAAACAACACTCAAAGACTGTTAATGTATTGAACGGATAATTTGATTTGAAGTACTATTTGAGGTTTGTTCAATTTATTCAATAAATAACCAAAGTATATATGTTACGTCAATAATAAAAAAACATTTTATATATGAAACTATAAAATATATAGCATAAAAAAACTAAACAGATTTGGTCTAAAGTCATTTAGCAATATCACTCCGGGTGCTCCGGTTTCCCCACAGTCCAAAGTAATGCGCTATAGGTGATTTGAACAAACTAAATTGGCCATAGTGCATGAGTGTGAATGAGTGTGTATGGATGTTTCCCAGAACTGGGTAACAACTGTAAGGGCATCTGCTGAGTAAAACATATGCTGGAATAATTGACAGTTCATTCCGCTGTGGTGACCCCTGATGAATAAAGGGACTAAGCTGAAGGAGAATGAAAATAAATATATTTGTATAATAAATAAATACAATTCCTCTTCTTTCCTGAATTGATTTATACATTAATTAATTTTCTTTTCGGTTTAGTCCCTTTATTAATCAGGGGTCGCCACAGTGAAATGAACCGCCAACTTATCCAGCGTATGTTTTACACAGCGGATGCCCTTCTAGCTGCAACCCATCACTGGGATGATTTATACAGAACTGTTGAAGTTATTTAAAGTACGGAAGAAAGTATTTTAAAAGGAACTTTAATTAAATTTCCTAAAAATAAAAGTATTCCCTTGCTTTACCTTTTTTCAGTGGAAATGTAATTTACTTACAGTAACTACTTTGTAACTAATTACACCCAACATGCCACACAAAAACAGCTGCTAATATATAAATCCCTCAGATAATCAACATTTATTTAACATAATAACAAAGGGGATGCTTGATCATTCACTAAGCTTATTTAAACAGAATTTCATCACTTGATTCCATTATGAAGTAAATATGAAGTCATATAGTTTTCTTGATTTAGCATGCTAACAGCTAACTCTAGCACTGAGCCCAATGGCAGATACAGTGATTTACGCTGCTTCTTATTTGAATGCCACTGCACATGTCTCTTTCTGCAATTCAACAGAAAGCCTTGGTCAATAGTAAGTGAATGGCGTAAGCAAACCCTTGGAGCTTGATTAAAAATGCTTTCTGGCTTCAGAGAGATTCATGGGATTTTCTTATTCATGCCGTATGATCACATTTGTAGACACATCAATATCTATGATAATGAATAACTGGAAATACATATCAAAATTAACATTACTGTTTTGTTTACCACAGTTTCAGCTAAGGAAACAAAACACAAAAACAACAACTATAAGTTTTATTAATGAAGCACTTTAAAACAACAAAGTTGACCAAAGTGCTGACAATAAAGAGTAAAACAAAGCGTAGCACACACTTTAGAAGAGACATAAATAAACATAAAATGTCAACATCTCATGATGTGCTAAAAGCCAAACTGAACAAGTGGGTTTTAAGAAGAGATTTAAAAACAGTAATGGAAGAGGCTTGTCTAATATACAGCATAATGGCAAGTCATTCCACAATTTTGGTGCAGCCACAGCAAAAGCCCGATCCCCTCTGAGCTTTTGACTTGTCCTGGGCCCTCCAGGCCGACCTGAGCGAATGAGAAGGTGTGTAGGGAAATAAAATGAAACACACAATAAAAAAAATAGCTACCATTGCAACCAAAATAATAAAAAGGTCACTTATTGTCATCTTTTGGCCTAAAATGATTTGGTAAACTTAACATCAGGTTTGTGGGATTGAAATAGGTAGACTAAGTCTATTTAAATTTGGTCAACCAGTTTGCACTTTTTTACCATCTTAGATTTATACAACCAATTCTTTCTAGCAGGGCAGTATTTTAATAACCTAAAAAATCATGCAAATAACCAGTGCTGGGAGTGATGAGTTAGAAAGTAACCAGTAATTAAATTACTTCTCTACTGAAAAAGTAAAGAATGTGATTACTTTTCATTTTAAGGTAGTCTCATGGTGCATTCACATCAGACGCGGATGAAGCGAGTGATTTACATGTTAAGTCAATGCAAAGATGCAAATAGACATCCTGTGGCGCAATTCACATGAATGAGGTGGCGTGAATGACACGTTTCGCGCAAATTCAGTCGTGCCAGTTAAAATCTAAACTTTCACTGACATTCACGCCACATTAACCAATCAGGAGCTTGCTCTTGTAGGGGCGTGATTATGACATAGTGCCTGTTGTTGGTGTCCCAAGGGGAAATTCTCTTGCTGACACCGGACAGCAACTTATCAAACTGGGCTCGGCTCAGTCAGAAGCACCGCTGAAAGCCTCCATCATCTAGGTACAGTTTCTGAAGGAGTTGATGAACTCACAGAGCTGGGTGCACCTCTGAAAGGATCTAGTGGACTCTAAAGGATCTGAATGAATCTTTGCTGGTTTTCAGCCTTCCTAAAGCACATAAAGCACAGCTACTATCTCAATAAAAACCATTTTAGCCATTTAGCAATGAAGCTAGAGTCACCAGGCAGACAGAAGCCCATGACGCAAATCCGCATCTATTGTGAAGTGAAATTGTTGCGCGAATGAAGCGAGTAAACTCAAAATTTTCACAAGCCTATTTACATGTTACAAAATGTGTACAGCGCCGCAAGTTGCCAGCTGTCTGCGATGCCCAGCTACAAGCCAGGACACTGTTCATATTTCTGCCACGCCACACAGCACCATCTGAATAGTTTCAGTTTAAATAACATGCAAATGTGCGCGCCCGGTGTGTGTTACTTCCAACTGTTATGTGCGCAGTGCATCGGGTGTGCAACCCCCTTAAGGATGGAGTCTGCCTTAGTTTTGTGGATCAGTGACTGTAGGTAAAAGAACATTACACTGGATGTCAACATTATCTGCACAAAAGCTAAAAAGCTTCATGAATCTTTTGCTGACAGCGATCAATGTTTGCACCAGACAACAGGTTTTAATCTTTGGTTTCATTGTATAATACTGGACTTATTTCATTTTTTTAAAGTTCAAACTTTAAGATTGTTTAAACAAGACAGAAAAGTGTGAAAATGTCAATGCCTGTCTGAGAAAAGTGTATAAAGTGTGTAGTGAGGGGTTTTACAGCCTTAAAACATCTATAATAATTGTAAAAATAAAAGCGGACTACTTCGCAGATTGCGCCTATTGTGGGCTATTTTTAGAATGTAACTCCCGCGATTAATGAGAGATGCATTTTGAGTGAGATGTTTCAGAAATCGTGTGACACGAAAAGACTGTGTGTGTAAGCAGTCGGAAAAAACTAATTGCAAACATTTTGTGTATTGTGATTATTTTTAATGTTATCTTTAAATATGCAAATGAAGCTGTATTTATTTGAAAATGTGCTCAGTTTATTTTTTAGCACAAAAATATGAATATCAGAATTATGGAAATGGTTTCTTAAAAAATATGCATTGTGTTTGAAATCTACTGAAATGAGATTACCAATTCATTCATTCATTCATTCATTCATTCAGCCTGCAGTGTTTTTCCTTAATTTTACTCATTTGTGTGTGTGTGTGTGTGTGTGTGTGTGTGTGTGTGTGTGTGTGTG
>CAIGQZ010032545.1:1659464-1671717 GCA_903798205.1 Danio tinwini
ACACGCACACAAGCACGCACACACACACACACACACACACACACACAGACACACACACACACACACACACACACACACACACACACATACACACACACACACACACACACACACACACACACACACACACACACACACACACACACACACACACACACACACACACACACACACACACACACACACACACACACACACACACACACAGAGAGAAAAAACATATATCCACACCAACGCTCTTCTCAGAGTCTGAACCCGGTGTAAGACCTACTTTGGTATAAACGGAAGACCATTGGACAGAGAAAGAAAAGGTTTCGTAATAGTTGTCGTGGGAAAGGGTGAGGCTGAGAATGCAGGGAGAAACAAAAAGGAGGAAATAACACAAGCGCTGACAGCAATGATTTGTTCGCCATGTTGGAATAATTCACTTCAGTGAAGCAAATTGATAACGCTTCTAGGGTTATTGAGTCTACAAATTATCAACAGCCACTTTAATTTTCCCTCATTAAAATAAAGCCCATTGCTGTTATCAAGGGCTGCAGATGGTTTTTTGGAAATGCGGACGCATTTGGGGAGAGAATATTTAAAGGCTCTCATCTCTATATAAAAACAGGCTTAAATGAGCTATTTCTATCATTTTACAGCATTTAGTGTTCAGTTATTATTTTGATAGTCACTTAATTTTAGTTGACTTTTTATTCAAGCCATGTTAAACATGAAAAAAATGTAAGATGTGAATTTACTAATTTATGATTTAGGGCAGGGGTCACCAAACTTGTTCCTGGAGATCCTGGAGATTTTAGCTCCAACCCTAAACACACCTGAACAAGCTAATCAAGGTCTTACTAGATATACTTGAAACACTCAGGCAGGTGTGTTGAGGCAAGTTGGAGCTAAACCCTGCAGGGCACCGGACCTCCAGGAACGAGATTGGTGACCCATGTTTTAGGGTAACTGAAATTCAACCCAGACTCATTCTGAAAATGTACCGCTATATACATTTCTGGAAAGCTCCAGGAGGTACTTTTTTTGCAGTTTATGTTTTTCGCGAATCCACCAGAGGCCGCTGTGTACATTTTTTCAGATCTTAAATTTCTCTCACGAGTGCCATTGTACCTGCTGTTCTCGCGTAAATCCACGAGGGCCGCTGCTAGCATGACTAGCATATATTTTACGCAGCGGATGCCCTTTCAGCTGCAACTCAGTACTGGGAAACACCCATACACTCTCACATTCACACATGCATTCATACACTAATTTAGTTTATTCATTTCACCTATAGCGCATGTGTTTGGACTGGGGGGGAAACTTAAGCACCCGAAGGAAACCCACGCCAACACAGGGAGAACATGCAAACTCCACACAGAAATGCCAACTGGCCCAGCCAGGACTCAAACAAGCGACCTTCTTGCTGTGAGACGAACTACTGAGCGACCGTGCCGCCCAACTGTGAGATACACATTAATAAATTGAACATGTTCACAATGACAATAAAGTCCCTGCAGCCACCCAAAACAATCCCATTTTCCTCTATATGACTTTTTTAAATATCAAAGTGACCAAAATATCAATAGGACACAATAGATGGGAGTCTCCCCTTTACCAGAACATGCCCTGAAAGACATCTTACACAAGACCTACCATTCAAAGCCCAAATAAATCACAACAGCGAGAGGGACTCTGTGTTTTGTCTCTGCTGGAAAGTTTGAATACTGTGCGACAAGACTTTGTGAGGTTGAAACATAAAAGAACCTGCAGTTCTTGAGGCTGTAACATTGGGACAATGGTGTGTGTGTGGTGCATTTACAATAGAAATCAGTGAATACAGCGCGACACTGCCAAACGCATAGGCCGAAGCCAAACAAACACTCACAATGGCCTTTAACGCTCATTCTTTATAGTGACCGGTTTCACCCTGTCCTCTCGTTGGCTGCTGTTACTCCTGGGAGACTCACACACACACTACAGTTTGTGTGTGTGTGTGTGTGTGTGTGTGTGTGTGTGTGTGTGATAGAGGGGCAATAAAATGGAGTCATGGCCAGCTTTGCCCTTTAAACCACCCCACTGTTCCCATGGTGACTAGTGACAAACTACTGCCCATGCCCTCTGCCACCAGAACTACTGAATCATCAACAAATATACAGTACACACACTTTTTTCCATTTCTGTACAGTTGTATATATTTCAAATGACACATATCAAGTTAGGAAAATGTAATCTTGATGTAAATGTTTTTAATGCAATTTTGCATATTTTGGTCATTTATTTGCTTTTATTGTGCTTATTTTAATGCATTAATTTATATCATTTACAGTGCTCAGTATAATTTAGTACAACTCATTTTAGAAATGTATATTTTTAGCCATTTCTCTGGAAATATGTAATAAATTTTGGTGCATTTTAACAAAATAGCTACATTACCGGTCAAAAGTTTGGGGTCAGTAGGATTTTTAAATGTTTCAAAATAAGCTTTTTTCTGCTCACCAAGGCTGCATTTATTTAATCAAAAATACAGTAAAAATGTTAAAACTGTAAAATGTTATTGCACTATAAAATAACTGTTCAAAAGTAGTTCATCATGTAATTTAATAATTTATTCCAGTGATTTTAAAGATGAATTTTCAGCTTCATTTCTCCAGTCTTTAGAGTCACATGATCCTTTAGAAATCACTTTAATATTAATTATTATTATTATTATTATTATTATTATTATTATTATTATTATTATTAATGGTAATAAAAGAAATAATGACTGGACTAATAATTTCATTTGAAACTACATACAATAAGTAATAATATATATATTTAATAAATAAGTATTTAACTATTTAACTATTTTATTACATTTAATAAATGCCGCCTTGATGAACAGAATAATTTAATAAAGAAAAAAATGATGAAAAAAAAACACACCTTAAACTTTTGACTGGTAGTGTATATTACACAGATATATTTATTAAAATAATATTTTTATCATTGAGCATTATTGTAAATGCAAAGATAATACAATTCAATTCAAGCTAAGTTGCAGCTGGAAGGGCACCCGCTATGTAAAACACATGCCGGAATAACTGACAGTTCATTCCGCTGTGGTGATCCATGATAAAATAAGGGACTAAGCCGAAGAAAAATGAATGAATGAATGAATAAACAAATGTAAGCTAAATATTGTAAAAAACAACTAAACTAAATTTGAGACATTTTTTTTTTAAATTTGTTTTATTTTTTTTTTAACATATAAATTTGAGTATTCTAGTTTTCCGACCGTTATCGTAAGCTATTTTGTTAGATTAGCTCCAGATTTAGTTTCAGTACTGACAAAACCAGCAATTATGAACAAATATAATATTGTATAGCTCCAAAAAACATTAATTAAAAAAAAGACATTGTGAGAGGTCTACTCATATACGCTGAGCACTGTACGTTAGTGTGTGTATGCTTGTCAGTATTGTTTTTCAGTATTTATTTTTATATTGTACTCAAATATAAAGTAAAATAAGGACAAACACCACTATAGGGCAATGAAATAATAAAACATTGACCTTTGTCCATATTTTACAAAATATTTAATAAATGTATATTTAATGTATGTGTGTGTGTACATATTTATTATACTTTTTGTTAATATTTAATATTGTTTATCTTATGTGTCTTATTAAATAGTAAATAAATAAATAACGATTATAATCACACAAAAACCCCCCCCACAATTAATCGCATCCAAAATAAAAGTTTGTTTTGATATAATTTAAGTGCGTGTACAATGTATATGCACTATGTATATATAAATATGCACAGGCATGGATACATTTGAGATATAAAATATATGTTCATTCATTTTCTTTTCGGCTTAGTCCCTTTATCAATCAGGGGTCGCCACAGCGGAATAAACCGCCAACTTATCCAGCATATGTTTTACACAGCGGATGCCATTTCAGCCTCAACCCAACACTGGGAAACACCCATACACTCTCATTCACACTCATACACTGCGGCCAATTTAGCTTATTCAATTCATCTATAGCACATGTCTTTGGACTGTGGGGGAAACCAGAGCACCATACTGTAGATGTTTAAGTTTATATGTAATTTTTATCATATACACATATATTTTAGGCATCACGGTGACGCAGTGGGTAGCACAATCGCCTCACAGCAAGAAGGTCACTGGTTCGAGCCTCGGCTAGGTCAGTTGGCATTTCTGTGAAAAGTTTGCATGTTCTCCCTGTGTTCACATGGGTTTTCTCTGGGTGCTCTGGTTACCCCCACAGTCCAAAGACATGCACTATAGGTGAATTAAATAAGCCAAATTAGCCATAGTGTATGTGTGTGAATGCAAGAGTGTATGGGGATTCCTAGTGTTGGGTTGCGGCTGGAAGGGCATTCGCTGCATAAAAAAACATATGCTGGATAAGTTGACGGTTTATTCTGCTGTGGTGACCCCTGATTAATAAAGGGACTAAGCCAAAAAGAAAATGAATGAATTAATATTTAAGATATGGAAGCTGTCACTTGGATGGCACATTTATATTTTATTATGTGTACACTGTAGGTCCTATTATGTACTTATAAAGTACCTTTATTTCTGAGAGCAAGAACTCTTGATTTAAAAAGAATTATGTAGACTATACAGTGGCGGATTTAGGCATGGGCAATATGGGCGATTGCCCATTGAGGCATCTTTCTGGGGACAGCACGGGGAGACAAAAAAAGTGCCCCAGTAAAAGCTTTGAGATAAGAATTACTTTATGCAAATGTATAGAGTGGTTATTCAAGAATAAAGACATTAGGGGCCTTTCATAAAGACATAAGGGGCTTATTTTTTTATTAATCAAGTTTGTTATTCTTCATGTGCAAATAAAACAACACTGGTGAAAACAAATTAACGCATGCGAGCAGAAAGCCATTCCCGCGCACCTCACATGCGCTGTCCCCTGATCCCAGTTGTTAACATGCACGCCGATATGCGTCAAACTTGCAAGTCAACAAAACTAAAGTTTATATAATATGATTATGATGATACTTTGACTAAGCATGGCTATGAAGCAGAAAGGAGGTAGGGAGGTAAGGAGTCAGGGAGGTAACTAAGACATCATAATATTATTTCTCGGTCATGAGTCAGGTCTAAGACAACAGTTTTTTATAAAACATATATTTTTTTGTAACTGTCATAATTAATATTCATGCAATAGTCTTAAAATATTGCTCCAGTTGTGTCTTTACATAGTTTTTCAGTTACATTTAGGATTGATTTATGTTATATTTTAGAATAATAGTTGTATAATATTAATAATTTATAAATTGCTATATTTATTGAAAATAAATAAATATATTTAAATTTATTTTAATAATGTTTTGTAAATGTATATATTTAAAATATATATTTAAATATTTTAAATATATATATAAAGTCAACCACATAGTGTCTTTATTTCTTGGGGGATGGGAAGTAGGATGTTTTGGGGTGGTTTCACCCAGGGTGCCATTTAACCGCCATTGAGACTATACTGTATATGAAATAAATGCAGACTTAAAAAGAAAAAACACTTTATAATTGAATAAACTTACATTTGGACAGAATGCATTATTATTTACAGAGCACAATTACATCACAGCCTTATATAAAGTGTTTTTAATTTGGGACAGTTTACAAATAACCTTCATTCTTTCCTCCTCAAAGATCTAACAACAGAGCGCTGCACTTTCACCAAAATCAGTGTTTAATGTGACAGACTGTTCACAAACTTCTCTTTCTTCGTGTGGAACAAAATTAATCTTTTCCGAAAATAACATCAGAGGCATTGTTGAAATATCTTACGTCAAGAGATTAAAATAAAGGGATTATAAACCGGTTGGGTAAAAATAATCAGAGCTTTGTTCGTCGACTTCCTGGAGGCATTGCAGGCTCCAGATGAGAGACCCACACATGCTGTTCGCTCTCACTGACTGTTATTATCAAAGCCATTAAACTGAGATATAAGGAAAGACATGCTGATGCTTTTTGAAACATTGGCTGTCTTTCATTTAAACACACACACACACACACACACAAACACAAACACAACTAGAGTAAGAGTCCACCCTCAAGTCTTTCAGTGTAAATCTATGGGGCTTTCTACTTATATTATCATCCATCAAGCCACTAAAAATCAGTAACAGCAACATTAACTTCAAGTGCAAATTCAATCATTGCCTAAGATTCATGGCTTTGTTTTGCAGTCATGATCATAATCGAGAACTGGCAACCAATTGCAAATGTGCAAACTACCAGACAGCACTTAGAAAGTCTGAAGCATCTGTTAAGCCTGCGGTGTGTCACTCAGGTAAGATGATTGAATTATTTACGGCCTCGAAACTTTGGCATAAACTTTTTTCATCAGCCTCATCATTTTCATCACCCCTTGAAGTCGCCGATGAACCACACGTTTGAGCAGAAGCCAAGATATGATGGAAGAAACGCCTCAAAGCCTAAAGGGAAAGCTCAGCCGAGACGAAAACACATCATTTGCTAAACCTTATATCGTTCCAAACTGGTCTGTGCAATGTAAGATGTTTTAAAGAATGTATTTTTTTGTATAATTTATGGACAATCTTCTAGTTTGAATGCTCATCATACAGGTTTAGAACATAGTTTATAATTTTTATAATTATAATTCTTATTATTATAATTATTCTTATAATTAAAACAATTAATTAAACACACATAATAAATAATATATGGATCATTTTAAGTTGGTGAACATTCCAATTAAACTAACTTAAAAATAATGGTTCTAAAAGTGGCATTGGAAGAGCCATTTCAGTAATGAGTTCTTAATAATAACAACATTTTAAACATTTCCCAATTCTTTTACAATGTAAAAGTTCCATGGGCGGTAAAAGTTCTTCTTGGACAATAAAATACCTTTCAATTGAATAGTTATAGGAACCATTAATACTTTTCCAATAAATCTATTTGCACCATCAGTAGCAACTCGAAAGTGATGTAAGCTAGCCGATGGCAACATCAAGCATGGGATTCAACAACATCAACAACAAGAGGATGAAGGACGCCCTGCTTGGTACTGTTGTTAAGAGTTTCTGGAGACATGCAGGTTATGCTATTTATAGACCAAAAATGATGGCTAGGAGACAACTTGTAGTTCTTCATATCATTAAAGGCTGAGAAATAAAACACAGAGTATATCAGCTAATATCTTTATATTTATAAAAGTTTTAAAAGAGGGTTATCAGTGCCATAGAAGAGACCTTTTTATAAGGTAAAGAACCGTACAGGAAACAACTAAAAATAACTATTTTGAAAATCAGAAGAATCTTTTTGTAAAGAATATTTAGTATTAGTAAATATCATATATTAGTATTATAAAGTATATAAATATTTCATGGGTGTTCTAAGACCATCAATAACTTTTACTTAAAAGAATAGCAGTAATAGGAGCAATTAGAGAAATAGTTCAGCCAAAAATTTAAATAAATATATTCATCCTTCACTTGTTCTAGAGCTGTTTGAGCTTTTTTTTAATTAAAAACAAAAGGAATATATACTGAAGATTGTTTGACATCCATGTAGTATTTTTGGTCCCACTTCATATTAAAAAGTCCCACACTAGAAGCACCACTCGACGCCGCACCGCGTCACGCCATGCAGTGCCATGCAGTGCCATGCATTTCAGAATTCTAAACATAAGTTTCTATCAGGGTACACACACTGGCGCCGCACGTCGGCGGCTGTCTGCGGTGCTCATGACTCTGACATGTGCATGATATTTTTAAAAATGTAATGAAATGTAAAAAAACAGGTGACGTGGTGGCACAGTGGGTAGTGCTGTTGCCTCACAGCAAAAAGGTCGCTGGTTCGAGCCTTGGCTGGGTCTGTAGCCATTTCTGTGTGGCGTTTACATGTTCTTCCTGTGTTTGCGTGGGTTTCCTCCGCGTGCTCCAGGTTTCCCCCACAAGTCTTAATACATGTGGTATAGGTGCATTGGGTAAGCTAAATTGTCTGTAGTGTATGAGTGTGAATGAGAATGTATGGATGTTTCCCAGTGATGGGTTGCAGCTGGAAGGGCATCCGCTGCGTAAAACATATGCTGGATAAGTTGGCGGTTCAAGTGGTTCCAAACCTTCATTAGTTTCTTTCTTTTGTTGAACATCACATTAGATATTTTGAAGACAACTGAAAACCTGTAATGGACTTTCATAGTAGGAACAAAAATGGTTCCAACCATGGTTCCAATAAAAATGAATGTCAATGGTAACTGTTTTCTTCAAAATAACTCATGTTGTGTTTAACAGAAGAAAGAAAGTCAAACAGGTTCTGAACAAGTGTGGGCTGAGTAAATGATGACTGCATTTTCATTTTTGGATGAAGCATCCCTTTAAAACCATTACTGCAAAAAACATATTTGAAAAACTCTTTTAAAGAGTGCAATGGAGAAAGAAGGAGATACAGCGAGAAAATAACTTAATTTGACTTACAAACACGTCCATTAGCATGTGCTCCAGAGTTGTTTCCAGGTCATCAAGCCTTGCAGCCAGTGTCATGATGGCAAATACAGTCAAACCAAACCAACTTTAAACACAAGGATGTTTACATAAAATGCCAGTTTCCCAAACTCTGAGCATCAAGCTTCTAGAATAAAATCCCAATACTTGTTCCAGAAGACACACATGGATTGCAGTGGACCACAACAAAAAAAAACATCCCTTGGCATTGCCCCTTGAAGATCCATCCCAGTCCAGAGTGTCTATAAAATGTCTCTAACTAGACTCCACCTAAAAGACCTGTCCAACTTTGGCTTAATTTGTAAAAGTCTGCAGCTTATGCCAAGCACACATGCCTGTCCTGCACATCCTCCAGCTCTCTTCCACACTGGACACCACTGAGACTTTCCAGCTCACTTAACATGGGACAAAACTTCATTACCGAGGATGACCAAACTTCTGTGTGTGCGGAACAGTGTGTCCGCCTCTTCCTGGAGGCAGTGGACCCACAGTAGACCCCATTGTGCACTGGGACCCATGAGGATGAAGAGGACCCGCGAGTGTGTCTGTGTCTAATGCCCGTCTCATTCACACAGGCCCTTCTGATCAATGTGGCTTTGTGTTGGCCATTAACGAAGGGCCAAGAATGTCTCTGGCCACCAAAACGAGGCGACTTATGTAAGCGATGGAGAGTTTTACTGCTGTTTACGTCTCATGCGGTGCAGATTAGTCTTCTCAATATGAAGTGGATTGTATTAATGTGCATGTGGCGAGATAAAGAGTCACAGGGGTGTAATTATAAAAAGCAGGACATGACTCTATTTTGAGTCACAGTATAAAATGTAGCAAGAAAACTCACGCACGTTTGCAGATGCTAACAGATGTTGGCTAATCAAACAGGCCTAATCCTGTGAGCATTTGCGCTCACGCTGAGTTATTGGAGCTCACCTGGTGCAAACGCAGAGCTTCCTGAGGCTGGCAAGGCCATATGCTGAATCAATGATCAAACACCAAATATGCATTCATGCATGCTGCACGCTGTCAGAACTTCATTTAAACCATCTTTTGCATAATGCAAAATGATTTGAGGTTTTAGAGTTTCTTTTTATGGAGTAAAACACCATAGAAACACATTTCCTGAAATCTCACAATAACATGAAAAATGTTAAGATCTGCAAAGTCTTAAAAGTCCACATACTGACACACAAAATTCCACATACTGACACATTTACAAATACACTCACCGGCCACTGTATTAGGTACACCTGTCCAACTGCTTGTTAACACAAATTTTTTAATCAGCCAATCACATGGCAGCAACAAAATGCATTTAGGCATGTAGACATGGTCAAGACGATCTGCTGCAGTTCAAACTGAGCATCAGAATGGGAAAGAAAGATGATTTAAGTGACTGTAAACATGGCATGGTTTTTGGTGCCAGACGGGCTGGGTGAGTATTTCAGAAACTGCTGATATACTGGGATTTTCACACACAACCATCTCTAGGGTTTACAGAGAATGGTCCGAAACAGAAAATATGCAATTAGCGGCAGTTCTGTGGGAGCAAATGTCTTGTTGATGCCAGAGGTCAAAGGGGAATGGCCAGACTGGTTCGAGCTGATAGAAAGGCAACAGTAACTCAACACGTTACATCTAAGGTATGCAGAAGAGCATCTCTGAATGAACAACATGTCCAACCTTGAAGCGGATGGGCTACAGCAACAGAAGACCCCACCAGGTGCCACTTGTCAGCTAAAAACAGGAAACTGAAGCTACAATTTGCACAGGCTCACCAAAATTGGACAATTGAAGATTTGAAAACGTTGGCTGGTCTGATGAGTCTCGATTTCTGCGGTGACATTCGGACAGTAGAGGTCTGATGAGTCTCGATTTCTGCTGTGACATTCGGACAGTAGAGTCAGATTTTGGCATCAACAACATATAAGCATGGATCCTGTCTTGTATCAATGGTTCAGGCTGGTGGTGGTGGTGTAATGGTGTGGGGGATATTTTCTTGGCACACTTTGGGGACATTAGTACCCATAGAGCATAGTGTCAACGCCACAGCCTACCTGAGTATTGTTTTTGACCATGTCCATCCCTTTATGACCACAGTGCACCCATCTTCTGATGGCTACTTCCAGCAGAATAACACACCATGTCATAAAGTGCAAATCATCTCAGACTGGTTTTCTTGAACATAACAATGAGTTCACTGTACTCAAATGGCCTCCACAGTCACCAATAGAGCACCTTTGAGATGTGGTGGAACAGGAGATTCACATCATGGATGTGCAGCCAACAAATGTGCAGCAACTGCGTGATGCTATCATGTCCATATGGACCAAAATCTCTGAGGAATATTTTTTAGTACCTAGTTGAATCTATGCCATAAAGGATTAAGGCAGTTCTGTAGGCAATAGGGGGTCCAATCTGGTACTAGTAAGGTGTACCTAATAAAGGGGCCAGTGAGTGTATATACTGTATGTGCATATATAAACACTTTTTTTAAGTAGTTTAATTTTATTTTTAACTTATTTTAGTTTTATTCAAAAATAAAATAATGTGGTCAAAACTGACAGTAAAGATGTTTATGCTGTTATAACAGACTGTTCTTTTTTATATAAATGTTTCTCTTTTGGACCTTCTAATGATCATTGAAAAGAATGTCTTAAGCTCAAACTTCTGAACGCATCCATGTCAATACACTTAATCATGGATGAAGGCCTGTAGAGCAATCCCATTATGAGAGACACAGCCAGCAGTAGATTAAACTACTGATCTCTGTTCAGGACAGATGGAGTGTGTGCTGTTCTTGCATCTGTGACTGCAAGGTGCTACTGATGCACTTTCATATACCTGAAATGCCCTCAGCGTCATTATAAACTTCAATAAACACCAGCGTTGTAAACTCACACTGAACACATTGACCAAGACATAGGATGACAGGACTCACGCAGCGTTGATCAAAGACTTAATTGAAGATGACAGTTTCACACACACATTATTAAGGCACATATATAGTCAACATTTGAAGTGGACCATCATCTTTCATGAAAATAGTTAACTATTGTGCAACACCCATTCATGGCCTAAAATAATAGGATCATTTAAAAAAACTTTTTTGATCTACTTCAAATGTCGACTACTGTATACCTTAAGGGAACCCAATAAACGTGAAATTACATTTTGAACAAAAGATTCATAACACTTTCTAGAAGACAAAATTGGTCCATTGTGATTCTGCAATGTGGAAGTAAATGATTTTTGCGATTGTTTTAGAACTTTCAATTCATTTGCTTATGGGGGAAATAACATAATAGATTTGACCTTATTATTTAATGTCAATCCATATTATTATATCTACTACTGGGTAGGAGTTTATTCTAAACCACATATCAATATATTGCAACCTACATAAACTCTTTACAGCACGGAAAAGCCATGCACACCACCCAGAACACGCCAGCATGGTGGTGGAGAGTTTTGCATGGGCAAGCACCATTTATATTTGCATAGAAAAGCACTGCTTATTTGAAATCACAACGTCCTTCATTGAAAAGATTATTCATTAATTCATTTTTCTTTTGCCACAGTGAAATGAACCGCCAACTTATCCAGCATATTTTTCATGCAGCAGATGCCCTTCCAGCCACAACCCAGTACTGGGAAACACCTATACACTCTCACATTCACACTCATACACTACACACACACACACACACACACACACATACACACACACACACATATATATATATATATATATATA
>CAIGQZ010032545.1:1705797-1716836 GCA_903798205.1 Danio tinwini
ATAATAATAATAATAATAATAATAATAATAATAATAATAATAATAAACATACTAAAATGTCAGCATAGTGGCTCAGTGGTTCTGACCCTACCATCTGAATGTGGCAGCAGAAATCGAGACTCATCAGACCAGGCAATGTTTTTCCAATCTTCTATTGTCCAATTTTGGTGAGCCTGTGTATATTGTAGCCTTACTTTCTGGTTCTTAGCTGACAGGACTGGAACTTCTGCTGCTGTAAGTTGGATGTGTTGTGTGTCCAGAGATGCTCATCTGAATACCTCGGTTGTAACGAGTGTTTATTTGAGTTACTGTTGCCTTTCTATCAGCTCGAACCAGTCTGGCCATTCTCCTCTGACCTCTGGCATCAACAAGGCATTTGCGCCATTAGAACTGTCGCTAACTAGATATTTTGTCTTTTACGGACAATTCTCTGCAAACCCTAGAGATGGTTTTGTGTGAAAATCCCAGTATATCAGCAGTTTCTGAAATACTCAGACCAGCCCATCTGGCACCAACAACCATGCCACATTCAAAGTGACTTAAATCCCCTTTCTTCCCCATTCTGAACTGCAGCATATTGTCTTGACCCAGTTGCTGCCATGTGATTAGCTGATTAGAAATTTGCGTTAACGAGCAGCTAGACAGGTGTACCTAATAAAGTGGCCGTGAGTGTATTACAACTAGCACACACAAAGCACACCCTAATATTCATTCAAGTTCACATAAATGCAACCAAACAAACTCTCAATTAAGTCAAGCAATCCCTTAACACAAATAGCTCAGTTACTTCCATCACTTCACCCCGATAATCACTTCCTCATTAACTGTCTGTAAACTAGCTGCTCTCTGACCTCCATCACTAGGACCAGTCAGATTCCAGATTCGTTACTGCAGCAATGACAGCTGGGAGATGCAGTCGGCAGTCCTGTTTCCAACATGGACACCACCTGCCTGTTACGCTCCAATAGTTTGCTCTTTTACAGGAGATCCGAAAGAGACACTTTTTTGTTGTTGTGGTTATTGTTTGGTAGAGTAATTCAATCAGCTGTTTCCCAAGTCATGTACAGGTTTCACCCATTAACTCCCCTCTTTGACCTGGAATATCATACCAGCTGCTTTCATGTTCATTAACAGAGATGGGAAGGAAAACGATGAGGGGATAGAGATGGAGAGGTTGCCAGTGGGATAGATTGGACTGGAGCTGTTTTGGCTCTCTTGCGTTCTGTCTGTGTCTCTCTTTGGTTTTTTGCTTTGGGGGTCTCTGTCCTAATGGCTCCATCTGTTAGTATTAGCATGGACAGCTGTAATGCCGCTTACTACTGAGACACACATGAATAATGCCACAAATGCACACAGTTTATGTGTGCTATAGGCCAGTAATCTCAAATATAGTAAATTGACCAAGGCATTATGTAAAGCCATGATGTCTGGTTTGATTTTCTGCATTACTGTTGTGTTTCTGCTCTGAGTTTGGGTTGGGTTTAATAATGACTTAAAATAATAATAACACCAACAGCATTTTATGATTAATAATAATATTAATAACAGCATTTTATTATTAATAACAATAATACTGTTGTTATAATTATTATAATTAAAATAATGTTGATATTATTATTATTAATAATAATAATAATAATAATAATAACAGTATTTAAGTAATAATAATACTACTAATAATAATAAAAATAATAATAAAATACTGTTGTTGTTGTTGTTGTTGTTGTTGTTGTTGTTATTATTGTTAATATTGTTATAGTTATTATTAATAATATTGTTGTTAAGATTAATATAATACTGTTGTTATTATTATTATTATTATTATTATTATTATTATTAATAATAATAATAATAATAATAATATTGTTGCTATTATTATAATTAAATACTCTCATTATTATTATTATTATTATTATTATTATTGTTATTGTTTGAAATACTATTAATAATAATAATAATTTTTTATTTGTATCATTTTATTATTAATAAATACTATTATTAATAAATAATAATTATTACTATTGTTATTAATTATTAATAATAATAATAGTAGTAATAATAACAGTTTTTTTAATAAGAACTTTGATTTGATAAATTTTTTGATGGAAAAAAAAAGAAAAATAGAATGCAGGATTCTACAAATGACGGGGATTTAAAGGCAGTCTAATTACTTGCAAACACAAAAGCTCCCTTCAATAGCTTCTGACATGTAATCCAGGATAACATCTGCTCATTGATCTACTCTGAGTCTAATAGAACTGATAAAAATCACCTTGTCTATACTCCTTCACATCAGTTAGAGCCTATGGACTCTGTCTGTGTGTGTGCGTGTGCGTGCGTGCGTGTGTGTGTAGGTCAGCACACAGAGATCCTTCTGAGTTTTTTTTCTCCTCGTTTTTGATCCACTGGCCTACATACATACATTACAGAGCCAGAGAAGCACAATCTCACACACATGAAGAAGGAGAGATAATAATGAGGAAAGCTAGAAACTACATTCGTGTAAGCATCCAAATATATGTGCCTCAGTGACACTGGATTCCAACACTTCGTTTCAATTGTTAATTACATCAAAAAGATAATCTATTTGTGAACATGAAGTTTGCTCCGGGGGTTTGCTCCAGGTGCTTCGGTTTCCCCCACAGTCCAATGCCATGCGCTACAGGTGAATTGAATGATCTAAATTGGAAGTACTGTATGAGTGTGTCAGAGTGTTTCCCAGTACTGGGTTGCAGCTGGAAGGGCACCCGCTGTGTAAAACATATGCTGGAATAGTTTCATTCATTCCGCTGTGGCGACCTCTGAAATAGAGACTAAGCCGAAGGAAAATGAATGAATGAATGAACATTTAAAATGAGGTGTCATGCTTCCTAATGATATCCTCTAATGTTCGCATATATAAATGAAAGATATATCTATGGGATGTTTAGTAGGGTTCTGTGTTGTTAAACACTTTACTCTAATACAGAAAAGTGTGTTTCCCAGAGAACTAAGATAGAGAAATATTGTATTACATTTTTTTTTACTGTCTGGTCAAATCAAACAATACTGCTGACATCTCTTTATCTTCCTTTCCCTCCATCTCAGGTTTTGTCATGCATGGCTAGACTTGACTCTATGACAATTGCTGCCTCAGCACCATGATACATTGATGTTCTACATCTACACACACACATGATGAGAAAGACCAGTCAGCAGTGTCATAAGTAGCACATAAATGAATGTGTGTTAATTAATTGAAATGGAATTCTCCTAAAGCCACACAGTTTGAGATGGTTTATATTAGAAAGTAGAACAAACATCCTGCTGTGCTGGCAATCTGTTGGCCTTGTGTAAAACACACACACACACACACACACACACACACACACACACACACACACACACACACGCACACACACGAGCTAATAGCCTCATAACAAAAAACCAACAGCATCAGGACAAACCAACCAATGCCAACTTGTCCAGTATGAGGAGTAAAGACAACTTTTTTACTATAATGAATTTGATCACTTTTAATTGAAAAATAGGACATACATTTTGACATAAATCATTCATTCATTTTCTTTTCGGCTTGGTCATTTTATTAATCTGGGGTCACCACAGCAGAATGAACCATCAACTTATCTAGCATATGTTTTACGAAGCAGATGCCCTTCTAGCCGCAACCCATCACTGAGAAACACCCACACTCATTCACACACACTTAAACACTACGGTCAATTTTAGCATACCCAATTCACCTGTATCACGTCTTTGGACTGTGGGGTAAACCGGAGCATCCGGAGGAAACCCACGCAAACACGGGAGAACATGCAAACTCCACACAGAAATGCCAACTGTACCAGCCCAGGCTCGAACCAGCGACAATCTTGCTGTGAGGCGTACGTGCTACCCACTGCACCACTGTGTCGCCTATTTTGACTTAATTCTGACACGATATTTTGATTTATTGCGATATATATTGCAATATTAATATAATATAAACAGTTGATTTAAACAGCTCTGTTTGGAAAGACTTCATTAATTTAGATCGACTGGGATGATCTAGTCTTTTTTCTATCCAGTGAATCTGATAAATTATAACACGTTACAAGCAAAAAAGAAAAAAGAAATAAACAGTGCTTTATGATTTTCTAGGGAGTCTAACTGTATTAATATAAAGAAATTAAACAATCTAATGTAAAATAACAAGGTCACCACTGTATAAATAAAATATATTTAATATTTTCATCATCTTTCGACTTTTTATTTTTACATAGTCCTGCGGTGACTATTGCAGATACACATATTGCAATATCAATTCTCAAACGATATATTGTCCAACCCTAATTTCTATCCATTTAAACTTGAATGTTTTTAATGATCTTTACTTTCTTTTTTTCTCAAGTGTAAAAAAACATTGAATTAATTCTCAAAAACAACAATATTATTTATATTAATATTAATATTGTGATTATTCATCAAATAAGTGTCATTTTTTTAAATATTGAAATATAATACCATTATTTAAAATGCTGGAAAATTAATTCCTTTAAAAAACATTTTTAAAAACCCACCAACCCCAAACAGTTTAACAGGACCTCTAGATTACCCTTATTTTACCTAAATAAAATACAATCATGCCTTGATTTTTTTCATTATTTCATTAGGACAGTAAGGTCTGACTTTGCTTAGACAAAAGTCTTGTCACTTAACAGAAATAATGTACAGTATAGAATATAAAGTCATGCTGCAGTGGAAAAAGAATGAATATTGTGTGACTCCCATGAGCTTGGAGGACTGCATCCATACATCTCTGCAATGACTCAAATCACTTATTAATATAGTCTGGAATGGCAAAGAAAGCGTTCTTGCAGGACTCTCAGAGTTCATCAAAATTATTTGGATTCATCTTCAATGCCTCCTCCTTCTTACCCCTGATATGCTCAATAATGTTCATGTCTGGTGACTGAGCTGGCCAATCCTGAAGCACCATGACCTTCTTTGCTTTCAGGAACTTTGATGTGAAGGCTGAAGTATGAGAAGGAGCGCTATCCTGCTGAAGAATTTGCCCTCTCCTATGGTTTGTAATGTAATGGGCCGCACAAATGTCTTGATAGCTCAGGCTGTTGATGTTGCCACTTTTGTAAATGATCAACTAGAAGTCAAGTTACTATTTGTTGTTTTTAAAACTGGGATTAAAGACAAGACTTCTGTCAGTGTATTCATGCTTAAAAAAAATATTCAAACCACAATTTATCCCCAAAAAAGCATATGATAGAGAAAAACAGATCTATTTCTTTGTTTAAACTTGGAACTTAAAATAATAATATATTTAATGTATGACAGACAGGAAAAACACGAAATGCAATAATTTGATTTAAATCATGAAAGATGTCATGCATTGTATATTGTCTGAAGCACAAGCACAGCACAATTTCTCACAACCTTTTTTAAAAATCTCATAACAACAAACTCTCATACAGTACACACCCATACATATTTATTAAAGCATTAAAGTGCAACACTGTGCAGCTGCATCACCTGTATGATTATGATTTCCATAAACTCACTCCCACACAATGCGCTGCTAAAACTGCCTGCAAAACCAGTATGAGCTCACACACTCTTCCCAAAACCATTCTGTACACTCACACACACACGCATTCGGGCAGCAAGATGGAGAAACACGGAGAAAGAAAGTCAGAGATGAGATGAGATGAAATGTCATAGGGTGAACTCGGATCACTAGACACGCATGAAAATCTTTATGAATTCAATATGACTGTTTATACTTGTGCATCTGTGGACGATGATCAACTGACATTCAGTTTTACTCTACTCTCAGAAATAATGATACGAGAGCTGTCACTGGGGTGGTATCTTTTCAAAAGGTATGCATTTGTAATTAAAGAGTCCTTATTAATACCTCAAGGGTACATATTAGTACCTAAAATGTACAAGAGTGTACCTCTTGAAATTTGTAGGTACCAACATATACATTTGAGGCACCAATATGGACCCTTTTAAGTACAAATTTGTACCTTTTGAAAAGGTAGCACCCCAGCCAACCTAATTTCATCACGTAGGACATGTTCCTGGATTAACATCTATGTCGATCCTGGAACATCATTCCAATCAGCCAATCAGAATTAAGGGATATGTTTACCGTTTATGTTAAGTTTAGGCTTACGGTTAGGTTTATGCACTTCTACATGATTGTTTTCCAACTATTATTCCCTCTGATTTTGGAAATTATTTACAGTTATGGTTGGGTTAGTGGCAGGGAATGGGTATGGATTACATTTTACAACAAAAATGATGTTGCAGGATCAACATTCCAGGATCAGTAATCCAGGATCGCACAGTACTTCATAATGTGCATACCACCCCAGTGACATCTCAAATTTACTGAGGTGTTTCAACCCAATTGTCAGTCAAAAACGGACAAGCCCATCTGTTGTATTGCAGATTTTAATTACAGTTCCAACAACAGTACGGTTAGTGCAAAATTGGGTAAAATAAGTTCATGTTCTGCATTTGTTCTCAGCATCAAGTGCACAACTGCACACACTGTAGTCTGTCCTAGACTTCACCTCAACTCTCTGTTTCTGAATTACAGCTCTAAATTTTGCTTCGATGACCACATCAGATCACTTTCTGGCCAAAAACACCAGTATTTGTTAAAGATAATAGACTGATATTAGCATCAAGTGCAAACACATGCACACACACACACACACACACACACACACACACACACACACACACACTGAAGTCTGCCCTAGACTTCACCTCAACTTGCTGTTTGTGAATTTTACCTCTACATTTTGGCTTTCATGACCACATCAGCTCACTTTCTGACCAAAAATACCATGAAGATGATTGACTGACACTACAAGATTTTGTCATCCTCTCCCTACATTGGCATTAAGGATGAAATGCACACACACACACACACTGAAATCCTTCCTAGACTTCACCTCGATTAGCTGTTTATGAATTATACCTCTACATTTTGCTTTGATGACCACATCAGCTCACTTTCTGACCAAAAACACCAGTATTGGTGGAAGATGATTGACAGACACTACAGAATGTTTTCATCTTCTCGCTGCATTCACATTCAGCATCAAGTGCGTGCACACACACACACACACACTGAAGTCAGTCCTAGACTTCACCTGAACTCTGTTTCTGAATTATATCGCTAAATGTTGCTTTCATGACCACATCAGCTCACTTTCTGACCAAAAACACCAGTATTTGTGGAAGATGATTGACTGACACTACAAGCTTTTTTAATCCTCTCCCTACATTTGCATTTAGCATCAAGTGCACACACGTACACACACTAAAATCTGCCCTAGACTTTACCTCAAGTTGCTTTTTGTGAATTATACCATTACATGTATCTTCCATCTCAATGATCGACTGACTGTTTATCTTCTGTTTTCATTCCCATTTGCATTCGGTAAGACTTGACTTTACCTTATTATAACTCAAAATTTTAGCCTATGATATTATATCACTCAATTTTTTTTGCTTCCACCATCACATTAGCTCCCTTTTCGACCAAAATCACCAGCATGTGTAGATGATGACCGACTGACATAGTGTTTCTACTCTACAGTTTTTGTCATCCTCTCCCTGCATTTGCATTCAGCATCAACCACACACCAAAGTCTGTCCTAGACTTCACCTCAACTTGCTGTTCATCCAAATTTTCTATCCAAAAACACCATCATGCATGCAAGAAGTCACATACTCTTAAACAGAAAATCCTAAAATTAAACCACCAGACCCTTTTTATCCAGTGGTCTCATGCTTGCTGTCTTTATATTGCTGTCTCTAGGCAGAATGGGACATTATAAACGCATGTTTTTACCGGCACTCTCTCTCTCTCTATAGCATTTTTCCTGTGTCCCCCAGCAACCACAGCACTTACCCGTGTGCGCATGGGAGAAAGCAGCCCTTCCATGTCTTCTGCTCATTCCTTGGAATACCCACAATCCTTTCACTCAGACATCCTCGCTCCGGTAACGTATCCAAACCGGTGCATGCTCACCGAGCAATGAGCGCAGCTCTGGGCGCACACCCGTGGACACACACACACACATACACACACACTCAACGTCAGAGCATCCCCCACCCCTGCAGGAAAGCCTCCCTCTATGTGTGTGTGTGTGTTCATAGACTGTAGGAGTTTGTACTTGAGAAAAGGTTGCTGCATTGTGAGTGTGTGATAAACAACTACAAATAAATTCTCCTCCACTCGTTCACAAAATCCCTGCTACTTTACTGAGAAAAGGACATTTACACTTGGTCGGACATGAATGGAACGTTCTGTACCAAAAGATGTTGGGAGGGAAATGTTGGACAAATAATTGAAAAGTAAAGGCTGATTTATACTTCTGCGTTAAGTGCACACGTATGGTCTGACGCAGCCTTCGTGCGGTGGCTGACGCTGAAGCTGATGCGCACCTCTCAAAAATTGTAACTACACATCACAACCAAACGGCAACCTCCCGCCCTCCCTCGTGAAGCCAATATGGAAGTAAGTGAAACTGCAATTCATCGACTCACCTTTGGGGGCTGGCTACATAAACGTCAGATGTTTTCTGACTGCAAGGCTAAACTGGCCATTTTTACAGCTGATAAAAACATGTTTACAGCTTGGTACAAAAGATGGTTTTGGTGCATGTAGCTAATATTACCCTTCATGACAACCGTGAGGGGGGTGAAGTTTTGTATAACTCATCCGCTTCATTTTTATTAAGTCATATTAAGTATGCATAATTAAGGGCGTGGCCACTTAAGTAACAGCTATGTTATGCTGGTCGCCGTCATGTCACCTTAGCTGATTCTGGCCGATTAGCTGCTGAACTCTGCATATACATCGTATTTTTGTTTTGTTTTATGTGGCTTTACACAGTCAGTTGCCTTGTGAATTGTCAATTGTCAAGTGGCCTCCATTTCCCAGGTGAGTGCAATTCAGCTCAAGCTCTGTGATTGGTCGGCTTGGTAGCGATGACGAGTGTGGGTGGTGCTGATAGCTGCGAGCTTAATGGAGTGAGTGTTTACAAGTGTCGAGTCCTGTGAAGTTATTATTAAAGTTATTGCACGTCCGCTGGTTCCCGCCTCTGACTGAGTGAGTTTGAGCTACTTGTATATTAAGGTAGCATTCAGAAAAAACAAAACACCTGCAAAAAAACTCAACACAAAAGAGGATAAAAACCTACAGCCATCTAGCGTTTCGGAAGTGTTATTGCAGACAGCACAAACAGCACACAGAAGTATAAATGCATGCCGTGGGTCACGCTGATCACTTGACGAAATATATAAACCAGCCTTAATACGGTGAAAAATTTTATAAATGTTAAAAATGCTGTACAATTACATTAGCCCCATTATAAAATGTGTGCATACACATAAATTGCCATTTTAAATAGTTATAGTGATGTTGATAAGAAAAATCCAATGACATTTTTTTAATTCATTCATTTATTTTCCTTCAGCTTAGTCCCTTATTTATCAGGGGTCACCACAGTTAAATGAACCACCAACAACTGGCCTTCCAGCCACAACAGAGTATTGGGAAACACCTATACACTCTCACATTTACACACACATTGATACCCTATGGCCAATTTAGTTTATCCAATTCCCCTGTAGCGCATGTCTTTGGACTGTGGGGGAAACCCACGCCAACACAGGGAGAACATGCAAACTCCACACAGAAATGCCAACTGGCCCAGCCACGACTCGAACCAGAAACCTTCTTGCTGTGAGGAGACAGTGCTAAGCACTTAGCCACCGTGTCACCCCAATTTTTTTTTTATATTTTACAAAAATGTAGGATGTATTAAAGAATCCAACTACATTATAAATATAATTAGATTATATATCCTGCACTAGCAACAAGCTAAGAAGCATAAATGTATTCAATAATTATACTTACATTCTTAAATATTTTATTATGCTATGCACTATTTTACCCAATATCTGTGTACAATATGTTTAGTCTTAAAAATATATATAATAAAAAAAGATATATAATCTCATATCCTAATATCGGGCTGCATGGTGGCGCAGTGGGTAGCACGATCACCTCACAGCAAGAAGGTCGCTGGTTTGAGCCTCAGATGGGTCAGTTGGCATTTCTGTGTGGAGTTTGCATGTTCTCCCTGTGTTCACGTGGGTTTCCTCCGGGTGCTCCGGTTTCCCCCACAAGTCCAAAGACGTGGTATAGGTGAATTGAGTAAGCTAAATTGTCTGTAATGTATGAGTGTGATTGAGTGTGTATGGATGTTTCCCAGTGATGGGTTGCAGCTGGAAGGGCATCCGCTGCGTAAAAAATGTGCTGGATAAGTTGGCAGTTCATTCCGCGGTGGTGACCCCAGATTAATAAAGGGACTAAGTCGAAAAGAAAATGAATGAATGATTCCTGATATCGATTTATGTCATGATATACTACATTTTCTGAATTCAACATATATGTAACCCTGTCTGTGTTTTTGTTTTAGTTGGTTTATTCACGTCACACCCCTTCACATTAGTTCTCATGTGCTCTTTATTAGTTGTCTTGGTTATTTATTGTTAGCTTGTTTAGTTAATTGTTTCTTTGTGGTTTTTTACCTGGTTCTGTTAGCCCTTCATTGTCAGTAGTTTTCTTAGTTCCCCTCGTCATGTCAGTGTGTGCCCAGGTTTGGTTTTGTTATCCTTTAGCTTGTTTTTGTTTATGTTTCTTTTTCACTATTTCGTCATTTGCTGATTTTCTGCACTTCACAAAAAACCCGCTGGACTGCATTACGTAACAATATATGCAACAATATATGCAAACAAATTGTACTCATTTGTATGTGATTATTTAACTTCAGGGAAAATGTTTGATTAAGAACGTACAAATATGAAATTAATATTAATGAAAGAGTAAAAACACTTAAAAAAAACTAATGATTACAGGGCCAACATAAAATGTTGCCTAATAAAATGCTAAATGTAAACATTGTACACTCTTAGAAATAAAGGTGCGCAAGCTGTCACTGCAGTGGTAC
>CAIGQZ010032545.1:1717236-1730730 GCA_903798205.1 Danio tinwini
GGAGCACCAGAAAAAATTTAGGAGCACCAGAAAGATTCTAGGAGCACCCACCAGAAATGAATGAGCACCACTGCAAATTGTATATTAAGGGATTTATTGCATTTGAAAACAACATGATTAGGACTAACAAAAACCAGAAACAACTATCTAAATAATTACGCAGTGACTTATTGATTTTTGTGCAATAATTCCAAAATGAATGTCTATTAGGTATAAAAAATTATTGATGACGATGATGACAATAACAATAACAATGAATTACATTTTTCATTATTATGCTGCTTGAATGTGAGTTGTCTGCTATAAAAAGTCCTACTGTTTCTTCATGAAAAATAAATTTATGATTTGCATCAAACAAAAATGAAGCATTGCAGTAAGAAATATGTATTTTGCACTAATGTTTTTAAATGCATGTCAATTTAATAAATAATATTTCTGCTACAAAACAAAATAAAGATTATAATAAATCATTCAATTCAAGGCTGAAAGCTGTCATCAGTAACTAATAGAAAAATATACATCTCAAGAAAGAACAGACAAAAGAAAGGAAGTCTCAATTCCGCCACTTTAAAAGTTTTGGTTTTGGTTTGTGTCTTTAAATGCTCAGTCGCAGCTCAGTTATGAGCTGATTTACAGTTTTCAGTGTTTGTGGAAACATTTAGCGCACATTTGAGCTGAACACGCAGTGAATGCAACACATCGAGATTCGGACACCTTCTCCGAAAACACTCGATTGATCTCGGCTGGCGGATCAATATTCACCACATGATTGCTGTCATCGGCAACATTATTTGAAACTTTAGGTGGGGTTTGCAAACCTGTGTACTTTTCACTCTTTAGCAGTTTGCATTTCCTGCGTTCACAAAAGATCCCTGTCATCTGACAGCGGAAAGCCTTGAGTGATTTACAGCTAATATGAACCAATATAGCAGCAATGAAGACCGATTCAGCACATTTTTTGAAAAATTTAAAACAGGTCGCACTACAACCATAATATGCAGTCGCACAAATGCTCCCAAATATATTCTGAGGTCGCATAAATTAATTTCAGGTGCATATGCGTCCGAAATGGTCGCAATTTCGAGCCCTGCATACAAAATGATTTTTATACTGCACAGATAGTACATATATTCTTTCTACCTCAACCCTACCACTAATCCCAAACCTAATAGAAAAAATCTACATTTTTTAAATTTTTTTAAAAATACCTAATTCTGTACACTTAAAAAGTGCCAGGTTCCATTCAATTAGTTCATATTGTCACAACATAAATCAATTAAGTTATCTTAATTGTTTTTACAAATTTAAGTGGATTGAACATAAATCAATTACGTTGATCCCAAGAAAACCCAAGAATTGTGTTGATTTAGCTCATTTCAAATCAGTACAGTAGATTGAACAAGCAGCGAAAATCATTTTTAAGTGTAGGATTTATTAGCAGGGTGGCATGGTGGCTGGTTTAAGTCCCGGCTGGGCCAGTTGACATGTTCTCCTCGTGTTTGTGTGGGTTTCCTCCGGGTGCTCCGGTTTCCCCCACAGTCAAAAGACGTGCAGGATAGGTGAATTGGGTAAACTAAATTGACCGTAAACAATTTTGTATGAATGTTTCCCAATATTGCGTTACGGCTGGAAGGGCATTCTCTGCGTAAAACATATGCTGGAATAGTTGGTGGTTCATTCTGCTGTGGCAACCTCTGAAATAGAGACTAAGCCAAAGAAAACTGAATGAATGAATGATTTATTAGCTTTTTTTTCTCATGGGGACCAAAGAATGTCCCCACAAGGTCAAAATGTTGAATTAATTACGTAATACCAATTAGTAAGTAATTGGTATTACTTGTGGGGACATCTGATACAAGGTACACACAATCTCTCAAAGCTTCATCTCTATTAATTTAAGATAAGAAACTAGGGGCAAAAAATGTTTTCCCATGTCTGTCAATTTTGAAATTTGAGGCTTTCCTTTAAGTCTAATATAAAGAAAACATCCCAAATATGCTTTCAAGTGTTTCTTCTATAACACTTTCTACATTTGTTTGTGTCTGTGTGTGTGAAAAATAATTGTGTGTCTATAGATTTAAATTAAAATACATATTTGTTTGTCAGTTTTATCAAAATAAATTAGTTTCTCTGAAGTAATAAATATCAATTTCAGCAGAACTTACAAACAGCAAACTTTATGGTTTTATATATTTCTATATTCTAACAGATTCCATTCATTAATTCATTTTCTTTTCAGCTTAGTCCTTTTATTAATCTGGGGTCACCACAGCGAAATGAACCGCCAACTTATCCAGCATATGTTTTACACAGTGGAAACCCTTCCAGCTGCAACCCATCACTGGGAAACACCCACACACTCTCATTCCCACACATACACTACAGACAATTTAGCTTTCCCAATTCACCTATAGCGCATGTCTTCGGACTGTGGGGGAAACGGAAGCACCCGGAGGAAACCCACGAGGAGAACATGCAAACTCCACATACAAATACCAACTGACCCAGCCGAACCAGCGAACTATTTGCTGTGAGGCTACAGTGCTACCCACTGCGCCACCATGTCACCCATTCTAACAGATTTAACAAAGGGATTTGCTTATACATATTTATAAATTATACATTTTATTCTGTGATGTTAGCAAAAAGTAGTGATGGTTGTCTGTTAGCAATATTTTCTGAATTATGAAGTGATAAAAAAGATGTCCAAAATACCCTCTGTAACACCCTTAGATACATATCAAAAAAAGAAACAAGATTTGTTTTTTAATCTGACTTCATCCAGTGTTTTAAATGCATACAAATCGGTGCATATTAATTAAAACAAATGATTAATTTGCATATTTAAAATACACAAAAAAATTTTTAAAATTCTTAATGTCAGCATTCAACAGGGGGACAGTGTTACCAGATATTTTCCAGCCCAAAAGCTGTCAAAAACCTGCCAAAACGCACAAAAAGCACCCAAATTATTAAATTGATATTTTATTTAATTTTAATTTATTTAAATCTAAATTAATCTAGTTACTTCAACTGTCATAATTGCTAACCATACAGCAACCAACACCAGCAGTCACACAACCACAACATAACCGGATCACATCGAAACACTGCCCCCCTCTCACCCACACACTTTGTGTAGATTACACCCATTAGAGTATGTTTTACTTTCGAAAAGGGATATAAATTAGTCCCATTTGGCGTTTTAAATTAATTTGAACATAATTAGGTGCTGCTTGTCAACCAGACAATGCTTGTTTGTTCTTGCTGTCAATTGAGGAAAAAGTTATCGATAAAAGTGTTATGATAAACTGCTGTGAGTTTAACTGCAGGTGCTGCGTGATGCGCTGCTTGCTGCGTGATGCGCGTACACTCTGAGCTGAGTCTGATTTGTCTACGGAGTTAGATTTTGATACAACTTTCCTTCATCTCCTCTTCTGGGTGGGCCCACACGGTTTACACTATGCACTAGTCACTACTAACTGAATGGAGTAGGAGCACACAGTTATGTTTTGTTAAATAAGATGCATATAAAAGTTTCAAAACCGCCCAAATTTTGCTAACCCGCCAATGCCGTTTTTTACCCGGACAACCAAATTCTAAACCTCCCAATCTGGCAACACTGCTGGGGGAATATAGTCATAAATATTACTATGCTTTTTATACCCTATTCGCCTGCTGTGTCTTAAGATTCATGCATCATGGTCACCATAGCAACTCCATCTCCACCTTGCATTGGCACAAACTCTACTTCCTCTCTTGCTGCAATAAACAGCTATGGTTTTCACTCTATAAAGAAACAATAAAAAGCCACTGGTGGTTCTGGAACTGGAGTTTAATCTGTCCCGTGATGTTTTCTGTCAATTCAGTTGCTTTTCTTCACACTGACCTTTCAAATGGCAATGCGGAAATCAATAAGATCTCCAGAGATCAAACTAATCTCTGTTCTTCACTACCTGTCATCACCCTGTTAACATGACATATGACCCCAGACCGGTCACTGCAGCTTTAATGTGTTTTATGAGCAGTTTATGAAGCTGTTCAAATGAGAATTACTGCTTAGCATGCAGTACATTGCAGCAAAACTTATTTTCAAATTGAGCATTTGGTTTTTAACTGGTTTGAGTCAGCAACACAAAAAGCCAAAAATCCAGGAAATGCAGATAAGTAGCAAAACATCATGCATAAGTCATATACTTATCATATAATTAGCTTCATGTTTACACCGAAAACATTCATTGAAATCATTTCCGACATTTACAGTACATCACATCAAGTTCTGTATTAATTATAAAATATTGCTTATTACCTATAAAGCTTTAAATAATCTAGCTCCTGTTTATCTAACCACTATTCTGTCTCACTACAATCCAACCCACTCTTTAAGATCTCAAAACTCAGGGCTTCTGGTAGTACCTAGAATAGCAAAGTCCACTAAAGGAGGTCAAGATTTCTCATATAAGGCTCCTAAACTCTGTAATAGCCATAGAATAGCAATAGCATTTTGAAAAAGCTGCTTTGAAACAATTATTGTGAAAAGCACCATACAAATAAACATTAATTTAATTGTATAACACCACCTTCACTTGTATCAAATATGTTTTAGATTCATTTTTCTTTTGAACACACCAAAAAATATATATTTTGCTAGAAACTTGTAGCTATTGACTTCTATTGTTTTGTTTTTCCTGCTATGAAAGTCAATAAAAACATATATATATTTTTTGTCCTGAACACAAAAACCTAATATGAAATATTGAAATAATAAAGAAATTATTTCTCTCCCAAATGGAAATAAGGTGTGTTTGTCAACTTGTTAGGGCAGCTGATTATAGTATTGGTAACTTAGCAACCAACAGTAAACAAGGCAAGTATAATAGAGACAGATGGTTAGTAACGTGGGTGTAATGTTCGCTACAGTACGTCAGAGTTTATTCAGCCAAATCACCCATTTTTCACAAGAACATTTTTTCACAAAACCAAAACCATCTCAAGCGAGAAAAATTGTCAAAAAGCGTTTGTGCAAATTAAGGGATTGTTATTCAAAAATGTGCATTTCCATCACTCATTTCTCATGCGATACTATCATTAACATACTATCATTAACATAGGGTGATTGAAAACCCAGTTAAAAATACAATCACGTGATAATTATTTATTTATTTTTGTTATTTGCAATGTATTTGCCATTTGGAACCACATAAAAATTATTTCATACAATTTATTTTTTAAATTTATTTTCATTTTCAATTTATGACAAACTTTACAATCTGAGAATTGCCAGTTTTAATCCCCTTGGAATTAATGGGATTTAATTAAATTAATTTGCCAACTCATAACTCCACATTTCTAAAAAAAAAAGTACTAATTTCTAATAAAACAACATCAATATTACCCTGAAAAGAAACTAATTGATTTAACTTGCATGCAAATAAAAAACGAGCATTATATGAAAAACCTGTGATCAATAAATATATATATTGAAAATGTGTCAAAATGTGTAATGATGGCTATAGATGACATTCCACATGAAGCAACTATTGGACATCATTTAAAACTCAATAAGCAAAGGAAACCTGATTCCTATAAAGATTCAAACATAGGTTCACTACTAGTGTCAAAGCTGGTTGGGACACTAAAAACAGGTGCTGATGGCAAGTGTGAAACTGCTTAAGGCATATCACACCCACAATAAAAAACAACACACACAAAGACAGGTTTTCTTACACATATTTCTTCTTGCTGATATTATATTACCAAACCTTAATTTTCTTCTTATTAATATAAAATGATTAATGTTTTTGTTTAGTTTTTTAGAAACACCAAATAATAAACAGAGCAGAGGACATGAAAATATATAAGAAATTATAAGAAAACATTTGCATTTAATTTAAACTATTTGTTATTTGCTAAAATATTTTAAGCAAAATTATATATGTATAATTTTGTATATACAGGGTAATATTGAAGATTGTAAAGTTTGTCATAAATTGAAAATGAAAATAAATTTAAAAAATAAATTGTATTATATATATATATACAGTTTAATTTGAATTCCACGATTTAAATTATTAATGGTTAGACCCAAGGCCGAGGTAATGATTTTTTTTTTGCTTGTGCATGGCAAGTGTTTACACTATTTATAAACACAAAACAATTCACATAGTCCTTCAGTGTTGACATATCATACATATTTGCTTAAAGCACTTCACCTCGAGCTCTATATGAAAGACACAAAAGATGAACCATTACCTCATGACATGGCAATAGAGGGCTGAACGTTGTGACTCTGTGTAAATATTGACTCTGATATCAAGGCAGATCCAGGCTGGAGTATAATTTTCTCTAAGTATGTCTGCTAAAGGCTTTCATTAGGATCTATAGAGCGCTAGGATCCCGCTAATGGCTCTTCGCCCCCTGGAAACAACAGAGAAACAGGCTTCACAGTGGGACGGCTCTGGACTAATGGCTGTAATCATCAATTAGTCGCCATTAACATAAGCTAAAATGAAGCAATTAAGAATTCATCAGGCCAATCGTTTTAAAGACTGTTTCCATCTGGGCTGAAGCTCTTGACAGGAATTATACTAATTCATTGTGGATGACGGTTTAGGTATGTTTATACGACTGGAAAAAGCGTAATTAATTTTGCTTCGGCTGATAGAGAATTCATATTACTCATGCTCAAGTGGCTCCAGAACGTTGAGTTTCTATTTTCTGTTAAACATAAAAGAAGATATTTTGAAGAATGCTGGAACCCGGTAACCATTGACTTCTATAGTAAAAAAAAAAATAATAAAAACAATGACTCAACATTCTTCGAAATATCTTCTGTTGTGTTGAATAGAAGAAAGAAACTTCAACAGGCTATAAACAAATGGACTACAAGTAAATTAAGACTTTACGAGTAAATTAAGAATTTTCATTTTGAGTAAACATTAATGTGTATGTCATTATAAACATACGCAGCAAATTTTTAATGATAAATTAAACAAAATATACAATTAAACAGACCTCATGTATGTTTGGGGTGGCACAAAATAAAGATGTCAGAGGTACGATTTCATGATACTGGCATTCAGTACCAATTGATACTCAGGTTTTAAAAACAATCATATTCGGCTTACATTTGAGAGCTGCTGAGCACGTTCTTAAACAGCCTGATTTGCTATTGCGTTCACATGCTCAACAGAAATGACTGTGATTGGCCGTAAAGGTCATCAGTTCTCCAAACTCACCGCTGTTTACTGAGTGTAACCACAGATACGGGGAGACTGGAGCGTTTTAAAGCCGCCATTCATCAGCAGATCGCTTGTATGTGAGCTTATAGACAAACCAGCTGATTAACGTGACTTTGAAACACTCCAGTGTCCCTGTATCTGTGTTTACACTCAGTAAACAGTGGTGAGTTCAGCAAACTGATGACCTTCTCGACCAATCACAGTCATTTCTGTTGAGCACAGGAACATAAAGGCAAATCAGCACTGTTTAAGAACGTGCTCAACAGCGCTCAAGTGTTAGTGGGAAATGGACGTTATTAAAATTTCAGAATCGATTGGTAACGAATTCCAGTATTATGACAACCCTAGTCAAAAGATGTAAAGTCGTCTCCCTGCCCCGCACATTTTCAAAATAAAAGTCCCACATACATGGTTGAATATACAGTACGTTTAGATAAACTTAAAAATAAGAGAGAAAAATGTTCATTGTTGTAATTTCACTAGCACACTTTGTGGGCAATCAAACACTAGCTGAGACATGCATATTAATGCTCCCATGTGTGACGTAACAGACTATGTTTTGTTTCGATCTGCCTGTTTTTCACTGAGAACTTACACTTAAAGGTCCTGTGAGGTGCTTTTTGAAGTGTGCAATTTTTATTCGATGTTTGACGTAATTAAACTAAAAAATTAAGATAAGGTGGGACACAGAGTAGCCCCTCCCCTTTAAAAAAAAAACATTATCAAAACAAAATAGTTTTTTATCACAAGCTCTGCCAGTGAGAGCACCTGAGATCAAGCACATCAAATGAGAAGCGTCTTAAAGGGGGCGGAGCATGCCAGATACTAGAGAGTATTTGATTGGTCAAGATTGGATGGGAAACTGAAGTATAAGGTGACGTGAAAAAAATTGTTGACCCATTTAGGCAAAAGTGACAAACTACAAGCTGTGGATGTTTAAATCAGTTTTATATTTTATAAATGTAAATTTTGCTACTGTTTTGGAGCATACATTTGGAGCTTATAGATATCCTTAAAACTAACAGACTAAAACTAACATATATAAAAACTTTATTTTTTAATTTACTGGACCTTTAAGAGATTTACATGAAAATGAGGAAACAATGGTGTTTGATACTACTGGTTAGGTCTGTGCGATAAAATCGGTATCGGTATTTATTGACGGAACACCATTGTCAATAACAATAAAAAAAGTTTGGTATTAAGTTGCGTTATTAAGCGCTATAGTTTTATTAAAACATGGCTACTGAGTTTGCAGGTCCACTAGTTAAAAAACATCTGAACTTTTCCAAACCACATCCTCATGCTTTTCACTTCAAGTCAGAATAACAATACACACGAAAATGAGTGCTGTATAGCAGCAATAAGGAGATGGTAAATAAAAAAGGATGTAAAGATGTCGCCTGAGTGGCTTTTTTGTTTCTTTTCCTGTGCATCACAGTCACTAGCTCCCCATCTGAAAGATTTTTTAGCATAGGGGGTAATGTAGTCATTCAACTTCACAACTGATGATGCAATATGTATATGAATAATGATGGTTAGTTCCTTTACTTGAAGGCTCAGATTTGATGATCATAATTTGTGTTGTTTACAGAGTTAGAGCTTTACTGTATCATTATTATTCACACCTTACAGATGTTGATCTACCTTTACCATTGCACACACTTTGTAACTATTTGTATTTATCAAGTTTAAGAGTCTCTTTAACACTTATCTTTATTTCATTATAAAAAGATCAGATATTTTGTTTAAATATTTTTGTTTTTGACTATTAAAACCATTTACCTTAGTAATGTTGGTAAATTTAAATAAAGTAGTTAAATAAATAAAAAAAAACTTATAAACTTAAATGGATTGTTAAAAAATCCCTACTGAAAAATCCAGCTTAAACCAGCCTAAGCTGGTTGGCTGGTTTCAGCTGGTCAACCAGCCTGGTTTTAGAGGGGTTTTGGCCATTTCCAGGCTGGTTTCCTGCCATTTCCAGGCTGGTCTCAACTTGACCAGCCTGGTTTAAGCTGGACATAGCTGGTTTTGGCTGGGCTCCCAGCCTGGCTAGGCTGGTCAAGCTGGTTTTAGCTGGTCATCTCCTAGCCTGACCAGCTAACATCAGGCTGAAAATGGTTGGAAACCAGCCTGGAAATGGCCAAAACCCCTCTAAAACCAGGCTGGTCGACCAGCTAAAACCAGCCAACCATCCTAGGCTGGTTTAAGCTGGATTTTTCAGCAGGGATATTCAATAATTATCAATACCGAATGATATGAAACATGATATCTTGATTTTTTTTTTTGCAATATCGCCAAGCCCTACTTATGGCCATTTCCATGTACTGAACCCATTATTATTCATCATGTATAGGTATATCCAGATTTTCATTATATGGCACCTGGAAATCTACAAAGAAAATACAGCAGAACATGCATGAGCAGCTCAGTCACCATGGCAACCATTGACAACAATAGGCTGTGGCAGAATCGATGCGTTAAAGTGAGGATCAATGACGAGCACAGCAGACCTGTCATATTATCTCTGAGCAGATTCACACCCTCAGGGCCGCACGTGTGTGTTTGTGTGTGCGTGTGTGTGTTTTATTGATAACTGCACTGCTGGGTTGAATGGATGCTGATGCTGATATTTGGGCTCCAGGCTTGTTTGAAAAACATTAACATGTCTGTTCTTGCTCCAAACACACACGTGTGGACTATATGGAGCACACATGTATGAACTAGCAAATCGATCTGAAGTTCATGATGAAATCCCTGCACAACTTTGGTCGTTCATCCGTATCCCTGATGGCTTTGAGTAAATGCAGAATGGAGACGCTGTTTGCTTTGCTCTCAGCTCCTACTAGTCGCAATCTCTCATCATTTTAACTAAAGCACAGGGACAATTATAGGATTTCAGGCTAATAAAATAATACAAACATTTTCTGATGGGCAGCAGCAGATTTTTATTAATTATTTTCTTTAATAATTTGAAACAATAATTTTTAGGTGAATTGGTGATAGAGAACTTATTTTGACGACTATACTTTTATACAGTAATTTTACATGGGTCAACAGTGAAACAACTTTTCATTAATATTGATGATCTCATATCATTTTTATTACTACATACTATTACTACAAGGAATTATGGATGCAGCAAATGACTATTCCAATGAGACATTAAATTATATCCTCATTTGTATATAGAACAAACCAACAAATAAAAACAAACAAATGTCGTAAAATATTTATACAACAGTTCTGTCTGGTTCTTAAATCTGATTGGCTGATAGTCTGCAATATTAGAAATTGTACAGCCTCCTCGCCTCCCTGTATCATTCCGCCCACTTGGAGTGACAGCAGATCAATAAACTCACTACAGTTTGACAAATATTGCAGATGTTGGACAACATAATGTACATTTGATGCTTCTTTAGGTGAGAATGTAGTTATTTAGATTGCAACTATGCAAATAATTTATTTATAAGGATAGTGTCTATTTGAAATATTTATAATTTCGGAGATTCAGCACATCTGTGGTCATCAGCCTGTCATTGAGCAGAGCAAAGATGGTTGATGCTGTCCATTCACAAGATGGTGACTGGACCGCATAATAAGCCCTTAGAACAGAAAAACTGTTTAATTTCTAACTACAACAGATCAAATCATTATTAAACTGGTAAGTGACTTTCTAAGTCGATAACATCGATACCAAATAATTGTAGTGTATTAAGTGTGAGATGGGACTTGCATATCAGGAATGTATTTATTTTGTGTTGGTCACTCTTTGTATAACCTTAAGTTACTTTTTGGTTTGTTCATGATCTGCTTGTTTCTAATGCGTCTCCTGTGTTGGTTACTGCAGACTAGTTCAGTAAAAAGAAAGAAAGAAGAAATGCCTGCATGTGTTTAGTGTTTTTCCTTACCGCAAACGAAATCCGGTAGTGTTTGTGCTGCTTTGGCTTCTTCAGGGTTAATTAATGTGATGTCCCGATTGCAGCAGAGAAATACTGGGAAATCTCTGTAGACATTTCATGCAGTTCAGCCTTATAATCTTAAAATTTGAGCAAAATCTGTTTTGTCATTACTTTAGATATTATGCTAGAGAATCATTCAAATACTAGCTCTAAAGTGACGTTGGTGAATTAGCAACGGTTTTTGCTGTTCTGATGTCGGCTGCAGATGTGAATGAATAGTGGAAGAAAGTAGTTCCTCATATAAAAGGATTTTGAGACTCTCCGTGTTTGATTATCTTTTTATATAGACGATTATGCTGTCAAACTGTTGTATAAACGCAATATCAACACTAAGGCAACGCACACCTTCCACCAGTGCCGATATACAGCAACATATATCACACATTTTTGTTTACATTAGCTTTAGAATATTGTCTGTTAGAATGCTAATAAAACACTAATAATTGTTTTGTGAATTACAATAATATATAATAATTACGCAAATCAAAGTTTATGAAAATTTATACTTCTTGTCTCATGCAAACACAGTGCTAAGGTGCTGAGGAACAAACCAATATAAGTTTTACTTGGTGCAATTTATATAAATATATATAAATAAATACATTTACAGTGCTCAGCATATATAAGTACACCCCTCACAAATCTATCTTTTAAATTCATATTTTCATAGGAAGCTATACAATATTATATTTGCGCATATACATTAGACTGGTCAGTACTGAAGCCAAATCTGGAGCTTATCTAACAAAATAACTTATGATAACATCCAATAACTAGTAAATATGAATAGTAAACTAGTACACATAAAATATTAAATACAAATTTAAAAAAGGAAAAATCAAGAGAAGCAAAAAATTGAACATTTAGGTACAATTTTGTAGGTTGTAATCTATTTTTGCAATATTTTGCTTGAATTTAATTGTATTATCTTTCAATTTCTAAAGATGTTTGGTTACTAAAATATTATTTTAATAAATATATCTGTTTAATGAATCTGTTTTGTTTAAATGCACCCAAATACATTGCCTATATTCACAGAGAAATGAATACAAATAATCATTTTCAAAATGGGGTGTACTTAATTATGCTGAGCACTGCATATGAAATTGAGTTTCAATCACTTCTAAATTTCATGTGCACACAATATTGCAGTTCAATGTTCAAGTCTGAAGAAACAAACTTTCAAGTTTCCAACAACTCGTAAAAGAAAAAGGCGTTACCTCATGCCTATGGAGTGTAACTCACTTAAGTTCTTTTATTGTATTTTTACAATCTGATTGTGTTTCTGCAGGCCTTGCTTTCAGGACTAGCATTTGTGTGAAGGAGACCCTGCAAACACTGAAGTATGAAGTCACTTGCTCCACAGTCGCCTAGCAACTGTCGTCAAGGGCAACCCCTGCCTGGCTTTCCAGACAGCAAGCAGTGATGGCTGCATCTGTGTTTCTTCTTCGCTCCTCAGTCCGTTTTTTATTTTTTTGTTGTTGCTGTTGTTGTTTTTTTGGTTCAGTGGGGGTGGGAGACAGCAGGAAACAAGCGGGAAGCGGGACAGTGCGGTCTGTCCGTCATCTTTGATCTCCGTCTCTCTCCCGCCTCCAGTGCCAGGGCAAACATGCAAACACACACACAGAAGCACAAACAAAAAGAAGGACAGCCAGCCAGTGTCTGCTCTGTGTGACGTCCTTTCATTCAGCTAATGGCAAAACATTATTTCTCAGGCTATTCTGCCCATTTCGAAGGTTTGAAATCTATCTGTGATGCATCCACGATTAACGTCATCACTATATTCACTAACATCATCAGATGCTATTATTTCTTACGCACTGTGAATAAAGTAGTGGGTTGTGATCTAAAAAGAGGGCAGGCAAAAGCTAAATGCAAATATTGAAAGTCAAATTTATGATTAGGAAGGTAAAATTAAGTGTTCACTTTAACCTTTGATGGCCAAAGGCTGCGTGTCCAATTACACTTTCATATTCTCACACATAATAATCTAGATGAACGATGGATTACAGAGAAAGTTTTCTAACTGGGATCTAGGGAGTGATAAAAGGGATTTTTGGGGTGGAAATCATATTTTAAAAACGCAAAAACTATTTATAAAACAAAAGTATAAGCATAAAGCATTTAAAACAAAAATCTGATCAAACAAACATTAAAAAATAACCTAAGATGTGATTAAAACAAATAAACTTAGAATTTACAAAATCAATCAAAATCAAATAGAATTTTGATTATTTAAATAATTGTCCAGTTGTTCAATCTCAGTCAAATCAATCTAGCCCAGAATTTGC
>CAIGQZ010032545.1:1740730-1757341 GCA_903798205.1 Danio tinwini
ATCAAACATTAGTATAAAATTAGGAACATTGTATATTTACACTGCTCAAATATAGCAGTAAATATGTATATATTTTTATTTTCAAATGTAGCATATAATATATTTATATGATAATTGACATCTGAATACTCCCCGTGTTGGCGTGGATTTCCTTTGGGTGCTCTGGTTTCCCCCACAAGTCCAAAAACATGTGCTATAGGTGAATTGGGTAAGCTAAATTGTCCATAGTGTATGTGTGTGAATGAGTATGTATGGGTGTTTTCCAGTGATGGGTTGCAGCTGGAAGGGCATCCGCTGCGTAAAACATATGCTAGACAAGTTGGTGGTTCATTCCACTGTGGCGACCCCTGATTAATATAGGGACTAAGCTGAAAAGAAAATGAATGATTGAATGAATAAAATAACAGAATCTTAGGGATACAGAATATTGGAATCTTATTATATATAATTAATAACTATTTAATGAATTATTATAGTACCTACACCTCTGTTAATTAAAGTGATGTGATTTATAATGAATTCAGTTCAGTTTTTTTGCGTCTGATGAATAATGTTTAAATTCGATATATACTGTATAGATACTGTATCTGAAAAGAAAGGTCTGGGCTAAAATCAAAGAGGAACAGAACTGAATCTCTGAAAACTGAACTGTCACTGTTTTAATTCACTATATTTTTCCATGTGAAGCTGCTTTGACACAATCTACATTGTATAAGTGCTATACAAATAAAGATGAATTGAATTGAATTGAAAACATCCTGGATGTACTTGGCCAAAAACCGAAACAGCTTTGTTATAACTATTTAATCATTTTATGAAATAATATAAAGCAGTTCGTTACTTGAATGGATTTTACTTTTTTGGTGAGCATGTACGGTCCATGGTAAAAAAAAAAAGTATGCGGCAGCAAATTGATAACTTCCAGGTCTGAAAATTCAGTGCATCTTTAACTTTATTTATATATACATACAGTTAAAGTCAAAATTATTACTTTCCTCCTGTGATTTATTAATTTTTTTTCTTTTTCAAATATTTCCCAAATTATATTTCACAGAGAACAGAATCTTTCACAGTATTTCCTATAATGTTTTTTCTTCTGGAGAAAGTTTTAATTGTTTTATTTTTGCTAGAATAAAAGCAGTTTTACATTTTTTTAAACCATTTAAGGTCCATATTATCAGTCTCCTTAAGCAATATATTATATTATTATATAAATATATATATTAAATATTATATATATTATATTATAAATTGCACTTTAAGCTGAATACTAGTATCTTGAAAAATATCTAGCAAAATATTATGTACTGTCATTGAAGAAATTATTAGAAATGAGTTATTTAAACTATTATGGTTAGAAATGGTGACACAGTGGTGCAGTAGGTAGTTGCTGAAGGTTGAGAAGGTTGCTGGTTTGAGCCTCGGCTGGGTCAGTTGGTGTTTCGAGTGGGTTTCCTCTGGGTGCTCTGGTTTCCCCCACAGTCCAAAGACATGCGGTACAGGTGAATGCATTCTTTTTCTTTTCGGCTTAGTTTCTTTATTAATCTGGGGTCGCCACAGCGGAATGAACCGCCAACTTATCCAGCATTTGTTTTTACGCAGCGGATGCCCTTCCAGCCGCAACCCATCTCTGGGAAAGATCCACACACACTCATTCACACTCATACACTACGGACAATTTGGCCTACCCAATTTACCTGTACCACATGTCTTTGGACTGTGGGGGAAACCAGAGCACCCGGAGGAAACCCACGCAAATGCAGGGAGAACATGCAAACTCCACACAGAAACCCAGCCGAGGCTCGAACCAGCGACTTTCTTGCTGTGAGGCGACAGCACTACCTACTGCGCCACTGAGTCGCCCCACAGGTGAATTGGGTAGGCTAAATTGTCCGTAGTGTATGAGTGTGAATGAGTGTGTTTGGATGTTTCCCAGAGATGGGTTGCAGCTGGAAGGGCATCCGCTGTGTAAAACATGTGCTGGATCAGTTGCCGGTTCATTCCGCTGTGGCGACCCCTGATTAATAAAGGGACTAAGCCGAAAAAGAAAATGAATGAATGAATGTTTAGAAATGTGCTAAAAATTATCTTCTTTCCATTACACAGAAATTGGGGGAAGAATATACAGGGAGACTAATAATTCAGGGGGGCTAATAATTCTGACTTTTTTTCTGTTTTTACACAGTTTATATATACAGTATAAATACATATATACATACACACACACAGATGAAAAAATCATAAGCATAAACGATCAATAGTAGTGAACTCCACGGTCAAAATTAAAATTGCCCATAGGCACATTTCCAATTAACATAATTTCATTCTTATAGAAATTGGTGAAATTAAATAAGAAGAAAATGACAATTTTCAATCCTAACAGAGATTACTTAATCTTTCTTACTACTCCTGACTGTATTTTGTTGCTCTTCTCTGCTAAAACAAAGAAAAATCACACCGCATGCAACATATGTTACGTTTTCTATGTGAAAGCGTGTGGTCTGAATCGATTACTCCACATGTCGGAGGGCTCGGTCAAAATGTGTATTTCAATGTGGGTGTTTCAAAAGTCTGTCTCTGAAAATATCCATCTCGATCGCCCACTTCCAATCCCCCCCAGGTTTGGCGACGTGTGTGTTTTAATGTGTAGGCCGACTGGTGGGTGTCTGAAATGGTTTGAGGCTGTTTACTGATTAAAATGAATTTCCCTTTCTTTGTTTGTCACACACAAACGCTTATTTGCATTTTATAGCACACATTTTACTACCACACACACACATTTTTTGTCTGTTTTCTGTGCATTTTTTTCTGTCAGGGTTGATTATGGGTTGTCAGTGTCTGAAAGGAGTCCAGGCAAACATCGAAGGAAAAAAAAACATCCCAAAAGGCCTTGAGTGCCATTGAATCTGTGTATCGGTATCACATGTTTTTGTGTAGATCATATCTCATTATACAGGTTTTAATTGGCCCCTCATGATCAGACCATCTCCGTGAGCCAGGCTAAAGTGATAACCTTGAGCCCCGCCATTAGTCAAGCATAAAACAGCCCACAAAGAAATGACACGCTCTCAAAACACACGAGATGCAGAGAGATACCATAATGATATTAATATGTATAGGATTAATGGCGGAAACACAAACAGCAGAAATACTCCATTTATGCATGAGGCTCCAGTCATTCAGTGTCGTCTACAAAACGTCATACTTTCTCCTACGGGATTTAGCTGACTACAGTCCGACTGTTTGCTTTCCACATGTGATCTGGAGGGTGGAAAGACCTCTTCCATTGGCAGAAACAACAATTATTGCTAATAACTAACCTGGGAATCATATCCTTTTTTGTACTGATAGCTTTTCTTAAAGGAACAGTTGAGGCAAGAACTACAATGCTGTCATCATTTATTCATCAGGGTGTCATTCAAAACCTTTATGGACTTTTTCTTCCATGGCACATGAAAAGGAAAAAAGTAAAAATAAAAAACACTGCTCTTTGCTATAGAGTAAAAGCAAAAAATATGTATGCAAATAATGAAGACGGTCTTACTTAAACCAGAGACCCAAAGTCAAAAATTTTGGACAAATAAATATATAAACAAATACATTCATTTATTTCGCCATAGCGGAATGAACCACCAACTATTCCATCATATGTTTTACACAGCGGATTGGTCTTCTAGCCGCAACCCAGTACTGGGAAACACCAATACACATTCTCATTCACACACGCACTCATACACTACGGACAATTTTAGCTTACCCAATTCATCTATAGCGCATGTCTTTGGGCTGTGGGGGAAACCAGAGGAAACCCACGTGAACACAAGGAGAACATGCAAACTCCACACAGAAATGCCAACTGGCCCAGCCGGGATTCAAACCAGTGACCTACTTGCTGTGCGGTAACAGTGCTAACCACTGAGCCACCGTGCCACTCTATATAATACATTTAATTATATAACATAATAAATATAATGTAATTATTGCAAATTTGTATTTTTAATGATGATGAGTATTTATCTTTTTGTCTCTAATTTCTTAATTAAATGTAATATAATTTAACAATTTAATAAATAAAAACAAAATGAGTTATATTAAAATTTAATTTTGTTAATAAAAAATGTAAATGTTAAATATTAAAATTCATATTTTAAGTCCTGTGTGTCTTGAATGATTTAATGACCTGTTTGTGTTTAAAATGATGATGAGTATTTATCTTTTTGGCTCTTGACATTAATTTCTTAAATAAATCTAATACCATTTAACACAATTTAATAAGTAAAAATAAAAAGGGTTATATCAAAATGAAAAAAAAAGTTAACAAATAAAAAAACATTCAAATTCATATTTAAGTCCTGTGTGTTTTTTAAAGATGGAATGACCTGTGTATGTGTATATTAATACATGTAATATAAATATGATGATAATCTTTGTTTTGCCACAATCCTTTAAACACTACATTTTACACATTGGTCAGCCAGAAATTTGTAATAATTTAAGACATACAGTATATATATTTTTATGTAATTTAAGTAATTTTGATTAGTAAAAATTAGACTGGCTGATTGCAATGTGTTATTATTTCTATTTTTATTATTATTTAATACATATGTCTAAATATATTTTCCCTAAATAATAGTATATTATATATATATATATATATATATATATATATATATATATATATATACAATATATACACACACACACACACACACACACACACACACACATACAGTTGAAGTCAGAATTTCAGAATTATTTATATCTAGTAAAATAAATAGAAAATAAATAGAAAAGTATCTAGATATTTTCAAGACACTTCTATATAGGGTAATTAGGCGAGTTATTGTATAATGATGTTTTGTTGTGTAGACTATCAGAAACATATAGCTTAAAGGGGCTAATAATTTTGACCTTAAAATGATTTAAAAAAAAATTTAAACTGCTTTTATTCTAGCTGAAATAAAACAAATAAGACTTTCTCAAGAAGAAAAAAAAATATTATCAGACATACTGTGAAAATTTCCTTGCTCTGTTAAACATAATTTGGGAAATATTTAATAAATAAGTAAAAAAGAAAAAAGAAAAAAAATCAAAGGGGGGGCTAATAATACTGACTTCAACTGTATATGTATATATAAAAATAAAATTTCCCCTTACTTATATAAACATGGCCACATTGCATAAAAAAGTCAATAACAATCTATACTGTAAATATTAAACAAATCACAATTAGCCATTTATTTTAACAATACAGTTCTTCAGCATATGTATACAACTTATAGACTTGGTGTAGTGTGTAATTTGTGTAGTGTGTGTGTGTACGTGAGTGTGTGTGTGTGTGTGTGTGTGTGTGTGTGTGTGTGTGTGCGCGTGCGCGTGCGTGCGTGCGTGCGTGCCTGTGTGTGTTAGTAGTTTTTGCTTTATTTTATCTTGAAGACAGAATATAAAGTCAGAGCCATGCATTCGATAAAATATGTGTGCTATTATTTCTTCCTGACTGTGCTGAAATTGTGACTCTAGACACACAGATAAAGTTCAAGGCTGTCTGATCAGAATGCATTATTCCTCTAACACCTCCTCCATAATAATAAACCCTATAAATAAACTCTGTCCTGTTTGGCTGATCTGATCTTTTCTCTCGGTCAGCGCTGCACGTCATGGACATTAACCTTTCTCTTCCTTTCTATCCCACAAGCATTTTTTCCTCTATTTATCTTTCTTTCTTGTATACACACCTATAGGGATGTTTTCATAGAGTATATTTTTCTAAAGAAAATGTTGACTTTTCTTTCCATTCAATAAGAACAAGCAACATACGGTGCTTCTTTTGCTGCCATTAAACTTACTGCTCAGTCTTTAATGTTTGCAATCACCATAACACAAATCAATTTAAATGGGCAAATAGTTAACTAGTGAAAATATATAGGCTAATTAAAAGGCTAACAGCTCTCCCAGCCACACTTTGGGTCACATATGAATGCACTCTAAAAATGATGATCGGTGAGAGATTGTCAACCTCGGTTTAAGTTTGGTTAAAATAAAAACATCCATGCTCTTTCACGACTGTTTAAAAAGAAGGAGACTACACTGTTAGACTTTGCCGCATATTTACAGTTATTTAATATAAAAACGGCAAGTAAAATACACATAAACCACATTAACCATGCTCAAACAAAGCTTTCCTTCACTGTTGTTTATGACATCGTTCCCATGTTGTGTCTAAGACCATGTCCACTCATACACGAGTATCACAAATATTTTTATTTTTTAAATGTCAACACGAGGAGAACATGCAAACTCCACACAGAAATGGCACCTGACCCAGCTGAGGCCCAAACCAGTGACCTTGCTGTGAGGCGAGACCCACTGTGCCACCGTGCTGCCCCAGATCCGATTCATATCGGAAAAATTTCCACATATGAACAAGGCCCAAATCTGATTTGAGTAAATCTGAATCCATGTAATTTTACCCGCTTACACGTACATGGTCCATATACAAATCTGTGCCACATGGGAGAAAAAAAAAACAGTGCAAATGCAGCCTTTAAAGTAAAAAAATCTGGCAGCTGTGGTTACTAGAACTTTACCATTAAAAACAGTGGAAACCTTTGTAAATGTATACAATGTTAATATATCAATGTTTTCAAAAACACCACTAAAACTAGGTGGTCATGAGAAATCACATGATGAACAAAAGATCACCACAAAGAGCCTTTCCACAAGCCTAAACACACATATTAACATGTAGAAGGTGATTAGAGTCATTCACACAACTGCTAAACACCATCCTGGTAACACATGACACTAAAGTAATGCAAATAAACATGATTTATCAACATTTCTGAGGTTGCTACTATCCACCGGAAGTCGCATTTCGGTCACGTGTGCATGCTTTGAGAGCCTTTATGACTGAATGAACAAAATACGTGGTTTTTCCATCAAGGCAAGCCAGGGTGCTGAAATATAATGGCCCGTTTCCACTGAGTGGTATGGTACGGTACGGATCGGTTCGGTACGCTTTTATGGCCGTTTCCACTGTCAAAAGCGTACCGAACCGATCCGTACCGTACCACTTTTTCGGCACCCTTTCGAAAGGGTACCAAAGACGAGAAAGGGTACTAAAAGGTGGAGATACGTCACGATCTCGTGGAGCTAGCCAGAATCAAAACAATGGAGCCGCCATGTTTTTAAATGCTCAGCCGAGACAACTATATGCATTATAATAACTATACATGGATGACCCGGGCTCAAAACAAACCTTGTCATTGTCTTGATGAACAGCCACAAAGCCAAGAATCTGCCGTGTCCTGTTGTTGTTTTATGAGGCCGTCTAAAAGTCTAAAAGTGCGAGCGGTTTTTCGCTTTCTCCAGGGAGTCCGCGACCGTGTCAAGATTTGATATAACAAACTTCTTGAGCTGATAATAATAACGTGTGTGTGATTAATGAAGCGTCTTCGACATCTGATCCATTCAGAAAGAAAAGGACAAACGCAAGAGTGAAGCGCGGAAAAAAGGAGAAGCCCGACACGATTACAAGGATTCCCGACTGGAGCAAATAGTTTTAGCAACCTGAAAAATCTGCCATGTTTATCATCACCTTTTGGACTACTATGAACTCGGAATGATGGAAATTCTCTCTAACAGAGGCTACATGTGCTGGTGAAGATAACAGACACAGATGAGAGGTTAGCTCTGACTGTGGGCCACTGTATATGTTGCATGTTGTTTTTGAACTGAAATAAGGACTTAATGTCTGCTGTGTGGAGTTTATCTGTAAGTGGTAACACATCGGAGACTGTAAGGGTCTGTATGTGTTCATATATGTTGCATTTATTTATTTATTTTATATAATTACAGACGTTACGGTAGGCTATTTCACACTGTCATTGATCTGCAGTTATAATCAACTCATGTTCATAGAAATGTTAGTAATAAACATTTATACACAAGTATTTATATGTTTAAAGCATCTGTTTTGTTAGAAGAGCTTCTCATATAATGTGAACGAATTGTACAGCTTTACTGTAGACATTTATTCGAGCGAAAATGACGTTGACTGAAACTCTCTGTACAACACGCCCACCAAAAGGGTACCCTTTGTAGTGGAAACGCAAGCTTGATAAAGGTGACCCGTACCGACCCGAACCGTACTTTACCACTCAGTGGAAACGAGCCATAATTGGCTAAAGTGGCATTAGGCATGTAACAGACAATTTTAAAGCAGAATATCTGACTTCAGAATTGTTTTTCAGATAAACATGAATGTTCACTTAGCATGTTTCTTAAGTATCTGCAAACATATTATGGTATTTTTATGCTTTAGAAGAGTAAAAAACTTACATACAGCACCTTTAATAAAACATTTGACTAAATGGCATTAAAAACATACAAAAAAAAAATTCTACAGCATTGCTTGTTGACGGTGTAGATTAAAGGCTATTTCGCAAGAATTTGGCCTAGAAACTGTGTAAACATCAAACAGAACTGGAACATGAATTTACATTGGACTGAAAATCCGCAGAGGCCACACACCACTGCCACACACTCTTTCACTGATGTTTTTCCTTCTGCTGCTTCTTTTCAGAGCTATTTAGAATTGAAAAGAGTCTGAATGCTTCCATGCACCTTTACAGCAAGTGTCCAGGTTTTCTGTAAGGGTTGGTTTGCTCTTTCATAGCATAAGAAGTCACAAACTGATAAAAAAATCTAATAATCTGCTCCCACTGCAGAACTTCAAACTTTAAATCTGAACCTTTTTCTTGTTTAACCATGTGTTTAATGTGCATCTGGTTTGAAAGACACACACAATCTGCTAAACCAACATGTATAAACACACACACAGTCTGTTTCTATACATTGATCTATGGAATCAAAAGCAAAGCCCCAGTTTAGGGCTCGGATGAAGGAAGATGAAGTGAGATGATCCACAGCGCAAGACAAAAACACTGTTGTGCTGCTCCTTTTCGCACAGTTGGTGCAAACGTTCAAAGAGCTTGCTGGCAGATGGGATTTATAATTATCTGTGGTGCTCAAACATTCAGGGGTCCTGCATTTTTACAAACACTTATGGATGCAGACACTCACTGACATGCGGATATGTAAACAACACACACACACACATACACACATAAATTATAAGAAATAAGGTGCACTTGGAACCAGATAAAAAAAGTTTAATACCCACAAGCAATACATTTTCAGAATTAATTTTAAAGTCCATGTGAAACTGAAGTTGCTGAGACTTTTATTTCAGCATGTTGAAGTACTTTCAACCAGGAATGTCCATATCCGATCACATGTTCAGAAAAAAGGGCCCAATCACACAATTCAAAACTTGATCGGAATCAGACATTACCTCCCGATCAGGACTCGATTACTTTTGAACACATCTATAGTTATGTGGTGGCACAGAGTTAGATGTCTTTCTTGACTTCACACAGCAACGCGTGCGGCATGACATCACTTTGTTGCAGAGACGCTATTGGTTAAATGCCGGCAAAGTAGAACACAGAAGCAGCTTGAAGCGGAAAGTGCGAGTATGTCTGCGGTCTGGAGGTATTATAAAGTTGATGACGACAACATTGCCATAGCAAACTGTGAGTTATGTAAACTTGGGATTGCCTGCTGGGTATTTTAAGTTGAGGTGCCATTTGTTTTTATATAAGATTATTTTTAACGTGATTATTTTCAAACATGAAGAATTTATGTTATTTATTACTTGATTGTTCAAGCTACCTCAGAGAAGTGTTCTGTTTGTTTACAGAGTTGTTGAATGTTAAAACAAGGTAAATTAAATAAAAAATAAGGAACATCCTGGATCTGTTTCTTGGCTATTCGTTATTCTTTTTATGTATTATAGAAGTTTCGCATCGGTTTTGGTATCGGTAGATGCTCAAAATCAAATGACTCGGACTCAACGGCAAAAAACTTGATCGGGACATCCCTACTTCTAACTGAAACTGAATATTGATTAGTGGGCAGGGCTTTCTTTTTGTGCATCATTCCCTTATAGCATACTAACGGTAAGAGGGCTGTGGTAAAAATATTGTGACTGAAGACGTCAAATTGAAATCAACTGAACAGGACCACCACTACAAACATGAAAACGAATGGTCAGAATTTGATTGAAGATTACCAAAACTGTTTCAACAGATTAACAGTTCACTCAAAGAATAACAATGTGCGTCAACAAAATAAACATTGTAAATTTAGATTTTACACTTTTACACAGCACCTGAATGACACACTACTTATGTTTCCATCCAAAGGTGTGAATTTAATTTATAAGCTAAACTGGAATATCGCATAAAAAACATGCAAATAAAGCAGAGTTTCTATCCAACGAGTCAAAGAGAACAAAATCGTCCCTTCCTGAAAAACTGGCGCCAAATATCAACAGTAAAAAGGAAATTTGCTGTGGTAGGAGAAGCTGCGTGAATCTTTTCTTTATTTAATAAATGACTTGCACCTAAGAAGACAATGCCGACACGCAATGAACACGTGGTGCCGTTTGAAGGTGTGAGACACGGAGCACAAATGCTGATAATTAATGGAAATGGTTATGGCGTTTTAAAATGACCAAAACAACATTTCAGATGTTTTACAATGTAGCCAGCCACTTGGTTTGTCCAATTACACACATTTTTATCATCACATGATCTCTTATAACAAAATCACACACCCTTTTTTTAATGCGCATACTGGAGTTTGTTCGGTAAAAGTGTTTCCATCATAGTTTATGCAAATATTTTCTTATCGAATAAAACATTTATCCTATACTCAGTTATGCGCATATGTTTTTTTTTTACAGATGCATGGAAACATAGCTTCTGAAAAAATGTGCTACTGCTTTTTTAAATGACTTCGGATTTTCCAACCAAATTTTAAGTCATTTTAGGAATCCTGAAATGATTGGCGTGTTTGAATTCTTAAAATCTGGGGATTTTACTCTTTTTTAGATTTTGCATTAGGCTGAGGTGATTTTATATAAGACTTTTGCCATGATTAACACTAAAAAGACATTTTACATATATAGAAAAGCATTCCCCATTCATTATTGCATTACAATGACAAGGGTTAATACAGCTGGAAGGGCATCCGCCATTTAAAACATATGCCAAAATAATTGGTGGTTCATTCCGCTGTGGAAACCTCAGATAAAACAGAGACTAAGCTGAAGGAAAGTGAGTGAGTGATGACAAGAGTTAAACATTTGGGTAAGAATTTCTTTTAATTACAAGTAATACCTACAGCTGCTTGTTAATTAAAGCGTATTCTCTCAATTCATCAGATCACAGTGTTTATTATATGCTCTCATTCTGTGGATTTAATAACACTATAAATAAAAACAATTATCTTTTACTTCTTTGAACAACCTTTGAATTTGGTATAAAACAAGTTAATTTATTAATCAATTTTTTTTTAATATATTTATTTAATATTTTTTATTTTACATTTTTTTAAATAAAATCATTTACTCAAAATGTAATTTTCCCATTTTATAAATTTAATAATAAATAGTCCTGTGCGCAATGCCTTAACAGACACATTAAAATAAACACCACAGCGGAGTGAACCACCAACTTAGCCAGCATATGTTTTACACAGCGGATGCCCTTACTAGCTGCAACTCAGTACTGGGAAAACCCACTCCAACACGGTAATACATTTATTTATTTTTATCATTTATATAATCTAGTTTACAACTGTTATTAAATACCTATTTGATAGGGTTGTCATTAACAAATTCCAATAATAATTTAATAATTAAACAAAATAATTATTAATAATCAACAATGCAAGTTCATATTTATTCATTCAAAGTTTATTAGAATTAATACATGTATTTTTTATTAATGATAAAATCTAGATTACTAGTTATTTAATACTTAATTGATAAGTTTGTCATTTAAAAATCTCAATAATAATTTAATAATAAAAATAAATAATTATTAATAGTTAACAAAGCAAGTACATGTTTTATTAATTATAAGTTTATTTGAATTTATACATTTATTTTATAATCCTAAGTTTCATAAAGAAAAAAAGAAAACATCTAGTATTTGCAACACACTATCTATTCATCTTCCTTTCTCTGCCACATTACCTCACTATATCCCCCCTCCGACACACACAAACTCAGCAGGACAGGACAAACCGCCGCATGAGGTGAGAGGTTGAGCTCCGCAGTGCAGCCAGCAGATCTATAAGGTGTATAAATAGAGAGTCCCAGGAAACAGCACCCCATTGATCACCTCAATTACAGACAGTGATATTTAATCCACAGTCTCTGCTGCTTCATACACACAGATTGATATTGATCACTGCTCAGAGATCAACACACACATCGGCAGCCTCCTGCAGCAATATCATAACCTCCGTCTTATTGGAAAGCAGTGCATCCGGGATAGATTTACTCGTGGGATACGAGCTGACGAGTGAATAGAGAGACTGGCAGTTAATTCATTAATTGTATGCACACTTTATACATTTTAATAAGGATGAAGATTAGAGCAGCATGGGGTGTCACTGTAGTACACTAGCTTAGTGTGTGTGTGTGAAAGGGGTTATACTTCCCAATACTGTTATAAATCATCCTCTCTCTCTCCCTCCTTCCACTTAGACCCTCTGCATGATGTCATTCTGCAGAATATCAAGTAATACACACACACCCATACACACACACACAGGACCAGGACTCTCAAAATACAGCATAAGCATATACAGTTGCCAGCTTGTTTGTACATGCTAGGGATGTGCAATTTGGGGAAAATATCTAATTGCGATTTTTCATTTTGACAGATATTGCAATTTCCATTTGATTTGCGATTTAATTTTGTAGTCAAGCTTTATCTCAATAACTTGTATTGTAGCTTCTTACTGCTAAAATGCAGTGAGTGTTAGTTAAAAAAGGAACTGAAAAGATATATACTTACTTAAACATTTATTTAATCTGTTAAGAAATATTCAGAAATTAACATATTCAGAAATTTTTCTCTCGAGCAAGCAGTAAACACAAATAAAATGACCTTACCTTTCTGTAAAAAAGTTGAACTCAAATTAGGGAGATAATGTAGCTTATACAAAGAAAGAGATGATAATTATAAAAACACAGAACACTCAGCAAACTAACATGGCTGAAACAACTCTGAAATTGTATTTTGCTGTTGCTTGCTACTAGATTGAGTATCACTGGCAATACATTCAGTTGACTTTTTAGCAAGATACTCCTTATGTAGGTGCCTGTGGTGCTTTTTTAGGTGCTGCTTGTTGTATTTCTTTGTGCTGTGGCAACAATTCTACGACAGCTCTTACAAATTACCTGTTTTTTTGTGTGTGTCTCTGACTTTGAAACCAAAATATTTTCATATTACCAATGCTCTGTTTTTCTTTGATATTAATTTGTCTATTAATGCTTCTGAAGTGGCAAACATCTTCCCACTCATTTGTGCGTTCCTGTTTGTTTGTTTTATTATTGTGGCCGTTCTGCTTAGTTCGGGTGCTCAATTCTGATTGGGCAGAACAAAAGTGTGCTCACTCAACTGTCACACACATTTGCTCTGGGTGGAGAAATTAAATATTACATATTTACTTCATATCGCAGACTATTTCGATAAGCTAATCGCAACGTTTCAAATTGCGATTCCGATTCTATTCTGATCAATCAAACAGCCTCAGTACATGCAATGTATTTCTTGAAGTAATGAATGTTTGTTCTTACCATGTCAGGTTATTTTTGAAAATTAAAGTCTTTAAAGGTGCTGTATGTAAGTTTTTGACTCTTCTAAAGCATAAAAATATCATAATATGTGTGCAGATATTAAAGAAACATCCCAAGTGAACATACTTGTTTAACTGAAAAACAATGCTGAAGTCAGATATTCTGCTTTGAAAATGTTTTTCCTTGTCGGAACGCTGTCTTTGTTTAAGTAAATTTTACCTGCACAATGCCAGTTTAGCCAGTTTATAATTCAGCACCCTGGGTTGCCTTGTTGGAAAACAGAGTATTCATTCATTCAGAAAGACTCTGAAAGCATGCGTCTGTGAGCGAAATGCGACAGTGTCAGTGGACAGTATCAGATGTTGAAATCAATTTGAAGTGTTGGTTAGAACCAAAACTCCTTTTATTATGGAAAATTTTCCCTCTATTGCGTGTCGTTGCTTTTATTTAGAACACAGTGTAAATCACTCGCTCTTATACTCAGCCTGGCAACCTGCGCTTGCGTTTATTTTGATCCAGGAGTGCAATACCTAGTTCAACCATTGGGTGTCAAACTTATATACTGCAACTTTAAAGCTGCGATATACTTAAAATTCGTTCATTCATTTTCCTTTGGCTTAATCCTTTTATTCATCAGGGGTCGCCACAGCGGAATGAACCGCCAATTTATACAGCATATGTTTTACACAACAGATGGCCTTCCAGATGCAACCCAGTACTGGGAAACACCTATACACTCTCACATGCACACTCATACACTATGGCCAATTTAATTTATTAAATCCACCTATAACACAGCTTTGGACTGTGGGGAAATTGGAGCACCTGGAGGAAAACCACGTCAACAAGGGAAAAACATGCAAGCTCAATTTTAATCTAGATTAAAATGGTTTATTTGAATTGCTAAAGGCATTCAGAATATGTGTGCTACCCAAATAATGATTAAAAGTAAGTCTTTGAGAATGGGTTTCTCAAGCCAGGTGGTGCATTAGACCAGGGGCTCATCTCCTGCTTCTAAAATGCATCACAAACTGCTTGGGAAACTGTTCTACTATGATAATTGGTGATGAAAATAAATGATGTTCAATAAGATGTACTTGTGTTTACTAACTGTTTATTCAGTTAAACATGAATTTTGAACTGTAGGCCTACATAAGCTTCAAACAGCAATTTTTGATTACCCTAATCTGACTAAAGTCATAACTGAACTAAACAGAAATGGAATTAAGACGTGGAGTATGCAGATATTAGTGGCATTATTGAAGTAAACACCGCAATCAAACTATTACCGTCATGTAGGACATTTTGCCATATTTTCCGACAAGATTCACACACACGGTTGTCAGTAAAGGGCCGCACACACACACACACACACACACGCATTGTGAAATGCAGAAGTTTTGAGTGAATGTAAAACTGCCGAACTGCAGTTAAAGTCACCCAAAATGACAGGAAACTCTTACATGAAAGCACTTCACGTAAACACCTTAATTATATTTTTGTCTATTAAGGCAAATAACTAGATTACAGATGTCCATGTAAGCGTAGTCAGTAGTGTCTTCGAAGTAAGTGGAAGATCCAGAAGGGCATCCTGCTGATTTGATTCAGAAGGCCACTTTTTTGTCAGACGGCTCACCAGTTTGACTTTCATTTACCGTCATTCATTTTAAAAAGCTCCCAACCCAACTTGAGAATAGATTAATGGCCATATTTTTTTTTATCGCCTGATAAGAGTCTTGCGTTAGCGCAACACGTTAATGCCGATAACAGCCCACCACTAGTTTTTAAGGTCTATGCAAACATTTAAAGAGTTTAAAGCATTTTAGAAAACATAAAGAGCGTAAAGTTTTAATAAATTAATTTTACTGAATTACTTATATGATGAAGACTATGCAATGCTCTTTTATATTTGATTATTCAACTTCTGTACCCGAATACTGTTAGACTCTCCCTAGAAACCATAAAGCACTGTTTATTTCACTTTAACATTTGCTCCATTGTGTTTATTTATGACTGTAGTTTGTTTATCTATATAATAAGTTACAGAAAATATATTTATATTTCACTTGCATACAAATCATTTCAATCAATCTAAAATAATGACTTTCCAAATAGAGCTATTTAAGTCATCTTGTGAAATTGTTTTTATATCGCAAGGAAAAACATTTTGCAATGTCAAAATTTTCCAATATCATGCAGCCCTAGTTTTAACCCCTTAATGTTAACCCTTACATCTTTTGAAGGCATATAACACCTTTGGCCTAAAAGATCATTTTAGACTCATTAGCATATACATTAATGTACATTTTACATCAGCAATGTCAAAACTGTGCAAAGCCATTTTAAAAATACGCAAATCAGTATTTCTTTTGTCACAAATGACAATTGTAGCATGAATTTGTGTGAACTATTGATTTAAACAATTTCTTACACTTAAAATAATAGCAGGAAAAACATTGTGAGGTGTAGACTAAACCAGCAGGACTGCACATACTAAACTTGCTCTGCTCTCTAGGTGAACTAAACACTGATGGATGTGCTGTTGAAGAGGTGTTGCGCTCCACTGACCTCAATACATCAGTTTTGTGAACACACACGCACACACACACAAACACACACAAACACACACACACAGGGGTGACATCATCGATAAAGCCAAACAACGGAAGGCCAGCGCAGTAATAAGCTCTAACATGATTAAAAGTGAATGTGGCAGAGACATCTGGTGTGTGTGTGTCAGACTCTGATCTTCATGTGTGCATCTCAAACCTAATTTTCCCATTCATGTCCCGTATGCAGGCAGTTTAATGAGGTTAGCGTGGATTCAAGGGCTGTACTGTAAGAGAGAGAGAGAGAGAGAGAGAGAGAGAGAGAGAGAGAGAGAGAGA
>CAIGQZ010032545.1:1758719-1771198 GCA_903798205.1 Danio tinwini
TGAATGAATGAATGAATGAATGAATAAATGAATGAATGAATGAATGATTAAATGTTATAAATAATTGTTTGGCAGAATCTGTGCATAGTAAATGTCTGTAAGTGTAGCTGTAAAAAAAACACGCTGTACCTGCTTGAACACTTGAGTGCTGTCTGTCAAGACTCTTCTGAGAAAAGCAATTATATACTCTATGGGGAGCTCTTATAGAATGAGTGAGCATTTACTTTTATCTCCTGTGTTTATCATTTTATAACCTCTTTTCTGTCTTGTCGGTTTGACTGTGGTGCAGGAGAGACGCCAGCCTTCACTGAAACATTTCAACAAAAGCTTCACTTCTATAATAACCACATACACTGGGGGAAAGTGTGTCAACTGCTCTGTAACAAAGCACTTCCTCATACTGGATCTACAGCTCTGTGAATGTAAAGGACGCCTTTGGTTCTTCTGGGACATTCAAACTTTATCATTTGGAGAAAATATAAAAGCTAGTCTCAGACAGCGCACCCACAGACCGCCCACAACCAGTTCACACAAGACAACAATGGCCAGAGCTGGATGAGCGCACACATTTTCATTCTCAATGGTTGACTAGTCTACCTAGAAACAAGGTGGTTTTAAATGTATCAGGGTCCACAATTAAACACTTTGAGAAGGTTTTAGTCACTTATCAGACACTAATCAATTTATTCATACTTAAAGGTCCCGTGAAATTAAAAAGTGTGCTCGAAAATTCGCCTTTCGAAAATATAACACTGTTATAAACATCCAAAGCTTGCAGTTTGCAGTCACTTCTGCCTTAATGGATCGATGATTTTTTTACGTCACCGCATACTTCAGTTTCTCATCAAATCTTGACCAATCAAATGCTCTCTAGTATCTGACATGTCCGGCCCCCTTTTAAGATGCTACTCATTTGCTTTTCATTTAGGCCCCATTTACAATAATGCATTTTAGTTTTAAAAACCCATAAGTCTTGCTACGATTATGCCATCCGTCCACACTACGCCAGAGTTTTCGAGCGCCAAAAACTGAGCTTTTTGAAAACATTGAAGAGGCCGTTTTCACTGCTGCTCCGTGTCAGTGTGGATGGGGGAAAACAGAGACATCTGAAAACGGAGGCGGGGCTGCAGACATTCATCTGATTGGGGCTATTTCCTCAATATTAAATAACCTAAACAAAGTTTAAAAGTTTTTGATATGGAAAACAAACTCCAGTCCCAAGGACACATCGGGTAAATCTTCAAAGGGAACAGTGTACTTTATAACTTCATCCACATCACCCTGGCTACATTGTTTCACTTTCTTAACAATAAAATGAAACCATGATATAAGGAACTGCCTATTGTTATTTCTTTATTAACAACTTACCAGATATCAAAAATGATGAGGCATCATGTAGCTACTGTACATATTTATATGAGCGTCATCTTCACTGTATGCATATTTATAACAAAACGAAGCCTGTAACATAACTGCCTCCTTTTCATTTTCATTGAAAATACGAAGCATACCCTCTCTTTTGCTGAATATCAGTTTTAATAATCAATAATGGCCATTATAAAAGTATAACGTAAAATATTATAAAAGTATAACAAATTTTGTAATAATGTAATAATTTATTATTTTTTTTTTTTTTACGATGATGGCTGACATTCACAACACGCCGTAACCATCCTTCAGGTGGTATAGCCAGAATAAAATTACTAAACAAGCTGTCTGGGCTTTGAGTTAAAAAGTGCAATTACTTCTCATTGTTCAAAGAGTCTGCAAGTTCGTGTTCCATGCATATAGGATGTTGTTGTGGACATCGATGATCTTAAGCGTGTCTTTAGTCGATGCGCAGCAGAAAAAATAACTTTCAGCAGTGCATGTAGTCGTTGGTAAAGTTCTCACCCAGCGAGAGTTTTTTTGTCAAAGCGAGTTTTTGTACTATCGAGTTTTTGCCACACTCAGTCTGGCAAAGTTAAGGTCTCATTGCCTAGGATGTCAATCAAATTAATAAGGCTTTAGGTCAAATTAATGAAACAATAGGCTATTTTATTATTTTAAGATTTTAGATGACGGATTAGCAATTATATATTACATGGTTATATATATTCAAGTCAATGAAACAATAACTTTATTAAATAAAATATGTTCGTAAGAATGTGGTGGGCCAGTGATTTGCTTTTGATTTTCCTTCTGCCTGCTCTATGGTTTTAACACATTTTTCAAACTGTATGGTTTAGACCTTTAGCTTTTTTTATGCTAAATGTGTTGTTTACTTGTGGATGTCTGATGACTAGCGTGCTTTCCAGCTGTGGTGGCTTGGCAAAAGAGCTGCAACGTCAACACACAGAATCTATCAGCACAGTTCAGCACGGTTGTCAAACCATGCTGATAATTCCGGGCAGAGAACGGTTTGTAATCGTGCCGCGCCGTTTCCAGGCTCAGTGGAGAAACAACTGTAACCACTGTGTTCTTAGAACTGTTTGGCATGATAATGGGTCTGTGCAAGAAATTACTCATTATTTACAACATTAGCATTAATTGACGGCCTCAGCAAACAGTCTAGAGTGCAAAAATCTTTGCATTATTATGCATGAGGGGGTACAAGCTCACACCTGAGAAGATGCATTTTTTTATTTTGTGTGAACTATCCCTTTAATAATTTATTTTTATTTATAATGGTTTAGGAATAAACAACGATTAATACATTTTTTAAAACATATATCTCTAAGCAAATAAATCATGCAAATTTTTTTCTGATTTTGCTAAATTAGCAAGCTTAAACGCCATTTAAAACAATGTGTATTATGAATTGCTAGTATATCTTAAAGAGCCCCTTTTATACATTAAAAAGGGTAATATTTCGGTTTTATGGGTCTAAAACAAAAGGCTGATATGCATGCAAGGTCAAAAAACAATTTCATGGTCTTATAATATGCATTTATTTTTACCTAATTATCCCAGCGACTCCCATATGAATCGTTCAGTGATTCATTTGTTCCCAAACCCCTCCTTAGCGCGAAGCTAATCTGCATTGATTGGACCAATGACAGCCTGTTGCGATTGGTCGACACTGACAGCCTTCAGCGCGAGACAGAGTGAAATGCCCAGCACAGCTTATCAACAATATAGTAGTCAGAGTGCATACACGCTTTATATTAGTGGATTTTGGCTGCCAGAGGGTGATTGTAAATACAGACGAGACGACTATTTTTTTTTGCAAAAACTCTGAGAACTGGGGAGGAGATCGACACGAGTTTCCTAGCCCGTCACACTCTACCTGCTCTTCTCACACACACACACACACACACACACACACACACACACACACACACAAAAAACACACACAAACACACACACACACACACACACACACACACACACACACACACACACACACACTACCCTCCTCCTCAGACACCAAAATAAAAGTCCTTAAGAGAAACATTCAAAAACAGAATACAAAGAATGTAAATTAAAGAAACAACTTCACATTAGTTACTAACCCCATAGAACACAGTACCCGGTTCTCGCCAGTGTTATAGGGCCGGCACGTCCCATCCCCAAAGCTCTTTAATGCATGTGGCATATTTTAAAGTCTGAATATAGCAACATGATGTTTACTTAACATAGGAGTGTTGTTCACTGTGTATATCAAATGTTTTCATTGGCAGAATTTGCTTATCTCATCGCCTTTGTCACGGCACTTCTGGGCCAAATATGCAAAATGCAATTCAGGGCCAAGAAAACTACAAAGTCTAGTTTCTTGCAAAAAAAGTTAATTTGAAAGGGTATAATATATTCTGCATTCTCCACTGGCAGCAGCCAACTCTACAGTGTTTGTGGTATGCAATGACAGCAGGCTAAAAAGGAAAGGGAAGAATAGGAATGACAAAAAGAGACTTTTTTTTTTATTCTGAGAGGTTCCCTGCTATGTTTGACTCTAATCTCTTTAGCCTTTGTGCATTGTTCTGCAGAGACTGTCAAAGCCAATACAACAACCACAATATGCAACTGTGCTTGCTTACCATGAAATGATACTGTAGTATGCAATATTCAGGTTCATAACTCACAAATAAATTAAAGCCAAGAAAATGCTAATTAGTTTTCCAAGATAGCCAAAAGTTCATCAGACATTCTTTAACACTGCAAATCAAGAAGCATTCTCTACACAGGCAAATAATATAGCCTTTTTTTCTGAAATAATAACTAAAAATTAAGTGAGTTTTCCCTAAAACAAGCAAAATAATCTGCTAATGGGGTAAGCTAAATAATCTTGTTTTTGCTTTTAAATAAGAATATTTTGCATACCCCATATGTTGCTTGTAAACTCACTTAATTTTGACATACAGGGAGTGCAGAATTACTAGGCAAGTTGTATTTTTGAGGATTAATTTTATTATTGAACAACAACCATGTTCTCAATTAACCCAAAAAATGATTAGGCAACTTAACAAAAAACAAATATATACCCATTTCAATTATTTATTTTCACCAGTGAAATCAATATAACATCTCAACATTCACAAATATACATTTCTGACATTCAAAAACAAAACAAAAACAAATCAGTGACCAATATAGCCACCTTTCTTTGCAAGGACACTCAAAAGCCTGCCATCCATGGATTCTGTCAGTGTTTTGATCTGTTCACCATCAACATTGCGTGCAGCAGCAACCACAGCCTCCCAGACACTGTTCAGAGATGTGTACTGTTTTCCCTCCTTGTAAATCTCACATTTGATGATGGACCACAGGTTCTCTATAGGGTTCAGATCAGGTAAACAAGGAGGCCATGTCATTAGTTTTTCTTCTTTTAGACCCTGTCTTGTCTCTTGAGTACTTGGACGCGTGTGATGGAGCATTGTCCTGCATGAAAATCATGTTTTTCTTGAAGGATGCAGACTTCTTCCTGTACCACTGCTTGAAGAAGGTGTCTTTCAGAAACTGGCAGTAGGACTGGGAGTTGAGCTTGAGCTTGACTCTATCCTCAACCTGAAAAGGCCCCAGCCCAGCCCAAACCAGTACTCCACCTCCACCTTGCTGGCGTCTGAGTCGGACTGGAGCTCTGTGCCCTTTACAATCCATCCATCTGGCCTAACAAGACTCACTCACATTTTATTCATTCATTCATTCATTCATTCATTCATTCTCTTGTCTGCTTATCCAACCGCCAACTTATCCAGCCGCAATCCACAGTGGAGAGATCCACACACTCATTCACACTCATACACTACTCATAAATTCATTCACACTCATACACTACCCAATTTACCTGTACCGCATGTCTTTGGACTGTGGGGGAAACCGGAGCACACGGAGGAAACGCATGGAGAACATGCAAACTCCACACAGAAATGCCAACTGACCCAGCCGAGGTTCGAACCTGCGACCCAGCAACCTTCTTGCTGTGAGGCGACAGCACTACATACTGCGCCACTGCGTCGCCCACTCTCATTTCATCAGTCCATAAAACCTTAGAAAAATCAGTCTTGAGATATTTCTTGGCCCAGTCTTGACGTTTCAGCTTGTGTGTCTTGTTCAGTGGTGGGCGTTTTTCAGCCTTTCTTACCTTGGCCATGTCTCTGGGTGTTGCACTCCTTGTGCTTTTGGGCACTCTAGTGATGTTGCAGCTCTGAAATATGGCAAAACTGGTGGCAAGTGGCATCTTGGCAGCTGCACGCTTGACTTTTCTCAGTTCATGGGCAGTTTTTTTGCTCCTTGGTTTTTCCACACGCTTCTTGCGACCCTGTTGACTATTTTGAATGAAACGCTTGATTGTTTGATGATCACGCTTCAGAAGCTTGGCAATTTTAAGAGGGCTGCATCCCTCTGCAAGATATCTCACTATTTTTGACTTTTCGGAGCCTGTCAAGTCCTTCTTTTGACCCATTTTGCCAAAGGAAAGGAAGTTGCCTAATAATTATGCACACCTGATATAGGGTGTTGATGTCATTAGACCACACCCCTTCTCATTACAGAGATGCACATCACCTAATATGCTTAATTGGTGGTAGGCTTTCGAGCCTATACAGCTTGGAGTAAGACAACATGCATAAAGAGGATGATGTGGTCAAAATACTCATATTATTTCTGAAAACAAGAAAATTTTTTGTTTGTCCAGAACAGAGATGCTTAAACTAGATTTGATTTGATTTTAGATTTGATTTGGCCCAGCATCCCATCTGAGAAGAGAGGTTTAGAGATTGTCATTTTAAAATTAAGGTAATCTTTTATTTGTATGTTTTATTGTTAAGCAGCAAAAATTCTAAATGAAATGAAGCGTTTCAATTTAAATAATTTTAAACTAATCAGATTTAGCTGAAAATGTACATGCTGTCACCCGATGGATAAAGGACAATGCAGAGACTTTGGTGAGCGAAATCAAGGCAAAGACAGATTCTGCTTGACTAGTGTATTCAGCACTGAATTATACTGTGTTATAAATGTGATTAAGTTATAATTAAAAACATTAATACAATTCAAAGTAATCTCTATTATTGTTTTTTATTTATACATAAGTATTATGAAATTACCCATTGCAACTTTAAAGTTAAATAGTTTGGTATATTTGTCTTCGGCCCACGGCTATCAATGATATTTGGTTTTTGGTCGTTCATACGAAAAGTTAGGGCACCCCTGGTCTAGAAAATGCTTCTTGATTTAAGAATTTTTATATTTATTTGGACTAAAAAACAAGACAAAAACTCAGTAACTAAGTAAGAAAGGCATTTTTTTTTTTTTGCTTTACAGTGTATAAGCTCACTGTCTCTTATCATTCATGTTAAAAAGATAGTTCACTAAAAAATTAAAATTTACTCACTATTTACTCACCCTTGCAATGGTTCCAAACCTTTATGTGTTTCTTCTGTTGAACACACAATAATCTATTTTGAAGAAAGCTGAAGACCAGTAACCGCTGACATCCACAATAGGAAAAACAAACATTATGTTAGTTAATGGTTACAGACTTCCAGCTTACTTTAAAATATCTTCTTTTTCAACCGAGTAAAGAAACTCAAACAGGTTTGAAACAAGTGAAAGTTGAGCAAGTGATCACAGAATTTTCAGTTTTCGGTGACCTATCCCTTTAATATTTTATGAGCTATCATATTTTTCTCACTGTCTCTTATCATTTATGTTAATTAACTCTTACTTTGAACAGTTTAGTCACACTTCCATGCTGCTACAGTACAAGTAGACACTTTTATCAAAGCAGACTCCAAGCCTTTTGTCAGTTCATGCATCAAACACATGCCCTTGACTTTGCTACCAGCATGCATTACTATTTCTGAATGACACAAAAAGGAATACCAGAATGCATTTAAAAGTCGCCATGAAACAGAAGCTAATACTGTCCTGTTTTCCTCTTTTGTGCGGGGCATGATTTCATCCTTTGGGGACAGATTGGATTGTTGGAAGATGGGTGTTTCTGACAAAATGAAGGAAGATTGACAAATGGATGAAGGCAGAGCAGGAATGAGACACACTCTCATCATAGCCCCACCCTAAATGCATTCCATGTGACCAGAAGTGTAGTATACATTGAGTTGCAGCCATATGATTGGCTGATTAAAAATGTGCGTAAACGAGCAGTTGGACAGGTGTACCTAATAAAGTGGCCGGTGAGTGTATGTGGAGAAAAATAGTCAATTTTTATTTCATTGTCACAAAACAAAAGCACTGAAGGGACAGTTCATCTAAAAACTAATTACAATTCTGTCATTTTTTACTTTCCCTTTACTTGTTTTAAAGCTTATTGAGTTTCTTTCTTCTGTTAAACACAAAAGAAGTTATTTTGAAGAAAGGTGAAATCCTGTAATTGACTTCCATAGTAGTAAAAACAAATATTACAGAAGTCAAAGGTTACAGGTTTTTAACATTTCTCAAAATATCTTCTTTTGTGTTCAACAGAAGAAAGAAACTCAAACGGTTTTGGAACAAGTAAAGGCTGAGTAAAAGATGATAGGATTTTCATTTTTGGGTGAACTATCCCTTTAATGGCACAATTTGCATTTGTAACGATATTCTGATGGTCGCAGAGCTGCACTAAGCATCCCAGAGGATCTCAGACAGATAAGGATATTGATGGAGACGCAAATAGTACTGAGCAAGAGATACAACTTGATAATGAAGCACAGTGCATTCAGATGCCATTCTTTCCCATAAAGAAAAGAGTTACCCAGAATGAAAGCTTGCACTGTTGAGCTTAATTCACCCTACGCTGGTAATATTAAAATATGACAGCAGGAAACTCATACCGCAAACCTGATTTCACCAAGTAAGACATGTACCTGGATTAACATCTATGCTGATCCTGGTACAACATTTCAATCAGCTAATCAGAATTAAAAGATATGTTTACTGTTTGTGTTAAGTTTAGGCTTACGGTTAGGGTTATGCACTTCTACATGACTGTTATCCAACTATTATTCCCCTCCGATTTTAGGAATCATTTACAGTTATGATTGAAGTTAGGAGTAAGGAATAGTTATGGATTACATTTTCCGACAAAAACTATCAACATGTTAATTCAGGAGCGCATCTTACTTGGCAAAATCACGACGTGCTACAGATACTACTAAAAGAATGCAGAGTAAATGGAGATGTGTGATGAGTAATTGTCTTAGCCACTCTAAAAGCGTGTAAACACAACAGTACTGTAAATAAAATGACAAGGTAAGCAAACATGTTTAGGGAACTAGTTTCTGTACACTGATTTAGTCTAAAATTGGCAAGATGGCTAAGGAGGAGCTGATAGGTGTGGTTGTATAGTATTGTTGTAACAATGGTAATGGAACAGATGGGTGAGCACAGAAAGCGCATGTGGTGGGTGGTGGTGGTGGTGGGGGGGGTGTCACCACCTGGGAATCAGCTGACATTGTCATAAATCCATATATTCTGCTACTGTAGGTTAAGGGCTAAGTGATATTAATATTGATAATCAATTGTAAATGACAATTGTGCAGTATTCTATTGATAGATATTATGTTTTCTATAAACTGACACTTTAGCAAAAATGCATAAATTGATCAAAAGTGGAAGCAATGATATTGATAATGTGAGAAAAGATTTTTATAAAATATATATTTGTATAGTATATGCTCCATTCCTTTCCATTCAATGAATTGTGAAAAATATTTCACTGTTCACAAAGACATTAACCATATTGATTATACAGTGGGGAAAATAAGTATTCAACTTGTCATGTTTTTTGTTTTGTTTTTTGTTCTGGGAAAAAATTCTAAAGGAGCTGCTGACATGGTAAAAACCCAAACAATACAAACACAAAAATATAACAAAACAAAACAATCTGAAAAAGTGTTATGTAATAACAATCAAATGACACAAAGAAAATGTACTGAACTACTGAAACACATGTAACGCTTTATATAAAAGGCTTTTTTGGTGATGGCAGCTTAAAGACGCCTCTCATATGGAGAATGAAGGCACATGAATTGATTAGGTGTGAGTTTTTCAGACTTCAACAGAGTGTAAAAATCTTGATGGTTCTGTGGGTCTCATCTATCAAATCTGATCTTGCTTTTGTATTTTCTAATGGATTCAGGTGAGGTGATTGGCTGAGCCATTCTACAGCTTGTATTTCTATCTCTGAAAGCATTGGAGAGTTTCCTTGGCTGTGTTTTTTGATCATTGTCTTGCTGAAATGTCCTCCCTGGTTTCATCTTTATCATGCTAATGTAGATGTTGGACTGAAGCAGCTGATATTAATTAACGAGGAAGGGCAGAGGGTTGCTGAAGAACTACTAAGACATTTCAGCTGCAGTCTGAGCTTTCACTGCCTTTCTACACCTCCCTTTCTTCATGTGTTCAATACTTTTTGTCCTGTGTCATTTCATTTTGTTACACATAACTTCCTTTGTAAACTAATTAATAGTGTTTTCTTAGCATATTTGGATTTTTTTGGTTGTTACCAACATCTGGTGAAAATTACAAGTCAACAGCACCTTAAGAAATATGTTTTCTGAGATAAATTGTAATGTGTTCAATACTTATTTTCCCCACTGTAAATATATAACAATTGTATATCAATTTTAACATTGATATTAATAAGAAATGTTACTTTACTTTTACTTTACTTCTAAATGATAATTTTACAAGACTGGAGAACTAGAAGAAGAACAATTAAATTAGTAACTAATGATGATGAACATTGGCATTTCATTCTGCTGTGGCGTCTCCTGTTAAATCAGGCACTAAGCAGAAGGAAAATGAATAAATGATGCTGAAAGTTAATTTTTGCTCTCATAAATGATATAAAGGACACATTTAAAATGGCAATATATTTTTCAATGTAAATATTTTCTTATACTAATATTATTATTAGTGTAGATATTTTGCATTAGTGCTTTGTATATGACTTACATACGTTTACAGCAACCCAGGCTCATTCTGAAAACGTACCGCTATATACATTTCTGAAGAGCGCCAAATACATCCCAGGAGCTACAATTTTTAGCAGTTTTTGTTTTCACTAATCTACCAGAGGCCGCTGTGTACACTTTTTGAGATCACAAATTTCTCTCGCGAGTGCCATTCGCGCCTGCTGTTCTCCTGTAAATCCACCAGCTGTTACAGGTAGGACAGAAGGGGTGGGGCGCTGACATGCTTTCTCCTTGTCTTTCCAGAGGTGATCCCACACAACACATCACAGCTTTTCTTTAGCATCAAAACCGATCTCAAACTGACTGACTGACTGAATGAATAACTGACTGACAGACCGATCAGTACATAATTCGATCAGTACAAAAAAATTAATTCTTATAAACATAATTTGCGATCTCCAGAAATGAAGGCTACATTTTCAGAATGAGCCTGTTTTGGATAGGCTTTTTAGATATATATTGTAGTGCATGTATATGTGTGTATATGCATATATGTGTATTTATATATTGCAGCGTCAACTAAAAAGCTGAGATGTATGCAAATTATTAAAAAAAAATATTTAAACAAAAATTGCTCAGATCACATGCAACATCCCACCAGTTTGACTCACACAACTAGCTAAAGATGTTCAGTTTACCATCTTTTTTATTTATGAATACCCCAGCATTACTGAGTCCCATGATGCATGGAAATCATAAACAGCACAAAAAAGAGGCAGTTTTCCGCTCATACTGTGTGTGTGCATAATTTTCTGCATCCCCCCAGATCGACTGATAACTTTGATCCTATTTTCCTGTCTAGGTTTTTTGTGCTTCAAAGGAAAAAAAAATACGTGCTGTGATGTCACCGCGACATTGAACCATGTCTGAGCATCTCGGAGAAATGCAGGAGATGAATGAAAATATGAAGTGTTTGCTGCTTTTATTGGAAGACTAATGAGGGAGAGAGGAACGAGGACCTATCATCAGCCGGGTTGGCAGACATTTACACACAGATGTCCCTTCAGAGACTGAGAGAGAATGAGAATGACACAGTCACAGTGTTTCCCATGGATTTTTCGGCTTGTTATATTGTGGTTTGTTGCCTCTTACAAATGTCAAGTGTCTTAATTAACGTTCAGACTGAAATATTAATGTTCGCTGCAAATACATCATTAATATTCATCCAAACTCATGTTAATATTTCATGCTATCACAGATTTAACATGATAAAGTGTGTACTTGAATGTGCACTCTGGTGTTATAAAAACATACAGCCGCTGAGGCTCTATAATGAATGTGTTATCTGACGGAAATGCAATCATCTTGCTGCCTAAAAACAAGAGAAGATTAAGTGCCCTTAGGAATACTCAGCATGTTTGGCTGTCTATATTTGGAATGGGATTCATGAACGCATGTGTGAATGAGCATGTGTGAATCATTTGACTGTCCTGGCAAGATTTCCGAATAATGAGAAACAGCAAGAATGTAAACCTGACAAACAGATATGGAGAAATATTAGTTTAAACTGTCCATACATGAGGAATAGATACAGTTTAGAAACCCTAGAAAGACAGAAAGACAGAACGATAGAATGATAGAATGATAGATGGATGGATGGACGGACGGACGGATAGATAGATAGAACAATAGATATAATGATAAAACGATGGATAGATAGATATATCTGCCGTCTTTCGGATGAGACATTAAACTAAGGTCTTGACTCTCTGTGGTCATTAAAAATCCCATGGCACTTCTTGTAAAAGTAGGGGTGTAACCCCGGTGTCCTGGCCAAAGTCCCTCAATCGGCCCTTACGATCATGGCCTCCCAATCATCCCCATCCACCAAATTGGCTCTATCACTGTCTCTCCACTCCACCAGTAGCTGGTGTGTGGTGAGTGTACTGGCGCCGCTGTCCTGTGGCTGCTGTAGCATCATCCAAGTGGATGCTGCACACTGGTGGTGGTGTGCAGAGACAAACCCCTCTATGATTGTGAAGCGCTTTGGGTATATGGCCATACACAGTAAATGCTCTATAAATACACATTGCATTGCGATAGATAGATAGATAGATAGATAGATAGATAGATAGATAGATAGAT
>CAIGQZ010032545.1:1771208-1795935 GCA_903798205.1 Danio tinwini
TAGATAGATAGATAGATAGATAGATAGATAGATAGATAGATAGATAGTGGCTTTGCTATGCTTTTCTATGAAAGTATGTAAAAGCAGTATCATTTACATTTTGTCTTTAATTTAATGAACATTAAGTAAACAATAATTAACTTGAGGTGTAACCACATCTGGTATGCATTGTTTTCTAATAGTTCAACAGCATGTAGTCAGTTGTTCACCTTATACTACAGTTACCACATCTGAAGACTTTATTCATGTTGCATTTCTTATTTTTTCATATTTCGCATTTCTCTGGTTTGCGTCCTCTGCTCTCTGTGTAGGATTAGTTTCTTCTACATCTCACTGAAAGCTTTCTGTTTAGATTAGTCTCGATTGGATTTTTAACTGTTGAAGGCTGAGAAATGGAAATTCCTCAGTGTAGTGAAAAAAGCAAACTGTAATTCGGCCAAAACCTGCTTGCAACTGCTTCATCCATACGTTTCCTTAAAAATAATAGTACTCCTAAAAATGTTGGTCAGCCAATCAGAATAAGCACTCAATAAAGTTACAGTATAAAGCATTTAAATTGTAACTTTAGCCCCACACTGAAGCCCCAATCAAGCTATTTATACATCTCATATCAGTATTCCAATATCCCTTCCATCCCTGAATGGATATTTCCAAAGCAATTGCAGGATTTGATTCTTCTCCAGTGTCAGAGGTGGTAGAGGCGGATAAAAGAAAATGATAAATAGAAGACGAAGGCTTATTTGCTGTGCACTTTGCTCTCTATTTATTTCTCTCTGTCTCTCTGCCTGTCTAACCGCCTTCCTCTCTACATGTCAGAAAGAGCCGTGGCCTATTACCATGGAGACAGACAGCTGTTACAGGTAGGGCAGAAGGGGTGGGGCGCTGACATGCTTTCTCCTTGTCTTTCCAGAGGTGATCCCACACAACACATCACAGCTTTTCTTTAGCATCAAAACTGATCTCAAAAGCACAATGGGAACAGGTGCACACAATCAATAATCATCATCCACCTGATTTCACACAATGCACAGAAGCTAAACGCCTTATTCAGCCAAACGGGCTGAGATACAAAGTCAGTGAAAGAAAAATCAGCACTATTAAAAAAAGAAGCCCATGGTGCAGTAATGAGACCCCAGTGTGTGAAAAAAGCACGCTCTCTGCAAATGCACATCCGCTAAACTCTAAAACCTAAAGAGAAACGACACACGGCGAGAGGTCTGCTTGTAGATGCTGATGTCAGGGCACCTGTCAGGGTTTTTTTTTTCTCTGCAATATTAGTGTGCTGCAATTCGGTCAGCGTTTGGTGGCGCTGCTGCAGAGTGCACGTGCTTTGCTTTTGTGGGTGTGTAAAACAAACAACAAAGAAGCATTTAAAACCATCAGATCGGATACAACTCATTAAAACTCAATGCTGAGGGTGTGTATAAGTGTTTAGAGTTGACTCCAAAGATCATCGTACTCACCATAAGCAGGCAGACGGCAGATTCGGGCATCAGTTGCACAGCCATGATGTTTTTACATGCAAAAAAATGTTTTAAGTAGAGAACCGAAAGCCTGAAGTCGACTGTTTGTAACACCTGCTAATATTGTCCAGCCAATTGTTCAGTTAACGCTCTACCGTCTACTCTTTGGTTGCAATACTTTCCAGTTCCTGCTCCCTACTCGGCGTCTTCCCTTCCGCTCTGAATTCCCAAAGCACTGTTCAAGCTCCGTCCTTGATCCAAATGAAACGTCTCTTCTTTGATCTCCAACAGCCTGTTAGACTCCCTCCTCCCTGAGGATGGAGAGCTGGGACAGACACGCGCACACACTCGCACACACATACGGTCTGAGATGAGACTGCCGTTTCAAATGACCAAGCAGCACTGCAGACACACAAGCTCTCTCACGTTCACAAATCCGACTGGTACAAGCGAACGTGGAGAGGGAGAGAGCAAGAGAGCGTGAGAGAGAGAGAGAGAGAGAGAGAGCCCACTCGTCAATGAACCCAGAAATCCTATCAAGTACCACAATGCCACTTAGGATACCAGCAATCACAAACACACACACACCTTTTCTTTCTCTGAATGAATTGATTGGTAAGTGCCAATAGACAATTACCAGCATCACTTTGCCTGAATGAAAAGAGAAAATGAATAATGCAGCAAGATAATATGTAGTGCTTGAACCAAATTACTGTAGTTCATGTTTAATGATCTGCACAAATTAGCATAACAATAACATTTGCTGCAAGTCATTATACATTATTGTTTCAATTGGTAGTGTAGTACATTTTTTTACTTTCACTTTCTTTAATGTCATTCTATAAAGCAATAGAAGGTCAAGGTGCTCCAGGATTGGCCAGCTTAGTCACCAGATATGAACATTAGTGAGCATGTCTGGGGTAAGATGATGGAGGCGTTGAAAATGAATCCAAAGAATCTTGATGAACTCTGGGAGTCCTGCAAGAACGCTTTTTTGCCATTCCAGATGACTATTAATAAGTTATTTGAGTCATTGCAGAGATGTATGGAGGCAGTCCTCCAAGCTCATGGGAGTCATACACAACATTAACTCTTTTTCCACTGCAGCATGACTTTATATTCTATACTGGACATTATTTCTGTTAAGTGACAAGACTTTTGTCTAAGCAAAGTCAGACCTTACCTAATTAAATAATTAAAAATCAAGGCATGATCATATTTTATTTTGGTAAAATAAGCGTAATCTAGAGGCCTTTGCCTTTCATATAAGCCACTTCTAATACCAAATGATCAACTACAAGTCAAGTTATTATTTGTTGTTTCTAAAACTTGGATCTGCAACAAGACTTTTGTCAGGTAGTGTACATAATCTGAAAATTTTACCAAAAAAAAAAAAAACAGGAAGTGCATTTTCAGAATTATGAATTGCACAGATGAGTTGTTTACCACAAAATTAGCTTCAGATTACATTTCATTTGTACTTTAATATTCATAAACATTAGTTCAACATAACTAATACAATAACCTAATAAAATTGTATATTGTAACGTTAATATTGCAATGCCTGAAACATTTTAATTGATTAATATTTATTTCTGAATAGCATTTTTGCATCATTACATTTTTTTTGATGTAATGTATTAACTTTTGACAAACACAATTTGACAAAAATGCAATTTTGAAAATGCACTATTTTGGGGGGAAAATGCATTTTTTGTCAAAAATGTTGCAATTTGGATAAAACATATCTGTATTCAAGTGGTGATGTCATATATTACTTATATTAATACTTATGTCATAAGTAGAAAATATTCTAATTTAGGTGAAAATCTTTTTGGTGCTGGCTGGCACCACTAAAGAAACAAAGCATTGTTAGAGAAAGAGTTAATATTGATAAATGAACCTAGCTATTTATCTATGACTATACAACCACTCGTTTTTTACCAAAAACCATAAAAATCTACTTCCAATCTTTGCTTTTGTTCTTGGTGCATCGAATGAATGAATGAATGAATGAATGAATGTGGTGGCTGAAAAGAAAACAAGAAAGTGAAAACAATATTGAGAGAATCCTCAGGGGACCTAACATACTTTCCCCAAACATACGATTAGATACAGCGAATCTCCCTCTTTGTTTTCACACATACTGTACTGTATACAAAAGGTGAGAAGGCGGCATTTTCCTTTTTTTAGACTTTCCATACGAGATCTAGTCTCATGTGACTCTTACTCAGAAAGGGTTAAAACCACGATCCCCTTGAAAGGATTTGCTTTGTGCAGTTTTACTGAAGCTCACACACCTGGGTCTCTCTTTCGCCACACACACACATACAGTTTCTCCTTGGCTGGTTCTTCTAACCCACACTGGACTAATTATCCCTCCAGAGCAGCAGTGGACTAACAAAGACAAATGAAGTCACACTCACGGTCTGACTGACTGACTCGAGATGTCAGTATTGGGGGGTGGGGGGTGGTTTTGGGTGTGGCGGAGGGTCTGGTTTGCTCTGACAGAATCCAAAGAAAAGTACATTATTTTTGTTTGCTTCAGCTCCGTCATTTATAGCCGCTCGGTCTGAACGGTGCATGCTGAGGTTTAATTCAGGAGACAGCAGTAATGTGGTTAGATACGCTTCTGTTTTCAAAATGCTACAGCTAATGGAAACAGATCATGAGGTATACATTTTCTTTAATGCTTTAATGAATAGATCAAATGCACTAGTACTAGTCCAAAAGACCATCTCATTATATGAGAAAACAAACACAGCCTCATTAAACTTAAAGAAATGTATTCATAATGTAAAGTAGAATTTTCAGAGATGTCAGTATTCCCATTATTTATACAGTATGGTCTTTTTGATTCCTAAATATAAAGTTACAATTAAAGAGAGACAAAAAAGGAGTTCATGAAAATAAATTGGGGGACAAAATAACATGCAAAAATATAAAAAGGATTTTTGTAAGGTCTTAAAGAAGCATTTTATTTCAGGGGAAAAAATATATATATTAGTTTTTTTAAGAAGTCTCCTTTCACAACAAAGCTGTGTTTATTTGATTAAACAGTTAAATAATATTATAAAAATGTAATAATAGTATTATTATTATTAATAATAAATATTATTAAAACATAAATAATAACCATACATACTAAAAATATATATTTTTTAATTATATGTATTTCCATAGTGTCAGCATTGACACTAATTCTGGATTCACATCAAATGTGAGTAACTTACGTCAGGGCAAGTCAATGCAAACATGCAAATATAGGCAATTTATGGCCATGTGATTCAAATGACGAGGAATGCACAATGCATTTGCTGCGATAAAGCAGAATTTGCCTAAATTGCGTATACCTCAGTAGTTAAAGGGCACCTAGGTTACCCCTTTTTCCAGATTTAATATATTTTAAATTTAATCTTTTGTGTCCCCAGAATGTGTCTGTAAAGTTTCAGCTCAAAACACCCATCAAATTATTTATTATAGCTTTCACTAGATGGTGTTTTATAGCTCTCAATAGATTTCTGCTGTTTTTGTGTACTGCGCCTTTAAGGCTAGTCCTCCCCACCCACCGTTTTCACGTGCCTGCAGCGCGTGCCTCAGTCTCCGCCCTCGGCTGCCTCAGACAACTGACACACACATAAAGGAAGCAGATCTCACGTAACGTGTGTGACAAAAACTACAGTAAGAGCTTTATCAATGATTATTTGGTGCATTTGTTGTGTGGAGCTGCAGGATGAGTCACACACGATGTTGTTACAAAGTTCACGCACACACACAGACACACACACACAGCGCAGACACACATGCACATACATACAGTGCGCGCGTTTAGCTTTGCACGCAAATGTGACAGGATACAGGTTAATATCCACTGCTGTATGGATATCTGTTACGTTAATGTACAAAATAAACCTGATTTAAGGTCCACAAACCGGGATTAAAGTGCTTTTATTATTGTTCTGACACAAGGCTGTGGTGAAGAAAGTAAAGCTGAAGTAAATCGCTGTAATTCATTACACACATGCACTGTTTTAAAACATTTTAAACTTGTCAAACTCACTCTTGATCACATTTAATGATGATTGATGATCCTAAACTGTATAGACCTTTTATTAAGGGTTGATTTGCACACGTCCTGTCTTGTGGATATGATTACAAATGTTACTATGGAGACATGTTATTATGCAGCTGTCAATCAATATTGGTGGGCGGGGGGACCGCACTCCTACGTCACTCCTACGTCGGTCTCAAAACGGCTCCAATTGGTCCACTGTTTTTATGTTGTTAAATTGAAAAAAAAAAGACTGGGTGTGTTTATATCACCCCAATATGACAGTCTATACACTATACATACACATATGTCTGTCCAAACAGCTTGCAAAGTAGATTTTTCACCATAGGTGCCCTTTAAAGTAAAATAATTTAACTGAGGTTGAGGGGAAAAAACATTCCCTGAGTAAACCAGAGCAAGTGACGTGGCACTCAATCACTCATTCTGTGTCGTAAAATGTGGCTGTTAAGAAAAGTACCCATAGATGGCGGATTACACTGCGTAATTATATACAAAACATATTTCCTACAGTATATAAACATAAGACATGTTCTAACGTTTTGTGAGTTGACAAAAAATATAAACTAAACATGTTTAACTACATACATGATCTTTAATATAAAGATGATTGTCTACATTATATAGCATTTTTTAATAAGTCTTCATAAAAGATGCATTTGTGTGGTTTTGAATTCAGTGTTTATACTTTTTATAGTAGTTGAATAATAACAAGATGTAAGCTTTTCAAACACTATACTTTGCTTTGGTCGACACTGAATGTGTTCTGTTAACTTCATTAAACTAGAATTACTAAAACTAACATAGAAACTGAATACATATAAACTAAACAGGAATGTTCACTAAATAAAACCTAACTAAAATAACTATTAATGAACCCAACTAAATCATTTACAACATATTTAAAATTAGCATTGGTATAAAAAAATATGCAAAACTACAATAACCTTTTGCGCTGCTTAATACTTTTGTGAACTGTAAGACAGTTTAGTTTCCAGATTCTTTGATAAACAACATATAACAGCAATTTTGTAACATTATAAATGTCATTACTGTCAATTTTAATCAATGTAATACATCCTTGCAAATTAAAATATCACTTCCTTTAAAAACAAAGACATCTTACTGACCCCATGCTACTTTATATGCATCTCCTGTAATAAAGTTCACTTTAAAAATCATTATGGGCCAAACAAGGCCCCTCATTAGGCACTTACTGTGAACTTGTAGACTGTGTAGTTCAGGTAAGACATCCTGCTGAAGACCTCTGGGAATGTTCTGTCCTTTTGCCTCCATCTCCCCTCTCTATGGGGGTTTTAAATGTCGGATGAAGAAAAGATCTAAAAATTGCAACCGGGAGGAGGGCAAAGGCCAATCTTGATACGCTTGATGTCAAATCCCGCTGCAGTTTTAAACTGTCTGGAAAATAAACAAGATGTGTCACATACATGAGTGGAAAAGGTCTCATTTGCATAAACGATTCAGCTTCTATAAATGAGTTTTTGGCATCTGATTTCACTCTCACCGCAGAGTATATATGCTACCTGAATATGTTAGATTGCTTTCTAAATAATAAATGAGTTTTATGACACTAAAAAAGAAGAAATTTATTTTTTTTTTAGACAAATTGAAGTAAATAAATTAATTTAAATTATTATAATCAAACCGGAGGTCTAGAGTTTATAGATTTAATAAAGTCAAATTAAACTTTTGTGCATCAGGCCAAATTTAAACTAAATAAGACGCTTTACTTAAGCACTCTGTGATTTAAGTATTGTGAATGTTTTGTTAAGTTGTTTTTGAAGTGTACACCATACCTGACAAAAATCGCGTCACCTATCCGAGTTTCAGGAACAGGAAATAATAACTTGACTTCTAGTTGCTTATTTGGTATCAAAAGTGGCTTATATGTGAGGCAAAGGCCTCTAGTTTTCGCTTATTTTACCAAAATAAAATATATTCATGCCTTGATGTTAATTACTTAATTAGAACAGTAAGGTCTAACTTTGCTTAGATAAAAGTCTTGTCACTTAACAGAAATAATGTACAGTATAGAATATAAAGTCATGGTGCAGTGGAGAAAGAATTAATATTGTATATGACTCCCATGAGCTTGGATGACTGCATCAATACATCTCTGCAATGACTCAATTAACTTATTAATAAAGTCTGGAATGGCACAAAAGCGTTCTTGCAGGACTCCCAGAGTTCATCAAAATTATTTGGATTCATCTTCAATGCCTCCTCCTCCATCTTAACCCAGAAATGCTTAATAATGTTCATGACTGGTGACTGTGCTGACCAATCCTGGAGCACTTGACCTTCGTTGCTTTCAGGAACTTTGATGTGGAGCCTGAAGTACAGTATAAGAAGGAGCGCTATCCTGTTGAAGAATTTGCCCTTTCCTGTGGTTTGTAATGTAATGGGCAGCACAAATGTCTTGATACCTCAGGCTGTTGATGTTGCCATTGCCTCTGCAGATCTATCACACACCCCCATACTGAATGTAACCCCAAACCATGATTTATCCTTCACCAAACTTGACTGATTTCTGTGAGAATCTTGGGTTCCTGCGGGTTCCAGTAGATCTTCTGCAGTATTTGTAATGATTGGGATGCAGTTCAACAGATGATTTATCAGAAAAATCTATCTTATGCCACTTTTCCAAATGATCAACCAAAAGTCAAGTTATTAATTGTTGCTCTTACAACTGCGATTGACAACAAGTCTTTTGTGAGGTAGTGTATGTAACATTGATTGTTGTGTGGATACTGTTTTGCAAGAAAAAAATCTGGCTTGTCTGACAATAAAGTTTATATTCATATATAAATGCACCCAGACTGAAGTAGAATAAATAATCAGCTCCAAGTAAAATAGTTTGCAAATGTAATACAATCGTTAGTAACTAGTCCTTAACTTAGGCATTGCGGTAACAACTTGGCTATAATTAAATACGTTTAAAACCTTCAATATACAAACATCAGAAAGGTTCAAGAAAAAAATTATGAAAATAAATGAGGTGAATAAATAAAATCAGTCGTTATAAACCCATCAAATTTACACCGTCATATTATTTCTCACTGTAAAACAATATTTGATGATATACAGGCCTCACTCACCAGCAAAAACAAATGTATAACTTAAATCCAAGTATATGCTTAAATTAAATCACTATAAACCTGCTGAGAATATAAAGTATCTCTCTTGGGATCTGTGAAGACTACAAGTGGGAGGGAAATCAATACCGTCTAGTACTGCAATGAGATTTTATCGCAAAACTGAATCAATATTCCAGTCTCCAAGTATTGATTTAAATTATTATTTTTGTTTGCCAATTTATTTATTTAGTATGGTTAATATATTGCAAAGCTGTTAGAGAAATTCATTAGATAAGTGAATTGGCTTATGCATTGCCAAATGAGTCATACCGCAGTCCAATATTAAAAGATGAATTAACAGCAATGCTTTGAAATAAATATATATGGTATAGTATTGCAATAGAATGCATAAAAAATACAATATTTCTCACATCCTAAATTGACTGTATGTTTTGAAAAGACCATGTAGAGGTTTATCATGTAGCAATTTGCACCCAGATCTGTATTGATCTTGTCACTGGACAAATAAATCATTCACACCTGGCGACATAACAGTGCAGGCTGACACAAAACTTGCATTTTTAATTGATAAACGAATAACAGTTTAAAACTAAACGCTGATTAGATGATAAAATAACTATTACGGAACCAAGGGAACAGATTTAACATTTGTTAATTGGGGTTAATAAATAAATTATTAAAAATTATTTAATAAATATTTAAATTTAATAAATTTTTTAATTGGGGTTGAGCTAGCTTGTACTAATGTTTCATGCTTTCACATTGTTTACATGACTTAAAAAATAAATGAATACTCAATTTTTTTATGTGATCGTTCATATGTTTCTTTCTTAATAAAGTTAAACACTCTGAGCTTCTGGAAATTCATCTAAAAATCATTTTTAACATGGTAGAGCAATAGAGGAGAGAAAGAACCCTCTGGTAGAGTTATTTGTTTTCTCTGCCAGATTGATTTAATAAACCATACAGCGTTTAAAAGAGAATTCAATAATAATATCACACAATAAAGTTGAATTGGGTCTCAAAGTGCTTATGTTTTGAGTGGCTGATGAAGGACATGCTTTTTAAAACTGTGCATTGGTGCAAAGTGGAATGCAGAGTGTTCATGCACAGAGTAAAGCGCATGTCAACAACAATAATATATGACTTTATACTAGAAAAACAGGAATTTGAAATAAATAGTGGACGCGTTTAATCTCAAATCAGACTGGGGTGCGTTTCCGAAAACCATTGTTAACAAACTAAGGTCGCAAGTCGTGTCATTACAGACATAGCTCATTGATTTGGCGTTTCCCAAATCCATCGTTCCAACAAACATTCGTAAACTGTGTCGCAAACTTCTATGCTTGCAACTACATCTTTGGAGCTGTAGTTAGAAACATAGTTCCTGGTTGTGTTCCATTCCCAGTTATCCCCTTATGCCCTATTCGTTTAGAACATTCTAACATTTAAACTTGGAATGATTAAACTGAAAGCATTAAAGTCATCTCTTTTACGTGTAATTTGCTTTCATTGTATTTTTAGAGTTCAGTTTTAGCGATCTTCATGTTTACAATTGCGTTCCCTTTGCAGTGCACTTTGAAAACATTTGTGCCATTTTAAACACAGCCATGGCTTATGACGAAAGCTATAGGTGACCTATTATTTAAAAGCGGAATTTACGTTACATCTCCAAAGCTTGGGAAACATAGCATACATTAATGCTTTTAATTTATATTAGGTCATTTATTAAGTATCAGTACTGTATATGACATGGACCTGTTGGTTAGAACATTTCTGCAGTGGTTTACATGTGTAAAAGTGTAAAAGTAGACTTTTCAAAAAAATTTAATAAACAATATTCTACTTAGTAATAATAATAATTATAATAATATTATTATTAATAATAATAATAATAATAATAATAATAATAATAATAATAATCATCATCATCATTATTATTAATATTATTATTAAAGCAAGATTTTTTTCACTTCCTAATAAATAATAAATATTAAATTTCATTTTTTCATAAAATAGCCTCATTATTTATTTATTAATTTATTTATTTATTTATTTATTTATATGATTTATATATGATATTAAAATACGTGTTAGCTTTTGTAAGTGATTTTATGTTAATTTAGAATAAACTATGGAATATCCTTAATAATATTTGTAAAGGAAACAGTAGCTATGTTTCCATCCAAAAATGCGAATGAACTTTATGCCCAAAGCTGGATTATCGGATAAAAGATATGCGAATAAAGCAGCGTTTCCATCCGAGTCAAAGCGAACAAAATCGTAACTTCCTGATTATCTTGCACAAAATATGCGCATCTTTTCTCATCGAATAAAATGTTTATCCTACTCAGTTATGCACATACATTTTTCAAAATGTATGCGCATCATGGCATTTCCATCAACCGTTATCCAAAATGCGCATAAAAATAGGTAGATGGAAAAGTAGCTATTGACCCTATATGTGCTATCTACATATATTTAAATTAATATGCAAAAGCGAGTGCATGTTTTTACCAAAACTAATATTGGATTTTTTTTTAAATGCGTGTGCGTGTAAAACAATAAAACTTGCACAAAGAAATTATGGGGTTCTTCTCTAAAGAAGTTGTTACTCCATACCATTTACAGCATCATTATGGGCGTTTTACGTTATATCTAAATTGGTTCAAACAATAGATCTGTGATAGAGAAACTATGGGTTTTGGGAAACATTTGTCACTATATTGTTTTTTTCCCAAATGATGCATCGTACTATGATAGTTCAGCCGCAAATTACATCGTTGTTTGGGAAATGCACCCCGGATCATCACCTTGTAATAAATATTAAAAATGCAATTCTCAATATTTTTTAAATGCATTATGATAATAATTGTCATAATGGTTCAACAAATTATATTTAATAATTGTATGATATTAGTAGTAGTAGGGTGGGGGTATGTAATGAATGACCTTCAATATAAACTTAATAATAATATAATATATTATGTTTCTCTATATGTAATAAAAAATAATAATAAATAATAATATAACATATTCAATAAGTATCACTACTAATTATGCGCATTCTTTGAATAAATTCTTGCCTTTTATGTTACTTTTTGCAGTTGGTAACATACTGCAGTTTGGTTGAGACATTTTGATGAAACAACAAAACAAAACATTTGTTTTGGTTTTAATTCCTCGAATATCGAATTCCTCTTATTTTATCGAATGCCGCTTCTCTGGACTGTTCTAAGAAACTTCTCAAGACTCACCTTATTACCATTGCTTTTAACTTAGATTGATTATTTTTGTTAATTTAATCATCCAGTTGTATTGAATTGTTCATATTTTATTGTTTTATTGTGGTCTTTTTTACTATTTTTATTGTTCTGCTTTGTTTGCCTTGTAGCGCTTTGGGTCTGAGAAAAGCACACTATAAATAAAATGTATTATTATTATTATTATTATTATTATTTTTATTATTACTATTATTTATCAATCATCTACAAAGGCAGGCAGGTGAGCAATTCCAGCATAATGGATGTGACATTTGCAGTAAAAATTCAAAACATAAACTCACATAGAAAGTATATGTTAACAATATATTGAAACATCTGCTTATATTTTCCAAAATTACTAACCACAGAGTTATGGGATCAGAAAATATGAATCCCTAAAAAATTTTTTGTTTAATTTATAGGGAAATAAACATGCATGGATGTAGAGTATGTGTATACAGCAAACTTTGTAGAAAATTCTGTGAATTAAACTACACAATCCAAAAGAAACAATGCTAAACAAAAGGATAAGAGTTGGCTCACTATAAAACACTAATCATTTATTTTATTTTATTTTACATTTCAGTATTTATGAGGAAAAAGCTTGGATATGGATGTGACATTTCTCCGTTATGGATGTGACAGGTGTGAAAGTGTCACTTGTGTAACTTTGACAAATCAATTATAATAGTTTACAAACACTGACAGAGACAATTTTGAGTATTTTTACAGTATAAAATACAAGCATACACAAAAAAAAACTTACAAAGCGTTTCGCTATTTTGATAAAAAAAAAAACTTTTTTTTCATAGCAAGGCCTGACATTTGCATGGCATTGCTCAAGATTTATAAATCAACAGTGGCCTCTGCTGGACCTGAATAGCAGATACACTGAAAATTTAAGGTAAAAATGGCTCAACAACCATCTAACATCACATAGATAAGCGAGTTCATGCACAATATTCAACACTTTCAAAGAAAATGTTGGCTAAGCAAGCTGAGTAGCTAAGTTGCTAAGTAGGCCCTCCTTGGTTAAAAAAAGCAAATTAACCATGAGTTAAACTTTAGGCAAGTAGGGCAAGTCTATCTCAAAAAGACATTAAATCCATGCTTTAGGTGTTTGCTGAAGAGTGTTTTACCTGCTGTATAGTCACTCAAACGGTGAATATAACCGCCGTCTTCACCGCACTACAGAGACGACCAAAAACTACTTCAGAACCACGAACAGATTCAAACTCATTAAACAAACTTGACAATAAACTCATCGAGGCTTTACAACCCTAAACTTCACGAACAAGTTAAAAAATTGTGTTTTAACGTTAGCACTTTTCCCTCTATGACTTTCTAAACTTTCTATTGCTGCTACTTCTCCGCTAATAAAATGCTTCACGTAGCTGTCCGAACCTTTTAATTCAGATTCAAACATTTGAGTAGCTAGACTGGATTCAACCAGATTAATTGTAATGATTCAAACGAGTTATTTTACGGAATAGAACCAAAGATGACCATTTTGATTCATTTATTCATTTTCCTTCTGCTAGTCCCTTTATTCGTTAGTGAACCGCTAACTTATCCAGCATATGTTTTACACAGTAGATGCATAGCTGCAAGCCAGTACTGGGAAAAGTTTTGATTTACAGATTAATCTTAAATAAACTCAGAGAATGTAGCCTAATGTGAATTAAATACAGATACATATTTAAAAGTTAGCAACTCTACTATCAAATGGGAGATAAATCACAACTGTGGCGATTTGTGGTGACAGTCTAGCCTACATCAAAACACACAGTCACCGTCAAAGTCACTTTCACCAAGATGTCAGCGACCATACTAAACTGGATTAGGACGTCATCCCATCAGGTGAGCGTCTGAATCACACTGTATTTTTAACCTGAATATTTAGTCAACAAATTGATGTTTCCATAGACCACGCACACATAGGTATACTGGACTTCGTAACATTTTTGGCGATTGTTATAGTTCAACCCAAATAGAAAATTTCTCTTCCTTCACTTGTTCCAAAACTGTTTGAGTTTCTTTCTTCTGTTGGAAAAAGATATTTCGAAGAAAGCTGAAAATCTGTAACCATTGACTTCCATAGTATTTGTTTTTCTTATTATGGTTGTCAATGGTTACAGGTTTTTAGCTTTCTTCAAAATATCTCCTTTTTGTGTGTTCAACACAAACTTGCTATTTTTTGGTGAACTATCCCTTTAAATCATAAAGGTTACACCTGCTGCAAACAGTAATACCATTAATACTGTTATTAATAACAGTAATAACATTTTATTGAAGTGGAACTTTATTTTTGCACATCTGTGATCAATTTCATTCTTCGAGCAAGGTAAAACAGATTATATCACATGTAACAAAAATGTTAAAGGATAATACAATACAATATTAGTATGCTAATTTAACCATGACTGTTAGATTAAAAGTTTTCCAGCAAATTCATTCCTAAACATACAGCTGGATGATGTGTCTGTGCGTGCTTACGTGCATGCTTGTGTGTGTGTGTGTGTGTGTGTGTGTGTGTGTGTGTGTGTGTGTGTGTGTATGTGTGTGTGTGTAAAGTAACCTTCCAGTCTCTTAACGTTGGGAAGCTGCAGTCAGTGCCTATAAGAGGCTTTTCTACCACAATCCCCTGCAACTGTCACAAGCACTCTGTCACTTACAGATGAGGCCTTTCATCAGAACCTTAGCAACACTGCCTCCTTGTTTATGTCAGTAAAGGGTGTGGCTTGACTATATCTGTAAGAGTCACGTATTCACTAGTCTATTGAAATATTATACAGCCACTAAGGACATTTTATGTTAGTTTTTTTTAATTAAATGTTTATAAATTGACTATATTTTTATATTTGTCAAATTGTGTGGTGCAGTGGGTAGCGCTGTAGCCTCACAGCAAGAAAGTCGCTGGTTCGAGCCTCGGCTGGGTCAGTTGGCATTTCTGTGTAGAGTTTGCATGTTCTCCCCGTGTTGGCGTGGGTTTCCTCCGGGTGCTCCGGTTTCCCCCACAAGTCCAAAGACATGCGCTATAGGTGAATTGGGTAAGCTAAATTGTCTGTAGTGTATGAGAGTGTATTGGTGTTTTTTCCAGTGATGGGTTGCGGCTGAAATGGCATCTGCTGTGTAAAACATGTGCTGGATAAGTTGGCGGTTCATTCCACTGTGGCGACCCCTGATTAATAAAGGGACTAAGCTGAAAAGAAAATAAATGAATGAATGAATGAAATTGTCTGTAGTATATGTGTGTGAATGAGAGTGTATGGGTGTTTCCCCTTTAATGGTTTGCAGCTGGAAGGGCATCCGCTGTGTAAAACATGTGCTGGATAAGTTGCCGGTTCATTCCACTCTGGCAACCTCTGATTAATAAAGGGACTGAATGAATAATTGAAATTGTCAAGCAAGCTTTCTGTGCACTCTAGTAATTAACTCCTAAGGTTTTTTTTATTTTTATTTTTTTATTGCATAACCATCAGGAATAAACATACAGTACAATCTAAAATATGAAACATAAAAAAACTAAAATAACAATAATAAAAAACAAAAGTAAATAAATAAAAATAAATTAATTACACAAAGTATAGTGTACAGCATTTCTACATCCAATGATTTTAAGAGTTGACAGAGGAATTAAAAAAAGTGTCAAAATAATTGATGCATATCTCAGATTTTTTGCTTTTCAACAATTTTACAGTAGAAATAAAGAAGTCAAACTCAATACAAAAAACTGTTAATGTGGGAGATGATTTAGCAAATTTCTGTTTATGTATGTAAAACTTTGCCAGTAGAATAAGGAGATTAACAATATATTCGAGACATTTGTTGGATTTATTTTCATAATAAAAAATTATATATTTTAATGTAAAATAATAACTAATTTTTGTCATTTTAAAAATATATTTGGCTAGATCCTTCCAGAAATTGTTTACAACGTTGCATTCAAAAAATAAATGACAAAGGCTCTCTTTATCCACATTGCAGACACCACAAATATCCTCCATTTCAATGTACTTTGATTAAAACGATTTTACTGGGTAAATTGTATGTAGTATTTTAAAATGAATTTCTTTAATTTTATTATTAATAGTGTACTTTTCAAAAGGTACACATTTGTACTTAAAGGGTCCATATTGGTACCTCAAAAGTATATATTAGTACCTAAAAATTTTAAGAGGACATTTTTTGTACTTTTTATGTACTAATATGTACCCTTGAGGTATTAATATGATTATATAAGAAAACTTATATTAATATATAAGTAACCTTTTGAAAAGGTACCACCCCAGTGACAGCTTGCGTACCTTTATTTCTGAGAGTGTATGATTACTGACATGTGCAGGTGTAACGGAGGCCAGCTAGTAAGTGCTGTGCAGGTAAACCTCACTCCTCTGACCTCTAACGCCCCATTCACACGGGGCTTCAGCATCAACGCTTGACAGAGGGCATGTCTGAAGCTGAGGCTGACGCGATCAACATAGCAGTGTCAGCCAATGAAATTAGTCCGCAATAGGCCACTGTCTGAGCTGGTGCATTTGCATACAGTGATCTTATTGGCTGACGCTTCCGTCGCCGCTTGAAAAGTTGAGCAAGTCCCAACTTTTGCAGCAAGCAACGTCACTGAAGCAGCGCCGACAGATCCACAATGCAGTTCGGCAATGCCTGACGTCACCCATTCAAAGTGAATGGGAAGCATTGAAGCTGACGCCTCGTGTGAATGGAGCGTAAAGGTGCTCTAGCGACAGACACTACAGGCCATGGTCTTTAGCCTCTTTGTTAGAGCAACTGACTCCCATGCGGAAGGTCGGAAGGTCACCGGAGCTTGGAGCTGGTATCATAGGAACTAACAAATTTAATTACAGCGACCAAGACCGTACAGAACCTAAAACATACACTTTGAAATTTTAGTTTACAAAAAAAATCACCTCTTTTTTGGAAGGGTTTATTATAACACAGACAACATATACAATTATTTTAATTACTGTCAACAGTGTTTTATGAACATTTAAAGGGTTTTCTTTTTGGCAATCAATTTTCTTTTTGGTTTTCTTTTTTATTTTTTTTTATTTTGTTGAACACGAAGGAAGATATTCAGATGAATATTGGAGGGGGGCAGCCATTGACATCCATAGTTGGAAAAAATACTATGAAAGTCAACAATGGTTGTTTTTTCCAAACATCCTTCAGTATGAGGGGATAGTAAATATTGACAAATTTTTATTTATGGGTGAATTATCCGTTTTATTTGTAATTCATTCATTTATTTTCCTTTGGCTTTGTCCCTTTATTCATCAGGGGTCGCCACAGCGGAATGAACTGCCAACTTATCCAGCATATGTACAACGGATACATACACAACGGATGCCCTTCCAGCTGCAACCCAGTACTGGGAAACATTCATACACACTTATTCACACACATACACTACGGCCAATTTAGTTCAATTCACCTATAGCGCATGTCTTTGACAGTGCTAACCACTGAGCCACCATGTCACCCTTACTTTGTAATTTTTCCATTAAAATCCCTTTCCTATTTTGTAAAAAATACAGCATTTTTAAATAGTTCCCTTTAGAAGTTATAATTCTGTTATTAGTTGTTCCAGTATTAAACTTGTTTGATTTGATGTTTTCTGACAAAAAGTAATAAAAATGCTTTTAAATACATAAGAGGAATTTTTAATGTGATGTAATGTAATGTGTGTATTTATATAGTGCATTTATTCTGTATGGCCATACACCCAAAGCGCTTCACAGTCATGAGGGGGTCTCTGTACACCACCACCAGTGTGCAGCATCCACTGGGATGATGCGACGGCAGCCACAGGACAATGGCGCCAGTGCAATCCCCACACACCAGTTACAGATGGAGTGGAGAGACAGTGATACAGCTAATTTGATGGATGGGGATGACTAGGAGGCCATGATGGGCCAATGGAGGGAATTTGGCCAGAACACTTAACAAAAAGTGCCATGGGATTTTTTTTATGACCACAGAGAGTCAGGACCTTAGTTTAACGTCTCATCCGAAAGACGACGCTCACTGACAATATAGGCCCAATCCCAATTCTATTTTGAAAATTAGGACACCCCTACCCATTCACAGGAACACGCAAAGCGAGGGGTAGGGGTAAGGGGTAGAATTGGGATTGGGCCATAGTGTCCCCTTCACTTTACTGGGGCATTAGGACTCACACAAACTGCAGGTTGAGCACCCACTGCTGGCCTCACTAACACAGCTTCGAACAGCAAGCTAGTTTTCTCATGTGGTCTCCTATCCAGGTACTGACAAGGCTCAGCCCTGCTTAACTTCAGAGAGTAACCGGTCTTAGGCTGCAGGGTGATATAGCTGATACTGTATATCAAAATAAAACATGAACAAAGACCAAAAACATGCCAAACGATAACATAAAAGACAAATACGACATACAAAGACTGCAATAGATCTAAAGAAAAAAATAATCATTACAAGTCTTCAGAAATTAAACATTATTATTCCTTATGGTGTGTTAGAAAATAAAGATTGGATCTCACATTTTTCGAGAAAGTTTAGAGAGGTGGTGTTTCTAATTCTATCCAAATGTAAAGTGAAGATAAGTCCAAGTAGCCAGTCAGAAAAGAGAGGCCTTAACTTCCAAAAAACAATGGATGACTTTCTTGGTTATAAAATCATGCCATATTGAACAGGTAACCCGTACATTTGGGTTGAGAGACTCCAAAAAATCTGACCAACCAAAAATTGCTATCATTGGGTCATGGAGTAAAACTAAATTTAGTTTTATTGCGCTGTACTTCAGACAGAGCCAAAACACAATTATTGAAAAGACCAAAACAAAATAGATGTTCATTAAAACCATTGGCCTTAGACTTTAGCACAGCACTGTACATGGTAATTATACACCCCAGCAGGGCGTCCGCTGAACACACGGTTCATCAGTTTCCACGAATACACACCCCATCCTGTTTAGCTGGAGGTTTGCCAGAGGGTGGCAGTGTAGCAACAATTGCCTTGCTTACATAAGTCTGTTAATTCTTCCTGCTTAGTGATGGGGAGACACATGTATACGTCAAGGGGATTTGAATACCTGGCTGGCAACATAAAGTCCTGTAACATAAACACCTATTTGTGTACTCATAGCCCCCTCCTCCTCCTCCTTCTCCTTCAAGATGCAGACATGTACACACCTTCAATCAAGAGCTAATTGCCTTTTCCATAAAAAAATAGGTCAAATGTCTGATTAAAGATTAAAACTATTGGTCAAAAAACATTTTCATTAACTGAAAGTAAATTTTAAAAATCACAATAAATGTAAAACTAAACTAACAACATACTGCAAAAATACTTTTCTTACACTGTATTTTTCTTTTGCTGCCTATTTTTTGCTGAATCAAATGAACTTATCTAGTCATCTCAAATTATCACAGTCACAAAATATCTGGAATAGTATCTACAAAATAACATCTGACAAAACAATATGAAATTAAACCTGATCAACTTACTAAAATAAGTTAAAGTACAGCATAAAAGCCATTTGTCGTCATGACTTTTTGGCCCAAACCCAATTCCACCCCTAAGCCCTTCCCCTTACCCCTACCCCTCGTTTTGCATGTTCATGTGAAGGGGTAGTGGTGTCCCAATTCTCTTTAGCTTGAAGGCATAGGGCTAAGGGGAAGGGGTAAACACCCCTTTGAACGAAGATTTTTCAGGACCACACTCGAAACCAAGGGGTAAGAACATTTCCCAGATTACATATGCTAGAGCGGCAGTTTCTCTGCACCCGGAAGTAAGGAGAGCCACAAATTAGTATTTTTTTTCTCATTATTATGAATTTTTACAACAAACAAACACGTTTTAATATCTTCATAACTGCGTTCGTATTTTACCATCATACTTTTATAAAAAATGCTAAATTTCACAATCCATAATTCCTAATAATAACTTCTGTACAGTAGTCCCACAACATTCTGACACTTGATGACACTTAAACACCCTGTCAGAAAAGTCTAGTGGCTGAGAATGAGCCTTTTACAGTGTCTGCTATAATGTTAATGTTGTTTTTGGTGTTTACATAGATGAATATGGCCACTGTATAAATGCGCAGTATAGTTACGATCTTATTGCCACATTCGATCGTTATAATAACATAATATATGCCTTCAGTTATTTCCTAAAGATAAATACCAAAAAATAACACAACTGGAATATATAACAGATCTCATATGAAGCAAGAGATTGTGATGATGTTTGCAGGTGCTGTAGCGCTTTCCCAATTCTTAGGGTAAATTTTGAAGCCTTTTTGAAGGGGAAGGGGTAGGGGTACAAAAATAGAATTGAGATTATCATTTTTTACAGTGTTGACTTTTTATCTCGTTTCTATTACAAATATTTAACAATTCTTAAATGAAGAAAAAAATTCCTCAAGCAAAAAAAAAAATCTTGCCTTTTTCTGCATTAAATTAAGAATGTCAATTAAGTGAGTTTTTCCTTAAAATAAGCTAAATCATTTACTTGACTAGAAAATGCTTTTGGATTTAGGATTTTTTTTAGATATTTGAAGCTAAAAAAAGACAAAAACTTTTTTTTTTTTTTGCAGTGCAGTGCAGTCACTGTAATAAAAATGAAATAAAATGATATTTAGCAAAACTTTTAATCGTCTTCAGAATTAATAAGCATTTATTCTGAGTTTAAAAATCTTACCTGCGGCTGTTAAAAAAAAAAAAACTGTAGATGTGCTTTAACAGACAAACATCAGCTTAGCCCCTTTATTTATCAGCGGTCGCCACAGTGGAATGAACCGCCAACTTATCCAGCATATGTTTTACACATCGTACCTTCCAGCTGCAACCCAGTACTGCAAAACACCCATACACTCTCACATGCACATACACTACGACCAATTTAGTTTTTTCAATTTTACTACATGTATGATCTTTAATATAAAGACGTTAGTCTAAATTCTTTATATTTTGTTTTACTTTTGTTCATTTAAGTGGCACTTGTATGGTTTTAGAAATACTAAATAGAAACATGTTCACAAAAAAAGCTAAACTAAAACAAAGTAAAAAAATACATTAATAAAACCAACTAAAACTAAACTCATATTTAAAGGGAACCTATTATGCAAAAAATATATATATATAGCCAGTGAATATAGCCAGTCTCTAATGTTAAAAATTAACACACTTCATAAAAACAGTCTGCAGAAACACTTTGATTGATATTCTCCCTTGTAAAAAAAAAAGAGCAGCCTTTCTCCATTGGAGTTTTTTTTTTTTTATTGGAACGTTCGACAAGAATACAAAAATATACAGAAAAGGTATAAATCCTATAACAACAAAAATACACAACAGAACAAAATAAAAAGAAACAAACGATTAAGCCAGGGGTAATATGAATTACAAAGATCACTTTAAATCTATCTTAAAGCAAGATCACAGTGATGTATAAAAGGCCACAAATACGCTAGGTATTACAGAAAAGAGACAATACTGTAATATTCACATAGTGTTATTGATTTTAAAGCTTTAACATTGCTGGAGGTAGAGATTGTATTCAAATAACATTTGAAATTTTTACAAAAAATAAGAAAAAGGGGCTTTACAGACAAAAATTTGCATTTGTGTATAAAAAATTTTGCCAGTAAAATAAATAGATTTACTAGAAAATATGTATCTTTTACTTTATCAACATGATAAACACCAAATAAAACATCCTTGTATGACAAAGAAAAATTATCTAAAAGAGAGACACATATAAATAACCTAAATTATTTCCAAAAAATCTTAACATGGGCACATTCCCAAAAAAGATGGTAGACAGATTCATCTATTATTCCACAAAAAGAACAAAGGGGATCCTTTTCAGGAAACATTTTTTTATATAAACATTCACTGGATAAACTCTGTGTAGCAATTTGAAGGAAACTTCTTTAACCTTATTTGTGATAAAAAAAAAATTTGTTGGGTGAAGACCACACAATCTTCCAAGGAATGTCATGAAATAAATTATTCCAGTGAAATATGACATGCGGAATAGAGGTTATTTCATTTTGAAAAAGATGCAGAATCTTTCTATTTCTGAGAGAAGGGTTAAGCATGAAAAACTTTTCCAATCACTGTTTCACAAGCATTAATCAGTGAAGTAAAGGGGAGAACAGAATCAAGAGAGTTTTTTAAAAGGGCAATAGCACCACTGGGAATTGCGTCCATGACTATGGCAAACTCTCTTGGGGTTATCTGAATACAGTATTTACTTAAGAACTCAGAATAAGAAAGTAAATGACCATTATTGCTAAAAAGTTGAGAAACTAAGCAAATATTGTTCTTAAACCAATTAGGAAAAAATATAGATTTATTTTTATAACAAATATCATGGTTATTCCAGATATAATACCTATGGGGACGAAAGTTGTGTTTATATATTAGATGCCATGCCAATAACCTACCACCATTAGAGTTTTCAGACCGTACCTGCCAAAGATGATGTCAGCGACTAAGAGACATAAATGTTGAGTTTTAAGATGCACAAATGATCACTGTAATCTCCATAAACTACCTTCTTTAGACATTTAAGTTGTTCACAGAGATAACGTTAATCCAGTTTTGAATCTGCTGCTATACGCTGACATGTAGGCGTTTGTAGCTCCGCCCTCTTTTGAAAGGGAGCAAAATCTCATTTGAATTTAAAGTGACAGTCACCAAAACGACACAATACGGATCAAAGCCTAAAAGAAGCCGTTTCAAAGAGTTATAAAACATTATTCATGGGGTATTTTGAGATAAAACTTCACATACACACTCTTGGGACATCAGAGCCTTGTTTCACATCTAGGGGACATAATAGGTCCCCTTTAAAGCAAATTAGTAAATGCAAAAATAACCTTGCTGTGCACAACAAACATGTTTGTTCAAGCCACAGATTTTGCTTGAGCACTTCTTGTGGAGCATCTGCACATAATTAGTCCATCAAGAGCCTCTCTCTTCATCTCTGCCGTTTCTGTTGCTCCAACCTGAATCCTCTCCAGGGTTGAGCACTCTCCATCAGTGCACCCTGGGATTTGACTTTGTTTGTGAGAAAGCAGTTTCTAGGTTATGCGTTCATACACATAGTGATAGAGGTGCATGCATGTACTGTATGTATGCTCAAAAGGATGAATTGAACTCCTAAATAAGTGTATTCTAATTTACACAAGTGCATGCTTTGTCACTGCAATGTTACCTTTAGAGAAACAAGAGGTGGGGCATGTAAAAACCTTGTCCTTCGCTCCATTACTGAACACCATGCAAGCACACACAAGTTCCTCCCCCTGTTAAAGCACACACACGCAACCACACACATACACACTTAATTCTGCAATCCTCTTTGTGAAAGTGACGCGCTTCTGTCAGAAACAGAGCTTAGCTAAAGTGAAACACACACACACAGAGAGAGAGAGAGAGAGAGAGAGAGAGAGAGAGAGAGAGAGAGAGAGAGAGAAACCGGCTCATTCAATTTCTACTTGTCTGCCATCCGGTTAACTACTGTTTGGAGCTACTGTGATCTGTTTAGTTTGTATTTCCTTATTTTTTATCTTTATCTTGTATCCAAAAACTCATTTTGGACATTTTTTTTAATTTGGGGAAATCAGTCCAGCTTGATCTGAATTGCTACAGGCAAACTACTTTGTACTTGCAAAACTCCTGTGGTTTGAAGGAAGCTAATAGCCGATGCAAATTGGATACAAATCTAACCCAGGACACCCAGCTCTCATTTATTTATTTTACATTTTGCTTTTTTTTTTAAGCTGTGTGGAAAAGTTTGGTCAAAAGTTGATTTACTGAGCCTGTGAGGTGGTCTCGGAGGAAGAGGAGGGACGAAAATCAGGATTTCTTTGTGATAGATTGGGCTCAAACAGAGCCACGGTGGAGGGCGACCCGCTGGATTTTGTTGATATGGACGGGCTTGGGTATGAACGCTATGTGGATGGGGACAGGGAGGGCTACCAGATTGACTACCGGCGTATTGTGGGGGACATGGAGCCGGCCAGACCACGGATGCCTTTACGAGACTCGGATCATCACTTTAATGGCCCGTTTACCCACAGTACACTACATGGGCATGTGCACGGGCATGAGACAGCCGCCCAGCGCTACAGTGCCACCCGGATACAGGCGGGATATGAGCCAGAGAGGTGAGAGCATACACTCAAAAAATTATGTTTGCTGTTTGTTCAAACTATTTGTTTAAAATAAGCTGAACCAACACACAAAAAACACACCGTCATTCCTTCATGTTGTCCTTCACGTTTTTTGCAGTGTAGTGATGATCTGTGATTGAATGAATGAATAAATGAATGATTGGTTGATTGAATGAACCCCACGAAACGATTGATTGATTGATTGATTGATTGATTGATTGATTGATTGATTGATTGATTGATTGGTTGATTCATTCATTGAATAAATGAATGAGTGATTGGTTGATTGAATTTACCCCACAAAACGATTGATTGATTGATTTATTGATTAATTGATTGAATGGTTGATTGATTGAATGAACCCCACAAAATAATTGATTGATTGATTGATTGATAGATTGATTGATTGATTGATTGATTGATTGATTGATTGATTGGGTGATTAAATAAATGAATGAATAAATGAATAGTTGGTTGATTGAACCCCACAAAATGAGTATTTGATTGATTGAATCATTGAATGAATGAATGAATGAATGAATGGTTGGTTGGTGGATTGGTTGATTGAATGAACCCCACAATATGACTGATTGAATGAACTAACGAATGAATGATTGATTAATTGATTGATTGAT
>CAIGQZ010032545.1:1804188-1815609 GCA_903798205.1 Danio tinwini
TAGATCATTATATTTTTTCCACATTTTTAAATATTTTAATAATTTATCGTATATTATATAAATATTTAAAAATGTGGAAAAAATATAATGATCTAAAAATTATTATTAAAATATAATACTGATATTTTGACATATTTATCTTTCATTCAGACAAGGTTTCTGTACAATAAAGTATAATTATTCTGAAAATAATTCTACAATTAATTAAAATGGTGTATTGTAGATGATGCACTGAAAGAGTTCCAGACGTGTTATTTCTGCCTGACTTATCAAAGCTAGTTTAAAGGAGTTACATTGGCTTATGCACAACATTGTCTGTTTGCACTAATATGCATACAATTTAATTTTGTTTGTGTATGGTTGGCAGCGCTGTCATCTCATGACAAAGAGTGTATATTTCAAGTGCATGTGTTACAACTTGTCTGTTGTATGTGTGTGTGTTTGTAGCATGGCTGATTACCTGATCAGCGGGGGAACAGGGTATGTTCCAGAGGATGGACTCACTGCCCAGCAACTCTTTGCCATCGGTGATGGTCTCACATACAAGTAAGCCGAATATCATGTGCACAGCTTTTCTGCCTTATACATTTTACAGAATCACTGTCATGCGTCAAATAGATTAACAAGCACAGTCACAGTGTATTGCCAAAACAGCTCCTATGATGTTTCGATTCACCTTGACACACACACACACACACACACACACACACACACATAAATACACATGCACTCTAGGTAGGCATCTCTCTGGACATCTGTCAGTGAGATGGCTCTTAGCTCCATGGCAACCATATCTCCATAGCAACGGGGAGCTCAAGTGCTCAGTCCCAGCACATGCAGCCTATGTTTATGGGACAATGCAAAAACCAGAGTGCATGTGTAATCTCTCTTAATCACAACAGAGACATCATTGCTTGCTCATCATATGCTTCAAAGGGGTCATGAACTGTCTTTTTAATTTTGCATTATTCTCTTGATGTCCACTTCTGATGTTAGCATGATTTTCGCACCAAAAGACATTGTGATGTAAAGTTTACAAGCTATTTTCTGTCCTTGCTTTAATTGATTGGATTGGCACAAGTTAACATTCACTTGTTTGATTGGCAGACAGTTTGCTCATTTAAATTTGTTGGTTAATGGTTGTACACTCACTGGCCACTTTATTAGGTACACCTTACTAGGTTAGACCCCCTTTTGCCATCAGAACTTCCTTAGTCCTTCATGGCATAGATTCAACAAGGTACTGGAGATTTTGGTCTATATTGGCATGGTAGCATCACGCAGTTGCTGCACATCCATGATGTGAATCTCCCATTACACCACATCCCACATGCTCTATTGGATTGAGATCTGGTGACTGTGGAGGATTTGAGTACAGTGAACTCATTATCATGTTTAAGAAACCAGTCTGAGATGATTCGCACTTTATGACATGGCGCGTTATCCTGCTAGAAGTACCCATCAGAAGATGGGTACACTGTGGTCATTAAGGAATGGACATGGTCAGCAACAACACTCAGGTAGGCTGTGGCATTGACATGATGCTCAATTGGGTCCAAAGTGTGCCAAGAAAATATCCCCCACACCATTACACCACCACCACCAGCCTGAACCATTGATACAAGGCAGGATGGATCCATGCTTTCATGTTGTTGATGCCAAATTCTGACCCTACCTTCCAAATGTCACAGCAGAAATTGAGACTCATCAGACCAGGAAACGTTGCCAATCTTCTATTGTTCAATTTTGGTGAGCCTGTGCGAATTGTAGCCTCAGTTTCCTGTTCTTAGTCGACAGGAGTGGTTTTCTGCTGCTGTAGCCCATCTGCCTCAAGGTTGGATGTGTTGTGCGTTTAGAGATGCTCATCTGCATACCTCGCTTGTAACGAGTGGTTATTTGTGTTACTGTTGCCTTTCTATCAGCTGAAACCAGTCTGGCCATTCTACTCTGACCTCTGGCATCAACAAGGCATTTGCCCCCACAGAACTGCCGCTCACTGGATATTTTCTCTTTTCGGACCATTCTCTCCACTGCACTCTGTACTGCAGCAAATCATTGACCATGTCTACATGACTAAATGCATTGAGTTGCTGCCATGTGATTGGTTGATTAGAAATTTGCGTTAATGAGCAGTTGGACAGGTGTACCTAATAAAGTGGCCGGCAAGTGTATGTCCACCAATGCAAACTTTTGCATGTACAGTGCCTTTTTAGCTGCTGTGATTTAGTTTAAAAATGCGTAAATACTCAATGCCTATTAAATGATCTGTAATAGCAGACAAAGTGAAGTTAACACTTAATAAAATGGCAACTTCAATCCTGGATCCAATATAGTTGTTTCTCAATATTTCTGAAATCTCAGCATGGAATTGTGCCTGGTTTGTAAAGACGTCTGTGGTAAAATGAAGTAAACAAAAGACCACGTTCCTATTTACAAGTTTTGGATCTTCATTAATATTTAAGTTAATCAACTATTTCCTAATGTTGGGATCAGAAGCAAGTAGCGACAGCTTGTCACAGCACAGTGTCTTAATGTCTTCTGAGCATCTTTATTGCTTGGTTTATGTGTGGTCCTGGGTGCCTGTACCATGAAGCTGTATTCAGTTTAGTTTGCACCAATCTTGGGTAACTTGAAGGCAGCAAATAATCTGAGCTGAGCTACCTTCATGGTACTTAAAACCCAGAATTGGTGCAAACTAAACTGAAACTTAACTGGCTAGCCAGCTAAACTGGCTTTATGTTACAGTCCCCCGCATTTGCCTCTCTTTGTGTTTACCTACTACAGGCAAAGTTGGCAAAGCTAAACAGGTAGTGATGTAGAAGCAGATGTTAATCTTCTTCTGTGGAGAAGGAGTTTAGCCATAGGGTTACGTAATAACGTGGCAAGTTCCAAAACCTGTCATTTTGGGAGATTGACTTTAATATATGATGTTTTTAAAAAGTCTGCATTTACACAACAACTATGTAGCCAAAAACTGAAAAGCATTTCCCTTGCGTTTTAAAAAAGTTCACTATTTTCGATTTTCTAAATTTCTACTCCCTGCAAGATTAAGATATTTATCATGTTCTCATGCTCCCACCAGTAGTATCTGCTGCTGTTATTTCTCTCACTTGCTTCACTTTTGAAAATAAAAAAAATGTGTTTAATTAAATGGAATGATGAACATGGACGTCATTCCATGGAGAAAAGGAGGTTTTCAGAGCATAGAAATACAGTCAGAACAGCCTATAAACAGCCTATAGTTCCGGACATTTTAAATTGTATTTCAGTCGTTGTTGTTGCTTTTGTGCAGTAGATAAATAATATAGTATTTGTTTTTAGTAAATTAATTGAAAATATTTTCATTTTGTGGGAGTCCCGTGAATAATTGTATTCTCCTGCATCCCACACATACATGAGGACCTGTCCGCCCACTCCTGCATTCATCCATCATATCTTGTCCCGCAATGCACTTGTCCAGCAGGAGCACAGGTCTCTAGTGTCCCTTGGTTGTAATGTAAAGTAAATCCACACCACTGTTGGGTGTTTGTTTGTGCTTGGCTTTAATCTACACCTCTCTAAACATGTACCATTCACATACTTGATGTCATTTGTTTCAGAGACTTTCATTTTTGGGTGTTTACACGGACACAACAATGCTGACGTTTTCAAAAACTTCCGCTTTGAAACCTGTTTCTAGATTTATGTGTTCACTCACAGAAACGTGCCGTGTAAGCATTCTGGCATTTTGGGCTGAAAACATTATTGGCTGAAACATTTATGCTAAAGTTTTTCATTCTGTAACTTGCAGGATGTTCTTACAGCAAAATAACTAATAAGACAAAAGAAAATTTAGATTTCTCTGTACATGACCTCTTTAATATCAATATATTTTATAGACATTAGGGCTTTTAATTTGTTTGTGTTCTCCCAGCCTTCTGAAAACTCTTGTTGGCAGAGCAGTGTTCTACGTGTCTATTTTTATCATGTTGGCTGGAGTGTTTAATCTGGTCTAATGGAGGTTTTATGAGCGTTAGGCCACAAGGGACAGGACACTGAACTGTGCCTTCTAACACATCCTCCTGAGACAAACAAATCAAGTCCCATTTTTCCTGTATCAAAATATTATTGTGCTCTAATACTTTTTATGCATTCAATTATCAAAAGTGACAGTAAAGACATTCATTCATTCATTTTCTTTTTGGCTTAGTCCCTTTATTAATTCGGGGTCCCCACAGTGTAATGAACTGTCAACTTATCCAGCATCTGTTTTATGCAGCGGATGCCCTTCCAGCTGCAACCCATTCAAAACACACCCATTCACAATCATACTCTATGGACAATTTAGCTTACCCAATTTACTTATCGTTTATGTCTTTGGACTTGTGGGGGAAACCGGAGCACCTGGAGGAAACCCACGCCAACATGGGTAGAACGTGCAAATTCCACACAGAAATGCCAACTGACCCAGCCGAGTAGGGATGAAACCATAGACTGTAAAAGATATGGACGTAGTATCCGTGACGTCACCAATAGATTTCTGAACACTGCAAAAGAAGCTACAAGTAGGCGCGGCCAACCATCGCCATTTTGTTAGCGCGTCATCACACCAAACGTGGGATACCAAATAAGGGCAAAGAGGCGGAGAGTGAGCGGAGCTACAGATGCATGCTGGATTCTCAACATTTTGCTTAGACCTGGCTTACACAGACTTTTGGAAAACGTTTAATACTTCATTACCTGTGACTCGTTTGTATTCTGACCACACGTGCTTGGTTGTAGACTATATCAATAAAGTGTTTAGACTTTTAAAAACACTGTTGTAATACATTGAGCCACTAAACATCTTATGACATTTTTCGACAGGAGGAAAATGCAAATTACTATCAAACACTTCAGATATAGTCTGTGTTAGTAAATGCAAGGCTGTCTTACAGCACTAACACTGCATGACAACGCTTTACATGACTGTTTTATAGCCTACAGCTAATCAATCTGTCAGATTCTGGAGTGCATTACAGGTAAAATAAAAGGCTTAAATAAAACTAATACATTTATAGAGATAGTATATAAGTATATAATTTCACTCACCTGGGAAATGGAGGCAACTTTTAGTTAAGTGCACACAGCATGCCATATCATCTGATAATTGCAGGAAATAATTCCAAAAGGCAAATAACTGTTTAAAGAAACATTACCCAAAACAAAAATACGATGTATATGCCGAGATCAAAGGCGAATTAGCCAGAATCAGCTGAGGTGACGAGACAGCGACCAGCGAGGGCTAGCTGTCACTCAAGTGACCACGCCCTTAATTATGCAAACTTTATATAACTTAATAAAAACAAAACGGATGAGTTATAAAAAAATTCACCCCCCTCACAGTTGTCATGAAGGGGAATCAGAGCTATATGCACCAAAGCCATCGTTTGTACCAGGCTGTAAACATGTTTTTATCAGCTGTAAAAATGGCCAATTTACCAATGCAGAAAGAAAGCACTTGGACTTCCTGGAGCCAGCACCCCAAGGTGAGTCGATGAATTGCAGTTTTAGTTACTTCCATATTGGCTTCCCGAGGGAGAGCGGGAGGTTGCTGCTTGGGTAAAAACAGATCACTGTTAACCACAACACACGGTTTGGAACGCATGCGACCTGCGGATTAATAATTTATTTTGAACTTGTCGGTTAATCCAATAGTTATAACCATTGCAGCGAGATCGCCTCCCGCGTCATTCAAATCACGTGCATGAAAGCATTTTGGCTTCCCTGTAAGATATAATGATGACGGGAAACGTTGTGGTGGGACCTTCTTAAATGCTTTCTTAGGCTATTAATGGAATGTGTTTTCTGTCACTGCTTGTTTAGCCTGCATTAATGCATTCAGTGTAAAGCTGCACAATTGAACATTAAAAGATTGTGATCTCAATTCAAACCTGCGCAACATGAACGATAAATGATAATGATTTGCATATGTTTATTAATCCTTTAAAGCGCTGCATTCAAATCTGCATCGAGAGAGATTCAGTTTTTACACATTTAGAGTGAATTACAAACAATTAAATAACACAGAAGTGCTTGGAGAACAGTTTATAGTTCAGACATAAACACTGATGTTTATGGTAAAGATTAAAATCACCGCTTAATGAAACATGTCGCTGGTGAATTTTTGACGCTGGTAAAAGTTGGTTGGTTACATTGTGTAACCAACAGATGGTGGCAAACAACCATCAAAATTATGTCACTGAATAGGTTGTCAAAAATAATACACCTACAGTATAATAAAACATGAAGTTTTATGTGTGAATTGTTGAATCATTAATTGAAGATAAATATGATCTGTTGTACTAGATGTTAGATTTCTATATTTAGCATTATCAGCAACAGAAGCAAAGATCATATTTTATATCAAATACTTTTCTTTCTTCAGCTGGTTCTTTCTTGATTGTTATTTTTATTAACATAACTGGTTCTAAGTTCTGTTTGTTAAAAGCAATGTTTTTGCAGTAATATCTTTATATAAATGGAAAGCAAATGCTGATCCAAAAATGGTCCGATCCGTGACTAAAAAACCGTAGTGTGAACCGAACTGCAGATTTGTGATCCATTACACCACTACAGCCAAGGCTCGAACCAGCGACCTTCTTGCTGTGAGGCGATTGTGCTACCCACTGTGGCACCAAGTAAAGACATTTATAATACAAAATGATAAATTTGCATAACTTATAATTAATTGAGTTATAATGACTAAGAACGCAATTTTAAAATAAATGCAGCTCTTTTCTATTGATCAAAGGTTTTATAAATATATTATAATATTAAGCATCAAAGGTGTTTTTTGACCAATGATAATTGTAGTAAACATCTCTTTAACAAAGTTTCATTCTAGATAGATTTCTAAAGGATCATCTGAAAACTCTGCTTTGCCAAATTTGTAAATTAGGTTTTAATTATGTATTATAGTAGAAAACAGTTATTCAAATTGTCATAAAATGTCAAAACGTTACAGTTTTTTCCCTGTATTTTTGATAAAATAAATGTGGCCTTTATGAGTGAAAGAATGTTCCTTGAATGGTAGTCTGGGTAAAATTACCTACATTTCTTATCTTGTTTTGTTTGCTCACACACATTTACAGAAGGACACTGTGTTTGTGCTTGCGACATTGGTGACACTGTTAAGAACATTAAGAGGACGTCTCTGTATGCCACATCTTAAGTAGATTACATAACTCATCTTGACAAGACCAGAGTTGTACTGTACGTGTCCAAGTTCATCGTTTGTGGCTACTTAAATTATGTATGCTACAGGCAAAACTACAAATATTTCACTGTTTACACATACTGTAACTTCATATACTGGAAATATACAATTTGTATTGGCTGAATGTAAACAAACAAATTCAATTTAGTGATGTTTAACTTAATTTCAAGTTTAAATTCAGCCCATGTAAATTGCTTGCAACCAGCTTCACCAAGGCTTCATCTTTTAATCAAATTGTGAAATGTTATTTGACTCAAATAAAATAATAATTATTATTAATAATAATTATTTGAATATATTATCAAAATAAAGATATTCCTGGGATGCCAAGCTGAATTTCAGCATAACTATTTGCATCATTATTTCAGTCTTTATGCTCACATCAACTAAACTATCAACTAAAACAACTAAAACTATCAACTAAACTATCAATTAAAACTGCAGATTTACAGTACTTGTGCTAACTGTGATGCATTTGCTTTCAGGATTCTCAAAAAACAATGCTAAAATACTTTTTGTGGCACTATAAATCACTGTAACTTTTCTCTTTCCATGTTTATATAATATACAGTAGTCATTTGTGTTGTTGTGTTTGCATAAAAACATCCACATAGTAATAATATCTGATATTCAGAATCATCTGCATGTGCTTTGTTTTATGTTTTCAGTGGTCCCACAGTATTTGACACAGATTTGAGTGTGTGTATATAAGCGTTTAGTAATTTTGATAATGTTGTGATTCATAAATTGCTGAGCTAAAGGTCATTGTTGTTGCCTAACTGTGCCATCTGTCCTTCTACATTCAGTGATTTCCTGATACTGCCTGGCTTTATCGACTTCATATCAGATGAAGTGGTGAGTACCAGACGTTTAGCAATCACTAATTTAATGCACACACTGGTAACACTTTTTGTAAATTACACAGTATTTAACTGTAACATAAATTTATTTTACTGTAAGAAAGTTATGCAGTGTGTTACAGTATTTTAAAGTTGCATTGTGAAAATTACTGTATATTTTACAGTAAAGATATACAATACTGTAAATGCATACACAGCAAGGTAAATGGTACTGTAAATTTAAATGCAGTATTTTGTCAGTAATTGATTTACTGGCGAACTGAACTGTAATATGAAACGAATTTTACTGTAGGATAGTTATGCAGTGTGTTACTGTATTTTAAAGCTGCATTGTGAAAATTACTGTATATTTTACAGTAGAAAAATATACAATACTTTAAATAAATGTACAGCAAGATAAATGGTTCTGTAAATGTAAATACAGTATTTTACTGTAATTTATTTACTGTAAGTTACTGGCAATCTGAGCTGTAATATGAACTGTATTTTACTGTAGGACAGGTTTTACAGTGTGTTACTGTATTTTAAAGTTGCATTGTGAAAATTGCTATATTTTTTACAATAGAGATGTACAATACTGTAAATGCATACACAGCGAGTTAAAAGGTACTGTACCTTTTAATGCAGTATTTTGTCAGTAATTGATTTACTGGCGAACGTCACTGTAATATGAACTTTATTTTACTATTGGACAGTTATGCAGTATGTTACTGTATTTTAACGTTGCATTGTAGAAATTACTGTAGTTTACCGTAAAGATATTCAATGTTTTAAATAAATACACAGCAAGACAATGGTGCTGTAAATGTATATACAGTATTCCTGCTGGAATTGATTTACAGTAAGCTTCTTTCAAACTGAACTGTAATATGAACTAATTTTTACTGTAGGACAGGTTTACAGTGTGTTACTGTATTTTAAAGTTGCATTGTAAAAATGAGATATACAATACTTTAAACAAGAGAAATGGTGCTGTAAACGTAAATACAGTATTTTTACTGTAATTGATCTATGGTAAGTTACTGGTAAATTGAACTGTAATATAAACTGAATTTTACTGTAGGATAGTTATTTCTGTATGTTACTGTATTTTAAAGCTATATTGTCAAAATAACTGTATATTTTACAGTAAAGATATACAATACTGTAAATGCAAACACAGGAAGTTAATTTGTGCTGTAAATTTGAATACAGTGTTTTGTCAGTAATTGTGTTAAACTGAACTAAACTGTAATATGAACAGAATTTTGCTGCAGGGCAGTTATGCAGTATGTTACTGTATTTTAAAGTTGCACTGTGAAAATGACATAGTAAAGATATACAATACTGTAAGTGCACAACCCGCAAGCTAAATGGTGCTGTAAATTTGAATACAGTATTTTGCCACTAACTGATTTACAGTAAGTTACTGGTGAACTGAACTGTAATATAAACTAAATTTTACTGTAGGACAGTTATGCAATATGTTACTGTATTTTAAAGTTGCATTGTGAAAATTACTGTATATTTTACAGTAAAGATATACTATACTGTAAATGCATACACAGCAAGGAAAATGGTGCTGTAAATTTAAAGGGCCATGAAACCCCCCCTTCTCAGCTGGGTGTTTTCACACCTCTAGTTTGGAAAAAGTCAGTAAAGTGGGCGTGTCCAGCTCTGTTTAGGCTCTGTTTAAATTTGCAACATCTGGCAACACTGGAGGCAAAACAAACACAGACGCAGGGGGAGAAAGACAGTGACTGTATTTACATGGACATCAGTAATCTAATTATTTGCCAAGTTATTAATTTGTCGACTTTAACTGCAGTTTGGCACTTTTACCTTTTATTCAGGAACATTTCCTGCATGTCCCAAGTGACAATTGAGAGAAACTGCTGGAGAAAAGAGTTTAAATGTTTGATACTGCACGGTGTATGGGAGAAAAAAATCCTCTGCATTTCTCGGTAATTTAGATGCACTCGGTAGGTAGCGTCAGAAAGCTGTGTGTGTATAGACTATCCTGTCACAAAATGTGGCGAAAATGCTACACGCCAGTAATAGTTTGATTGTGGCGTTACATGTTTACATTCGGAGAGCAGCATTTACAGCGGATCTTTCAGTCTATAATATTTTACTATAATATTGCAGTGATATTAACATACTGTAAACTTAGTAACTAAATCATTTTGACTATGGTATGTCTTTAAAAACTGAAAAAGCACTGCTAAAGATACTAAATAACGTTGCCATCTGAATAAACAAACAAAGGGCACTGCTCTCACACACACACTTAACAAATCTGCAGAAACAGGACAATCAATGCAAAATGAAGCTGTGTCTTTTTAAAAAGGAGACAAGTGACAAATCTGGATTTCATCATTTCCAGATGTGAAAAGCTCTTGGATAAAAATGTTTCTTACAAACACATTTCTGTCGCGTGCACTGTATTCCACACGTGAGTCCAGCTGCGCTCTCATAAAGAGAAAATGAAAACAAAACTTTAATTCTTGTTCTTTCCCTTGTTTTGGCAACACAACATTGCATCTCTCTGTCATCTGAAAACTCTTAACAGGTAAACAGTCTTCGAATCTAACATGCATATTAATGAAGTTGCATCGCATACACAATAGAGCGAGCTGATTGGTTTGAACCAAGTCTTTCTCATGAATTAATGCTGCACACTCAGAGACATCACGATGCACTCGCAGGTACAGACATCCACTCTCCATGCTGGACTACATGCAAGTATCTAATCGCCAAACTGGAAGAACGAATTTGCTCAAAATAAGGCAAAAACAAGCTATTTTCACTTTTTAGTGAAGTATATTAGATTAGATTCAACTTTATTGTCATCACACATGTACAAGTACAAGGAAACGTGTCCTAATGTGTTTATAACAGCGTGGGACACATATATGACTGTCAACAGCTCAAAAAATGTGTTTTGGGACCCTTTAAATACAATATTATGTCAGTATTTGATTTACAGTAAGTTACTGGCAAACTAAACTGTAATATGTACTGAATTTTACTGTAGGACAGTTATGCGGTATATTACTGTATTTTAAAGTTGCATTGTGAAAATGACTGTATATTTTACCGTAAATATATACAGTACTTTATATAAATATACAGCAAGATGTGAATACAGTATTTTTACTGTAATTGTTTTGTTGCCAGTAAGTTACTGTGGATTTTACAGAAAATTGTTAACAGTGCATGATCGTTTTAGATCACCTGAGTTGATGGAAAAGGAGCTCTTTAACTATTTATGAGGAGGAAGATCTGCAAAGGACAGGGTGTGTGTGTGTGTGTGTGTGTGTGTGTGTGTGTGTGTGTGTGTGT
>CAIGQZ010032545.1:1816009-1828214 GCA_903798205.1 Danio tinwini
GTGTGTGTGTGTGTGTGTGTGTGTGTGTGTGTGTGTGGGTGTGTGTGGGTGTGTGTGGGTGTGTGTGTGTGTGTGTGTGTGTGTGTGTGTGTGAGGATGGGAGGTTTAGATGGCTGTGTTAGCATCCGTACTGTCCCTGGTGTGCTGGGCATGTTATTGCAGGCTGTGAAGCTCAGGTGTGTGTAAGAGAGAGAGAGAAAGACGGGAACACAAATATCAATCCCCAATGGAACCACAACTTTAAACACATTTTAATTAAAGAAACAAGCAAATGAAATTTTCTCAGATACATTTTGGGACAGATTTACTAAAAAGGGCAAATGAGCGTGAGAATGTAATGCCATAAAAGTGCAAAGCTGGAAAGTTCTCTGAGTGGTCTAGTGACAATCACAAATTAAATTAAAACACCATTTTTTATAATGTCTAATGCAGTGCATAAAAGAGCCCAAATAAGATTATAAACATGTAGAGCCAAAAATGAAAAAGTGTATACAATTTACTAACTACAAAGACATAAAATGGGTTAATAGTCCAAATAAACACCAGTAAACTGACCTTAGTAAACCTTAGTAAATTTATTTAAATACTCTTCTCCCATTAATTAATTAAAAAAACAGAAATTGTCATCTCCAATGACTCGTGTATTTAGTAAAACCTTAGTATAAAAGGTTTGCTTTAACGTAAGTGATAAGGTAATCTGTCCCCAACAAGCTAATGACTCATATAAACAGAAGATCATTTAAACATAATAAATATTATTTTTGTTAACAAAGAAATCAGGACTTTTATAAAACTATATACAGCGAGGGAAATAAGTATTTAATCACACTGTGATTTTTCAAAATCTCCTACTTAGAAATCATGGGGTGGTCTGGAATTTTCAGCATAATTGCAATTCAACTGTGAGAGACAGAATCTAAAAAAAAATCAGGAAATCACATTATATAATTTTTTTTTACAATTTATTAGTAAATTACTGTATCAAATAAGTATTTGATCACTTGAGTCAAGCATTTTAAATATTTAGTACAGAAGCCTTTGTTAACAATTACAGAGGTCAAAGGGTTCTTAGAGTTCTTCACCAGGTTTGCACACACTGAAGGAGGGATTTGGCCCACTGATCTTCTCTAGATCTGTCAGGTTTCGGGGCTGTCGCTGAGCAACATGGAGTTTCAGCTCCCTCCAAAGATTTTCTGTTGGATTTAGATCTGAAGACTGGCTAGACCACTCCAAAACCTTGTTATGCTTCTTACGAAGCCACTCCTTGGCTTTCCTGGCTGTGTGCTTTGGGTCATTGTCATGTTAGAAGACCCAGCCACAACCTTTAATGCTCTGACTGAGGGAAGGAGGTTTTTGCCCAATATCTCACAATAAATAGCCACGTTCATCCTCTCCTTAATACAGTGCAGTCATTCTGTCCCCTGTGCAGAAAAACACCCCAGAGCATGATGCTTCCAGCCCCATGCTTCACTGTAGGTATGGTATTATTGGGATGATACACATCATTCTTCTTCCTCCAAATTCGGTGAATAGAGTTAAGACCAAAAAGTTTTACTTTGGTCTCATCTGACCACAGGACTTTCTACCATGAATACTCTGAACCATCCAGATGGTCCCTGGCAAACTTCAGATGGGTCTTGACATGGGCTAACTTAAGCAGGGGAACCTTCTGTGTGATGCATGGTTTTAAAACATGACATCTTACTGTATTACTGATAGTATCCTTGAAAACGGTGGTCCTAGCTCTCTTCACGGCATTGATCAGCTCCTCCCGCATAATTCTGGACTGATTCTAATTCTGACCATTCTTGGCATCATTAATACCCCACGAGGAGAGATCTTCCGTGGGGCCCCAGTCTGAAGGACATTGACAGTCATCATTAGCCTCTTCCATTTTCTGACAATTGCTCCAACTCTTTCTTGGCAATTGCCCTGTAGCAGTTTTAGCTTTATGAAAGTCTACAATTTCATATCTTGTGTCTTTTGACAGCTTTTTGGTTTTGGCCATGTTGCTACTTAGACTTTTGACTGATTGTGGAGTGCATAGGTGTCTTTATGACAGCTAGTGACCTCAAACAAGTGCTACTAAATTAGAATCATGAGCAGAGTGTAGCTGGACTATTTTAAAGCAAAATAACAGGTCTTTGAGGGTCAGAAATTTGGCTGAAAAGCAAGTGATCAAATACTTATTTGACACAGTAATTTACAAATAAATTGTTAAAAAGTCATACAATGTGATTTCTGCATTTTTATTTTTAGATTCTGTCTCTCACAGTGGAATTGCACCTATACTGAAAATGCTAGACCCCTCCATAAAGTCTAAGTAGGAGATCTTGAAAAATCACAGTGTGATTAAATACTTATTTCCCTCACTGTATATATGTTTTTATATTTGCATGGTGTTATTTGACATCGTTAAAGAACTGGGAATTAGAGTCTACTTAAAGTCGTAAGTCTTACTTTTTATCCCAGTAGGTTAGTTACTTTCTGATATAAATGCAGACACGCAACATTGTTTGTCTTTTCTATAAGCACATCTGAGATTACTCTGAGCTGTGGCTAATGATGAGACACAGGTGTTAGAGAGGAAAAAACAAGACATGACATGACAGTAGGTACAGTTTTTAACCCAGTAATTAACAGGCTACTTTAGTATTATTTTATACTGTCATATGATATTTTATGGGTTAGTTAAAAAAAAAAAAAAAAAAGAATTTGTTGTAAAATGTTGTTCTAAATTTGTGAGTTTTTACAGGGAGTGCAGAATTATTAGGCAAATGAGTATTTTGACCACATCATCCTCTTTATGCACTTGCCACCAGTTTTGCCATATTTCAGAGCTGCAACATCACTGGAGTGCCCAAAAGCACAAGGTGTGCAATACTCAGAGACATGGCCAAGGTAAGAAAGGCTGAAAAACGCCCTACACTGAACAAGACACACAAGCTGAAACGTCAAGACTGGGCCAAGAAATATCTCAAGAATGATTTTTCTAAGGTTTTATGGACTGATGAAATGAGAGTGAGTCTTGATGGGCCAAATGGATGGGCCCGTGGCTGGATCGGTAAAGGGCAGAGAGCTCCAGTCCGACTCAGACGCCAGCATGGTGGAGGTGGAGTACTGGTTTGGGCTGGTATCATCAAAGATGAGCTTGTGGGGCCTTTTCGGGTTGAGGATGGAGTCAAGCTCAACTCCCAGTCCTACTGCCAGTTTCTGGTAGACACCTTCTTCAAGCTGTGGTACAGGAAGAAGTCTGCATCCTTCAAGGAAAACATGATTATCATGCAGGACAATGCTCCATCACACGTGTCCAAGTACTTGTCTGTGGCTGACAAGAAAGGGTCTAAAAGAAGAAAAACTAATGACATGGCCTCCTTGTTCACCTGATCTGAACCCCATAGAGAACCTGTGGTCCATCATCAAATGTGAGATTTACAAGGAGGGAAAACAGTACACCTCTCTGAACAGTGTCTGGGAGGCTGTGGTTGCTTCTGCACGCAATGTTGATGGTAAACAGATCAAAACACTGACAGAATCCATGGATGGCAGGCTTTTGAGTGTCCTTGAAAAGAAAGGTGGCTATATTGGTCACTGATTTGTTTTTGTTTTGTTTTTGAATGTCAGAAATGTATATTTGTGAATGTTGAGATGTTATATTGGTTTAACTGGTGAAAAGAAATAATTGAAATGGGTATACAGTATATTTGTTTTTTGTTAAGTTGCCTAATAATTATGCACAGTAATAGTCACCTGCACACACAGATATCCTCCTAAAATAGCCAAAACTAAAAACAAGCTAAAAACTACTTCCAAAAATATTCAGCTTTGATATTAATGAGTTTTTTGGGTTCATTTAGAACATGGTTGTTGTTGTTCAATAATAAAATTAATCCTCAAAAATACAACTTGCCTAATAATTCTGCACTCCCTGTATTTCTCTTAAACCCAAATGAAGATATTTTGAAGAAGGTTGGTAATATTTGACGGTAAGTTTTTCTTTTTTATGAAAGTCAGTGGCCAGCTGGAAAGTCAGGTCAGAAGGTCAACTGGAGTCAATAATGACAAATGTTAAAGCTCACTTTTATTTTTAGATTTTTCATCATTTTAGTATTTAATTAATTTCAGTTAGCATCCTTGGATTGATTAGAAAATGGATCATAATTTTTCCTAATCTGCAACACATTTGTCTTTTTAGATTTGTTTCTCTCCATTTGTAGACCTATGTACATCTCAATAATATAATAATTGAACATACTACAGCATAATCTACCTATAATATCTGCTGAATGCTAACACTGATACACCTCAAATTTTCATTACAGTCTTGTTTTACATCATAGGATTTGACCTCTGCCCTGACCCGGAAAATAACCCTGAAGACGCCACTCATTTCCTCTCCAATGGACACAGTCACAGAGTCATCAATGGCCATTGCTATGGCTGTACGTGGCATTTACAAACACATATATAAGGTGTATGTAAACAATTTTCCATTTCATTACCAGTTTTTCTTCCTCATAGCTCATGGGAGGAATTGGAATTATTCATCACAACTGCACGCCTGAGTTTCAGGCCAATGAGGTTCGGAAAGTTAAGGTCAGTCACATGATATTTGAGAGATATCATTTTGGTGGAATTAAAAAAGTGGTTAGATTTGAAGCTTGCAAACTGTGATGATACAGATTTCTGAGTTCAAGATAATAATAAATACTATGTTTTGTGTCATATTGGCAGAAATTCGAGCAGGGCTTTATTACAGACCCTGTAGTGATGAGTCCACGGCACACAGTAGGAGATGTGTTTGAAGCGAAGGTACGGCACGGTTTCTCTGGTATCCCTGTTACCGAAACTGGAAAGATGGGCAGCAAGCTGGTGGGCATTGTTACTTCACGAGACATTGACTTCCTGTCAGAAAAAGACTATGATAGGCCACTGGAAGAGGTTTGTGTTTGCATTTTTTTTCCAAATTTTAATTTAGCTTGAATTATTTTAATTTAGAATGCTAATTAGCACAAACAAAGTGAAAGTGAATCCTCTGCAATCTTGAAGTTAATATTATTTATTGTGTTTAGATGGGGTGAAAATACTGAACATTGCGTAAATAGGTTGAGGTGTTGTGAATTTGAAGAAGAGACAAAACCAGGAGGATTTTTGGGCATCTTTAATGCAGAATGCTTTAATGAGGACTCGCCGTTGCTGTGGCTTTCATCTAAAAAATTTCTGAACTGTACTCAGTTTAAATACATTTTTACAGGCAGTGATACATATAGGTGAAAATGAAGTGCTGAAGTCAGCAAGGTAAACGACATTTGCCTAGCCATTATCTTATCAACATAATAGTACATATTCACATGTATAGGTGTTACTTCTTTTGAGACTTCGCCCCATATAGCTCAGCCACCGACCACTCAGCCAAAGACAAACAGCCAGTCGTTGGGATCCTACCTTTACCATTTACATCACTTTGGCTCAGCTCGTGCTCAGGAAGGCAATAGGTTTTAATGTTTCTCACACCTTGGCTACTATAGTTTTAAAAAACCAAATATAACTTTTCAGTTATATAAGTATCACTGTTAATATGATACTAGATTATAGACATTTATATTTCCACAGCAGTCTGTAAGATTTATTTTGCTGTTGTTTGTTGATCAATTTATTCTAAAAGGACACATTTGATTGATTAAAAGTGATATATACTGTGTATATACATACACAGTACTCAGCATATATGAGTACACCCCTCACAAATCTCTAATTTAAATTAATATTTTCTACTTTACAATATTATATTTGTGCATAAACATTAGATTAGTCAGTACTAAAATCAAATCTGGAGCTAATCTAACAAAATAACTTAAGATAATGGTCCAAAATGTGTTGCCCAAATTTATATGTTAGGGAAATATATTTAAAAATTATAAATAAAAATTTTAAAAAATAGCATAGATCAAGAGAAACAAAAAATAGGTACAATTTGGTTGAAATTTTGTAGCTTGCAATATATTTTTCAGTATATATACACACTAGGCTGAACAATATATAGTTTGAGCATCAATATTGCAATACATGTATTCACAATAGTCACATCGCAGGATCAGATTATTTAATAAAGATTAAAAAATAAAGATATTATTATTATTATTATTATTATTTATTATATGTTATGCAAATGTACTGCATAGAAAAAGACTTAATCATCCCAGTCGATCTAAATTTTAAAAATCATCTAAAATATAGTGCTATTCAAATCGTCTGATAAAAATTATATTCATATCGCAATATATATTGTAGCAAAACAAAACATCGCAACGTCAGATTTTTCCAATATCGTGCAGCCCTAATACACAGCTGTGCTTGAAAGTTTGCATAGCCTACTACTTCAAAAATTTGTTCAAATGTGAATAATTTTAACAAAATAAGAGAAATCATCCAAAATGCATGTTATTTTTTATTTAGTACTTTCCTTGAGTAAGATATTTTAGATAAAAGATGTTTACATATTATTCACTAAACAAAACTATAGCTGAAATTATTAAAATAACCGCCTGAAAAAGTTTATATATTCTTGGTGAGTGGTTTCCTGATGATCTAACGATCCTGATGGTTATATATTTTTTGCTCTGGGACATTTTGAGCTCATGTCTTCTTTGATAATAGTGCTGAATTTCAATAATATGCCTGATGTTTTTGAATTCTAAATCTTCTGTCTTCCAGGCGATGACAAAACGAGAAGATTTAGTGGTTGCTCCAGCTGGTGTAACATTAAAAGAGGCAAACGACATCTTACAGCGCAGTAAAAAAGGTACAAGCATTAACTTCAGCCCTGTTTATGTTGTGATGTTTACTGCAAATATTTTAATCACATCATTTTTTTCTCTCTCAGGTAAACTGCCTATAGTGAATGACAGCGATGAGCTTGTTGCAATAATCGCTCGTACTGATTTGAAGAAGAACCGAGATTATCCTCTGGCCTCCAAAGACTCCCGCAAACAGCTGCTGTGCGGCGCCGCCATCGGCACCCGAGAGGATGACAAGTACCGGCTAGACCTGCTCATGCAGGCCGGAGTGGATGTGATCGTTCTGGTGGGTACAAAAGGGAGTAGAGGGACATTAAACTTATTCTGCCTTCATACTAGAGAGCACACTGGGATCCATTCAGCTTGATTTATGGAACAGGGCACATACACAAAAAATTCTTTAGGACAGCTAGTTTGTTTTATGTTAAATCCACTTAAATTTGGGGTTGAAAAGTGAAAATCTTTTTTTTTGTTGGGACAACATGGAGGAATTGTTTTTGTGCAACTGAACTCAGCATTTTTTGGAGTCAATTACAGAAAGATAGTGTTTCGTGTCTATGCTAATTTTAGTTAGGACTTTATTTAAGACAAAAGCTATTACAGAACAGCATGTTATTTTCCAGTGTACTATTTTCCTGTTGTTTTTCAGTACAAATATGTGCTTGATGGACTTACCGTTAGCGCCATGTTTTTAGATGCCGTGTCATGGCTCATTCACACAAACAAAACATGAGAGGCAAGAGTTCGAAGTGGTTTGAAAAAATAAAACCCGAGGGTATTAGGACACAGGCACTGAGTGCCTGTAACAGAAACCTGCAACGTTTGCCCCGCCTCCGAACTCTTCTGATTGGTCTACTGCTGTGAAAATGACAGTGATGAGCTGCGCTCCATGTGAAAGTTAAAGATCTTTCAACATGACACAGCATCTAAAATACACATTGGTGGGGGGAGGGGGACATGCGCTTTTGGGGCCACCTGAGTTACTATTAGGGGCCCCAAACCCACCCCCCGCTCTTAAATTTCATCCCTGATACATACCTCAACCCCCTCCCTGCTCTTCACTTTCGTCCACAAACCGCATGTTTACATTGAAAAACAAAAGACATGCAGCACATTGGAAAGGAAAAACACATTCGGTGTGAACGATCCCTTAAAAGATCTTCAACTTTAACACTAAGTGCAGCTTATCACTGTCAGTTCCACAGCAGTGGACCAATCAGACAAGCTCAGAGGTTGGGCAACCATTGCAGGTTTCTGTTTACAGGCGAAGACCAGTCCGAAGCATTGCATCTTGCATCTTTAGAAGCAAAATTGCATTTGGTTTGAATGAGGGCTAACTTGACAAAAAAATCCTAAAACCTGTCATAGGCCCAATCCCAATTCAACCCCTTACCCCTTCCCCTTAGCCCTACGCCTTGAAGCTAAAGAGAATTGGGACACCCCTACCCCTCGTTTTGCGTGTTTCCGTGAAAGGCTAGTGGTGTCCCAAAGGGGTAGATAGCCCTTAGAATGGAGATTTTTCAGGACCACACTCGAAACCAAGGGGTAAGAAAATTTCCCAGAATACATCAGCTACAATAGCAGTTTCGCTGCACCCGGAAGTAAGGAGAGCCACAAATTTGTATTTTTTGTCATTTTTATGCATTTTTACAACAAACATGCATATGTTAAAATATATTTATAACAGTGTTCGTGTTTTACCGTCATGCTTTTATAAAAACCCTAAAATCTAAAACAATAAATTTCACTATCTATAATCCATAATAATAACTCCCTCCTGTACAGTAGTCCCACAACATTCTGACACTCGAAGGCACTCGAATACCCTGTCAGAAAACTCTAGTGGCTGGGACTGAGCTTTTACAGTGTCTGCTATAATGTTAATGTTGTTTTGGTGTGTTTACATAGATGAATATGGCCACTGTGTAAATGCACAGTATAGTTACGATCTTATTGCCACATTATATCATTCTGATAACATAATATATGCCTTCAATGATTTCTTAGGGGTAAATTTTATCCTTTTCTTTCTTTCTTTCTTTCTTTCTATCTTTCTTTCTTTCTTTCTTTCTTTCTTTCTTGTATCTTTTTTATTGACAATGTAATTCATATTCCGGATTGTAAACAAATATTGCTCTATACTTGTCAACTGTTTTTCACAAAAAAAAAATAAAATAAAAAATCTTAGGGGTAAGAAGGGGAAGGGGTAGGGGTACAAAAATAGAATTGGGATTGGGCCTTAACTTTAGCCCATCCCAACAGCTGTCCTAACTTTAATATTATTGTCTGACATTTTTATGAAACGAGACATAATTTATCCCAACAGAAAGCATATTTGCACTGTCTGAATTATTATTCCCATATATTATTATACCGACAGTTTGTGTGTATGTACAACGCATTTCCTACTCAGTACTCGTTGTAGAGAGGTTAGTGTTCATGTGCAAAGCTTTTAAGCAAAGAAGAAGAAGAAAAAAAAAATCAGGGAGTCAAATTTCCTAAATAAATTAAATAAAAACCAGTTTAGCAAATAATTACAAAGACAAACTTGGTACATGGCCCTAAATGGTCAAACACCTGCAAAGTTACCAATAGCATTTGCTTTTTGTTTAGTGTGTTGGACGGTGAAACACAGCATTACTTTGTTTTCATTCTTCCAGTGCTAACCTGCACAGGGCAAATGGTATTTGAAAGGGAGTTTGGGTTGGCCTAACTTGGAGAATTTGTATGCTTTGAGGCCAATAACATAAAGCAAGTAAAAACACACTTAGGCCCCGTTTACACTAATGCATTTTCATTTTAAAATGCATAAGTTTTGCTACAGTTACGCCATCCGCCCACACTATGCCAGAGTTTTCGAGCCCCAAAAACGGAGCATTTTGAAAACGCTGGAGAGGCCGTTTTCATTCCAAAACGCTGCTGCTCCGTCTCAAGGCCGATTTATACTTCTGCGTCAAGCGCACGCGTATGCTACGGCGCAGCCTACGCGTAGACGCATAGCCCCTCACTGTAACCGTCGGCGACGTTGACGCGCACCTCTCAAAAAATGTAACGCGTAGCGCAAGCTCTGTGATTGGTTGGCTTGGTATCGCTGACGAGTGTGGGCATAGGTGAGAGCATTCTTCAATATTTAATATCATTCAATTTTTTTTGTCTTCAATAGAACAAAATATACTCAAACTGCTTTAAAACAAGTTAAGCATGATGACAGAAATGATGACAGAACTTTTTTGTGAACTATCCCTTTAAAGTGTGAACCAGCAAATCAAGATGAGTTTCCATATTGTGTGTGGAAGTTACTGGCAGAAGTTCAGTCAAAGGGTGGAAACTCAATTCCAAAGGCTGACAAAATGCACTCACGTGTTACTTGCACAAGCACATTTTAGTGGTGTGTTTTGAAATGTTGCCTTTTGTGAATGAACTGAACCAAGCCTAAAAGTATATATACAGTACAACAGTACATTGTAAAAAAACAGCCTGAAAAGTATTTGACTACAAACACAGTAAACACTGTAAAGTAAATTATTTTAATATATTTGAAATGTTCATGACCGTTTAGAAATCATTCCAGTATGCCAATTTAATGGTTTAAAAATATTTCAGATTATCAATATTGAAAACAGCTGTGCTTATAAATCCTATTAGAAACTTGCAGTTTATTTTCTTGATTCTTTAACTGGTAGAAATTCCAAGAGAACAAAATATGTAAAATGTAAATATTCTGTCTGTTCTATCACTTATAATGAATTTATTAAAAAAAGACCCATTTATATGCTTAAACAAATATTTTATCCAAGTTTAAAATTAAGAAGAAAAAAATTATTATTATTTTCTTGACAGAAAAAGATTTTTTTTGCGCAAGAAAATAAACAGTAACAATGCAAATATCTGATTTATGACACAAATTTTGAAAAAAAAATATTTAGGATTTGTCTATATTATATTATATCATATTATATTATATTATATTATATTATATTATATTATATTATATTATATTGCAACTCAGTACTGCAAAGCACCCATACACTCGTACACTACTGCCAATTTAGTTTACTCAATTCACCTAAAGCACATGTCTTTGTACCCAACCGAGGCTCGAACTAGGGACCTTCTTACTGTGAGGCAAACATGCTACCCACTGTGCCGCTGCGTCGCCCCATATTTTTATTTTATTTTATTAACCACAAACTTCTGAATGAGATACCAACGACCCAGCTCATAAATCTTTGAAATGTATATATTTTATATATACAGTCAAAATGTCAATCTATGATGTGCAGATCTGTATTAGCATGTCAAACACTAAATGATATGCGATGACAGGTGATTATTTTTTTTTCGTTTGCCAAATAATGACAGCATTGTCTAAACAAACCATTTAATTGCCTGCAAAGATGTTCCTAAAAAGTGATTTATTTGCAGATCATGGACACAAACTCCTGTCACATCTTGATCTTTAATCAAGCACGCCTAAACCAGCTAATCTAGTTCTTTGGTTGTATTATCAGTAACTATCAGTTGGTTTAGGGCAGGGCTGGAACTACATGTAATTTCAGCAGGACCACAGAATAAAACAGTTTGTTCCTTAGCTAAACTATGATGAAAAATATTTGGCAGCTACCACATTGTTTGATTTGTTATTGATCATGTGGTAAATGTTTTTTTGTTTTTTTTCTGTTCTGCCTCAGGACTCTTCTCAGGGCAACTCAGTGTTTCAGATCAGTATGATCAACTACATCAAACAGAAGTACCCAGAACTGCAGGTGGTTGGAGGAAACGGTGAGGCTTTTCCCCTTTAAGTGCTTACTCATCTGAATACAGATTAAAGGAACAGTTCACCCAAAAGTGAAAATTCTGTCATCATTTACTTTTCCTTCACTCATTCTTAACCGATTTGAACACAAAAAAGATATTTTGAAGAAAGCTGGAACCATTGACTTCCATAGTATTTGTTTTTTTCTACTGCTGTATGGATGTCAATTGTTTCCATGTTTTAGCTCTCTTCAAAACATCTTATTTTGTGTTGAACAAAGTCATGAAGGTTTGGAACCACTCGAGGGTGAATAAATAGTGTGTCATTTTTCACTTTTAAATCTCTTTAAATAGAGTGATGTGAGATTGGGCTGTGCAATATGAAGATATAAGTTGTATGGACAAAATGAAAAGTCTATAATTTCATATTATGCTCTATCATTTATTTCGTGGTGTCACAAAATACATTGTTTACTGTAATTTTTTTTCATAATTTATATGAACACAGTATTGCAGACCATTATAAGGATGCAGACGGAAACATGAATAACATCCCCATGGGAAAGTGACAATCCTGATAGTACAGTGTTTACATTTTGCATTTTATATTATTATTATTATTATTATTATTATTATTATTATTATTATTATTA
>CAIGQZ010032545.1:1828614-1851420 GCA_903798205.1 Danio tinwini
TATATATATATATATATATATATATATATATATAATATGAAAAATTATATTTAAAAAATATATATATATTATTGTATTTATTTACAAATTATTTTACTTAATTTTTTTATTAGCATTTTTTATTTTATAAACTAAAATTATTATCTTAAAAAAATATATATATATAATTTCTTATTTTACTTTATTGTTTTATTTATTTTAATTTTATATAAGAAAAATTATTATCTTTTAAAATTCAATTAATTGTCTATTTAGATAGCAATGCAAGTGGCAAAATATTTATTTTATGGCTGGATTTTTTGGGATAGATATTTTGTTTATTGTTCTTGTTTTTAATAGAACAAATGATTAAGAACAAGCTATTTAGATAGCAATAAAATGTGTATACGTAGACTAACTTACAAGGAGAAAATAGTGCATTTAGTCATGTCTGAAAAAGGCAAAGTTTTATTTTATGGTTAGGATTTATTAAAGGAAAACAATAATTTATTTACAAAAAAAATAAATTGTAAAATTAAAAATCATAAAATCTTTTGTAAAAACACCTATTTATCCTATTTTGTAAAAAATAAAAATAGATAGTGTGTATGTGGATATACTGTACTTAGAAAAAAAATTCTATATTTGTTTATTTTTTTAAATTGTGTTAAGATTTTTGACACATAGTTGTTGTTTATTTGACATTAATTTTATTTTATTTTGTATAAGAAATATAATAATAATTTACATGGCAATGTAAAAGTGCATATAAAATGCATATATTCTGACACTTTTATAAAATGATGTCATTTTAGTTTTACCTCACTTTATCTTATTGTTAAAAACAAAAGGAATCATATCCCGAAGCATTATAAATGAATAATATATGTATATGTTTGTGTGTGTATCATTAGTGATGGCGTGTGGGAGACCGCAGGGCACATCTGTATATAAAGTGGCTGAATACGCCCGGCGTTTCGGGGTCCCAGTCATTGCAGACGGTGGCATCCAGACGGTGGGTCACGTTGTTAAAGCTCTGGCACTGGGAGCATCCACAGGTGTGTGTGTTTGTGTGTTTTTCTGCCTGATTTGCCTGAACGATCATTGTTATTAATGGCTGGGATTTGTTTGCCTGGATTTTACTACAGCCTCTCCTTCTGCCTGTTTTGTTTCAGTAATGATGGGCTCATTGTTAGCGGCCACCACAGAAGCGCCCGGTGAGTATTTCTTCTCAGATGGCGTTCGGTTGAAGAAATACCGTGGTATGGGCTCTTTAGACGCCATGGAGAAAAACAACAGCAGTCAGAAACGCTACTTCAGGTAAACACTCTTACACTCAAATTCAGGTATACATACTGTATAGATGATAATGAATATTTCTTTGGCTATGAAAACTATACATTTATATGTGGCCGTACATGGCTTTATAGACATTTTTATACATTATAACATTATATACATTTTTTTTTTGTTTGAAAGTCATGAACATTTCCATCTCAAGTGGTGTATGAAGTTTAACAGCATCCTCTAGTGGAAATGACAGTGGTGACAATAACATTGACTAATTTTATGTTTGTCATTTTAATTATCCTTACAAACAGTACATCATATTTTTAGACAACTTCTTAACATTTCAGAATTACAGCTTGGTTATAAATAATGCTTAAAATATAAAAAACACATTATACTTGCATATTTTATATTAAAGGGATACTGTAGTTCACCAAAAACAAAAAATCCTGTCATCATTTATTCACCTTTCACTTGTTTATGACCTGTTTGAGTTTCTTTGTTTCCCAAAAAGACAACAGTGTCACACTTAAAGGGTTAGTTCACCCAAAAATGAAAATGTACTCAGCATTTACTCACCCTCAATTGGTTACAAACCTATATGAGTTTCTTTTTTTCTGTTGAACACAAAAGAAGATATTTTGTAAAATGTTAGACACCTGTAACCATTGACTTCCATAGTAGAAAAAACTAATAACATGGGAGTAAATGGATGCAGGTGTCGGTAATATTATTATTATATATATATATATTGGTATAGCAAAGACAAAAAGCCAATCCTTGTGCAGTTACAGTTTTTCTCCATTGGTTTGGCTCATTTCTTGAAACAGGAATTACATTCTCAATACTCCAAGATTGTTTTGCAAAACAGTCTTACAGTTTAGCACAACACTACAGCTCACTCGCAAAAGCTCATATCTTTCCCAAAATTGTTCGTTCATATGTCAAAACTAAATTTCCTTCTCATTTACACAGTCAGTGCCCCCAAAATCCTTTGTCCCTTTAGCATTGTGTAAGCACTGCAAGTCAAAATGTTTAGATGTTTTGTCACTATGACAGAGGACCATTGAAATAATGTTTTTTTTTTTGTCTTTTGACAGAATACAATTGTGTAAAAAACTAAATAAAATAAATTGATAAAATAAAAAAAATTATAAGAAATAAGGATTTTCAGTCTGATCTCATGAGAAAATGTAACTATTTTACGTTTTGTCAGTTCAGTGGCTAATTCGTACGTGTTCAGTCGTACAAAAATGTACAATTTTAAAAAGGAGGTGTGGCACCCAACCCCTAAACCCAAACATCATTGGGGGATAAGCAAATCATACTAAATTGCATGAATAAGATCGTACAAATTCATCCGAATTAGCCACTAAATCAAAAACTTACGAAAAGTAGCAAAGCAAAGTTACGAATTGTTGTGAGATAGTGTTGGGATTTAGGTTAAGAGTAGCCTCCAAGGTTTGACATCATACTGTCCATTGCACTCATACTGCCAATGAAATTTAGCTATTATCAATCACACACATAAAGTAATTAACATACATCAGAATAAAAATGTACAGCATAATACAGTATACTGTAATATAAACACACAAACAAAAAACTATGAAGATTATATGCAGTCTACAGTGCTTGAATGGTCATCTAAGATGTGTGAAATTCCTCCTTTGTTAGTCAAGTTCTAGTATCACTTGACTGTCAGTTGCTGTAATAAATGTATCAAATGTTCCACAGATTCATTTATGATATTCATGGTTTATGTTCTTGACTAATTTTTAAAAAATTGAACAGACTATTGTGCATGTGATGACTTATACAATGAAATGACTCTGACACATTTTGGAGCGAACAACCATTGAACTGAGAATCAACAATCAGTTTAGATCAACTAGATCTGTTCACTTGGAAATTGTGCTAAATGTAGGCTAGATGTACTTAGACATTTGCAATTTGATGAAATTAATAAGAAAAACCAATTCTGTTGTGAACAATTGCCAAGTGGTTTGGAGGTTTGTCCATGTTGTTTTGAGAATGTAATTCCAGTTTTAAGAAATGAGCCAAACCAATGGAGAAAAACTGTAATAAGGTTTATTAAATAATCCAAAAAAAGGGCGTCACGGTGGCGCAGTGAGTAGAACAATCGCCTCACAGCAAGAAGGTCGCTGGTTCAAGCCTCAGCAGGGTCAGTTGGCATTTCTGTGTGGAGTTTGCATGTGGGTTTCCTCCGGATGCTCCGGTTTCCCCTACAGTCCAAAGACATGCGCTATAGGTGAATTGGGTAAGCTAAATTGTCCGTAGTGTATGTGTGTGAACGAGTGTATATGGATATTTCCCAGTGATGGGTTGTAGCTGGAAGGGCATCCGCTGCTTAGAACATATGCTGGATGAGTTGCCGGTTCATTCCGCCGTGGCATCCCAGATTGATAAAGGGACTAAGCCGAAAAGAAAATTAATGAATGAATGAAATAATCCAAAATAACGGCACAGGAAGACAGCACAGGAAACTAAGCAGGAACACTACTATACAAACATCAACAACAATAATAGTTGTGCTATTATACTGAGCCAATAGTCAACCGTCAACAATATCACACTGAAATGTATATACTGGAAATCGAACAAGAAAAAAATAAGGTAACAGCGGGGGCAATTAGGAACTAAGGCAACTAATATAGGTGTCACACAGGAAACACAAGGTGAACAAAAACAAAAGAGGCGAGGTAACCGGGACCATGACAATAGCAAAGTATGGCAATATCAGAAAAATTGTTTTTGCTGTTAAAATATATGCCACAATTGAGGCATGTACTTGTGGAAAATTAATTGTGTTTTCATTAGTGATGGGAGAAGCAAATCTTTTCCAAGCTTGGAAACAATTTAACCAATTGTTTTGCAAAATTATTAATTGTTTCGATGGGTTCGAAACACCATATGCTAGGGACACCTGCTGGTCAAAAACGTGTAAATGCAACAAATACAAACTGCAAACTTTAAATGGAAAGTAGTACAACCTATGAGATGAATTTAGCTTATCGTGTAATATCATCAAAAATTAAGTGTCTGCATAATATGTGTTCTTTTATTAATATTCAAGGCTTATATTGATTGACCCATTGTGGGGCTTTGCTAAACAGGACAGCAATAGGCTATTAACTAATAATATTCATTTTACAAATATCTCATTAAAACTTCTACAGATCATAAAACTAATCGGAGATCAGATAAAAACTTTGAAACCTGTTCAGTGATTCACCACTTGGGGGGAATCTGAATGAACTTGCACGAATCATGTTGATTTTATGATATTAAACAGTTCGTCCGCCAGTGCAGAACCATTGCATTTTTAAAACATTTCGACACAGTAATGACTTGACTTAAAGCCTTGTTTATTATAATCACATGACCTTGCCAATTTGATACGAGCTCCGACTGATTTGATACAAACGATTTGTAAAGCTTTCCAATCATCAGAAAGCCGGGCTTCAAAAACAGCCATCACTACTTTTTACGCAATAAATATTAATTAATGTGTGTTTTCAGTGAAGGCGATAAGGTGAAGGTGGCTCAGGGAGTCTCTGGCTCAGTTCAGGATAAAGGATCAATACACAAGTTTGTTCCATACCTCATTGCAGGAATTCAACACGGCTGTCAGGATATCGGTGCAAAGAGTCTGTCTATTCTGCGGTAAGACTGTCACATCCTCTTAAAGACATTTGAAAAGCTTTTACTTATGTTTAGTAGCCATATATATATATATATAGTTAAAGTCAGAGTTATTAGCCCCCCTGTGATTTTTTTTTTAGCTTTTTTAAATATTTCCCAAATTATGTTTAATAGAGCAAGGAAATTTTCACAGTTTGTCTGATAATATTTTTTTCTTCTGGAGAAAGTCTTATTTGTTTTATTTTGGCTTGAATAAAAGCAGTTTTAATTTTTAAATAACCATTTTAAGGTCAAAATTATAACCCCCTTTAAGCTCTTTTTTTTTGATAGTCTACAGAACAAACCATCATTATACAATAACTTGCCTAATTACCCTAACCTGCCTAGTTAACCTAATTAACCTATTTAAGCCTTTAAATGTCACTTTAAGCTGTATAGAAGTGTCTTGAAAAATATCTAGTCAAATATTATGTACTGTCATCATGGCAAAGATAAAATAAATCAGTTATTAGAGATGAGTTATTAAAACTATTATGTTTAGAAATGGGTTGAAAAAAATCTTCTCTTCGTTAAACAGAAATTGGGGGAAAAAATAAACAGGGGGGCTAATAATAATTCGGGGGGCTAATAATTCTGACTTCAATTGTGTATATATATATATATATATATATATAATAGGCATGTTACTGGTACATTATGTACTTTGCTAATTTTATCCAGTAAATCTTCATAAAATGAGAACAACCCCTTCTTTTTAATAAAAAAAAATGATTTTTCTCAGCTATCCTGTTAGCATATACCAGTTCATGCTTTAATGGATGTCTTCAGTTATGACAATGCTCATTTATTCATCCGTGGTATGATTTAAATTGCCCCAAATTCCATCACGAAAAAGAACATGGTGTTTTTTTTTTATGTGCATCTGTGTAAGTCTCTCCTGCGTTACATGTAGATCGATGATGTATTCCGGAGAGCTGAAGTTTGAGAAAAGGACCATGTCTGCTCAGGTTGAGGGTGGAGTTCATGGACTGCATTCGTAAGTCTCCGCCCACTCACTTTGACCCCACCCAGTTTTACCCACCAAGCCTTATTCCCCACAGCACATTCCCTTAAAACACATTTGACTTTGTTAGTATTAATATGGTTCACGTAAAACTTTAGCAATCCCCTCTGTGCTTTTTTTTTATTAAGTTCCTCCCAGAGACCCTCAGTCCACCCTTTGTTACACTGTCAAGAAAAAGTAGAGTTTACATGTGAAAATGTCTTCTCTTCCTTTCTCTTATGCCGTCATCATAGATATTCTTTTTTGCCATGTAAGTACTCCGAGTCCTCATGTCTCTAATGATGATAACGTTGAGTTCTGGTGGAGGGGATTGTGTTGGAAACAGCTCTGCCTTCTGGGCTCTTTAGTGGGCATTGAGACTGTTTTAGTGTTCTCTTATTGTCCAATCATGTAGACAAACCTAGTATCCACTGTTTAAGTGTCCTGCTGTGGTTGTGTCCTTGTGAAATGCTCACTGACTTGACTTTGGGAGGGAGATTATAGTGTAAAAAGAGATTGTTTAACTCCAAAATGACAGCTTTTTCTTAATTGGATTCAAATGTCTTTTTTTACACTAAGAATACATAGAGTATGGTGACCAAGGGAAGTCACTCTCAGAAAAGCACCATGAAAGTGTACTAGCATTTAAAAATTTGGGGTTTGTGAGAATTCTGTGTTTGTTTATTCAGTGAAAGCAGTAATAAATACTACAATCATTTTTTACGTGCTTTGTAACTCTAAGTGTGGATGTTTATTTTATGTGGAGGTGGCACAGTGGCTCAATGGTTAGCACTGTCGCCTCACAGCAAGAAGGTCGCTGGTTCGAGTCCCGGCTGGGCCAGATGGCATTTCTGTGTGGAGTTTGCTTGTTTTCCTCGTGTTGACGTGGGTTTCCTCCGGGTGCTCCAGTTTCCCCCTCAGTCCAAAGACATGCGGTATTGGTGAATTGAATAAGCTAAATTGGCCGTAGTGTATGAGTGTGTGTGTGTGTGTGTGTGTGTGTGTGTGTGTGTGTGTGTGTGTGTGGGTGTTTCCCAGTACTGGGTTGCAGCTAGAATGGCATCCACTGTGTAAAACACATACTGGATAAGTTGGTGGTTCATTCCGCTGTGGCAACCCCTGAGGAATGTCGAAAAATTATTGAATGAATTACTTATTGTTTCATTTGATTAGTTGAAAGTGTGTGAATGTTTGCTAATTTGTATGTATTTCTAGCACAAACGTCTAATTCGGCTTTCTTTCTTTTTGACACGTTTGAGACAAATGTTTTTACCGAAGGGAATTTTAGATACTATTCATCACTTTATAATTTAGAAAATACTGCACAAAAACCAGAATAAAAAAAATACACAATAATAAAAAAACTTCAGAATATAGATATGAGTAAAATTGTGATTTTTGGTTTATGTAATAAATATATCAAAAATCATTTCTTGTATAAAATATTTATAATAATAATAATAGCTTATAAAGCACTTTTCTAGTCGCTCAAAACGCTTTACACATTTTTGAGGGGAATCTCCTCATCCACCACCAGTGTGCAGCATCTGCCTGGATGACACGATGGTAGCCATATTGCGCCAGACCGCACACCAGCTGATTGGAGAGGAGACAGAGTGATGAAGTGATATTATGATGGACAAAGGACATCCTAGGATTTTTAATGACCACAGAGAGTCAGGACCTCGTTTTAACATCTCATCCATAAGACAGCACTCACTGAGCAGTATAACGTCCCCCATCAATATACTAGGGCGTTAGGACCCACACAGAGCGCCCCTTCTGGCCTCATTAACACCACTTCCGGTAGCAACCTAGCTTTCCTATGTGGTCTCCCATTCAGGTACTGACTGCAGAGAGCTAGCTGCCGGCTATGGAAATCTACAGACACATAATATTATAAAACACAACAAAACATGCATTTAGCCATGTGTTTTAGATGTTTTCTTTACATAAGGCTGGAAAAAAGATGAAAAGCCAAAATTTAATTGAAATTAACAGTAAAATTAACTTCTAAGTAAACTTAAAATGGACAAGTGCTTGAAAAAACAATGTCAGTGCTAAAGACTTACTTCCATGGTGCTTTTTATTTCCATTTTTGGGTGAACAGTTTTTTTAAAATGGGTTATATATTTGTAAAACAAACAAAAAAATACCTCTTAATTGTATATGTAAATAAAGGGTCATTTTTAATGCTCTGTGTTCCAACAGTTACGAGAAACGGTTATATTGAGCCTGGCAGCAGGGGGCACCCAAGAGCTGGACCCAACGTCCCGTCACCGGCCGTCACAAAGCACAGCAGCTAAAAAAGGCATTTCTACACAATCCTCAATCCTTTATTCTTCTTCCCGATGGCTCTCAAATATGGGTAAACGTTAAAAAACACTATTATAAGCCATCATTAGGACTAAATAACCTATGGAGCTTTTGTTTCATAGCTATGTTTTTGTTTTGTTCGGGCTTCCCCATGAGAAATTTAGACTATGAATGTACTTCATCTGAAATATGAAGATCCTATACATGTGTGTATGTGAAACAGAGAGTGTATCTTATATATTTGTGGTATACAGGGTATGTTTAGTCTGTCTTGTTCCAAAGATCCTAATTAAAAACGTCTGTTGGTTTAATAGCAATAATATCTGTTGAGGGGAATCATGTGCACACCACATGTGTGAGTGTTATGAGTTCAGTTCTAATGAAATCTATTATGAAATGAATTAGTTTTCTTGATTACATTCGCAGGCTGCTTGCTTTGCAGACTATCTGTTTAATCAGATCGCACTAGAACGATGACCGGGTTATGAGTATCAGCCTTAAAATCAGGGAGTTTGTACTGTTACTCGCCTTATGCTAGTCAATAACGTATTTATTAGACGGTAGAGGCGCTCATTTCTTAATGTTTATTTATTCGTTTCACACACTTGCACCATCTTAGAAGGATTTACATATATCAAACATTTTACAGTATGAAAAATGGAGATTTTACAAGGTCAGAAGTGAAGGACAGTCATTAGCATTTGCTGTGAAAGTGACACTGAGCTCTATTTTGTAGTTTGCACAGATTGTTGTATTGTCATTCTGAATATAATGCAGTTTATAGAATAAAGAATGAGTTTTATAGACTGGGTTCTTTATTGTGGTCTTATTAGGTTTTGTCTGCTTTAATGTTTTAACATTTCTTTTTGTTTATGTACAATTGTGTATTTGTAATTTTCTACACCTCATTTAGAAAGAGAAGCACTCAATGAGCCAGTTACGGAAAAAAGAGCACATTTCAAAGATTTGGCAACAAATTAAAAACGTTTTTCCTTGCCAATATTGAGATGATCTTACATTATATAGGTTTTGTCTGTCAGTGTCAAAGGCAAAAACTGTATTACATGTTATTCGTCTATACAGCCTACAGAGGGCAGTATGTGCACCACAATAAGGGCTTGAAGGCACATACACTCACTGGCCTCTTTATTAGGTACACCTTACTAGTATCAGGTTTGACCCACTTTTGTCTTCAGAACTGCCTTAATCCTTCATGGCATAGATTTAACAAGGTACTGAAAATATTCCTTAGAGATTTTGGTCCATATTGGCATGATATCGTCACGCAGTTGCTGCAGATTTGTCTGCTGCACATACGTGATGTGAATCTCCCGTTCCACCACATCCCAAAGGTGCTCTATTGGATTGAGTTCTAGTGACTGTGGAGGCCATTTGGGTACAGTGAACTTATTGTCATGTTCAAGAAACCAGTCTGAGATGATACGTGCTTTATGACATGGCTCGCTATCCTGCTAAAAGTAGCCATCAGAAGATGGGTACACTGTGGTCATAAAGGGATGGACATGGTCAGAAACAATACTCACTTAGTCTGTGGCATTGACATGATGCTCAATTGGTACTAATGGGCCCAAAGTGTGCCAAGAAAATATCCCCCACACCATGGCAGGACGGATCCATGCTTTCATGTTGTTAATGCCAAATTTTGACCCTACCATCCGAATTTTGCAGCAGAAATCGAGACTCATCAGACCAGGCAGCGTTTTTCCAATCTTCTATTGTCCTATTTTGGTGAGCCTGTGTAAATTGTAGCCTCAGATTCCTGTTCTTAGGTGACACGAGCGGCACCTGGTGTGCTCTTCTGCTGCTGTAGCCCATCCGCCTCAAGGTTGGATGTGTTGTTTGTTCAGAGATGCTCTTCTGCAAACCTCGGTTGTAACGAGTGGTTATTTGAGTTACTGTTGCCTTTCTATCAGCTCGACCAGTCTGGCTATTCTCCTCTGACCTCTAGCATCAACAAGGCATTTGCGGCCACAGAACTGCCACTCACTGGGTGTTTTCTCTCTTTCGGACCATTCTCTGTAAACCCTAGAGATGGTTGAGCTTGAAAATCCCAGTAGATCAGCAGTTTCTGAAATACTCAGACCAGCCTGTATGGCAACAACAACCAGGCCACATTCAAAGTCACTTAAATCACCTTTCTTCCCCATTCTGATGCTTGGTTTGAACTGCAGCAGATCATCTTGACCATGTCTACATGCCTAAATGCATTGAGTTGCTGCCATGTGATTTGATGATTCGAAATTTGCATTAATGAGCAGTTGGACAGGTGTACCTAATAAAGTGGCCGGTGAGTGTACAGTTTGTATAAGCAATGCTACTGAGGCTATGCTCGAAATGGACTACTAGCATTTTTCTTAGTGTATCCTGTACTGTATATGTGCAACAGTATGCATTAGACATCAATAAAATATTTTTGTACAGTTGTAGGCTAAGCCACATTGTTGACAGGTGACATCATATTTAATTCAGTGCCTGCTTTCAGTGTTCTATTGCAGATGCAGTAAATCATCCAGTTTTTAACCATTCATTTAGTGCAGAAACAGTACAAGCAATATGCTAGCATGCTATTTGCAAACATAGCCACAGCTTGCCGTGGGAATGCATGTAAATTGGCAATTAAACATAAATTGAGTCTAATATAGTTTAACTGATGTGATGTAAATGCCCTGCTTTCATATTTACACATCAATAGATTTCTTGGGTTCCATTCCACAACAAAGAAAAAGACAAACAATTAGGCTATAGGTGAGATAAACTGCAAAATTGAAGATGCCTCACCATAAAGCATCCCAGGTAGCAAAGAATTCTGGCCCAGATTTGGCATAAAGCTGGCAAAGCAGACATTCATCCGGCACTGCCATACAGCATGTGGGCCAAATGTGGCCCGGGTTTGGCAGAGGTGGCACTGTCTTTAAGGTGGCACACAATACTTGGGCCAAGTGTGAAATGTAGTGTTTGGCCCAGATGTTAATAATTGATATGTGGGCCATGTAAATTTGGCCTATCTTGACCCCCATTTAAAATACATTTTTATTATTTTCGAATAAAGAAAAAAAAATCTACCAATCAGGTCGCTTTGAGAAAAAGCAAGCCCATAGTGTGCCTAAAACGCAATACTTCATGTTGTGACGCACCAACATATCTGGCTCAGTTCAGGCCCAGTAGTGGGTTATTAACTTGGCTGAGACTTGGCTCATATATGGTTCATGTTTGCCCCTTGTCTGGAATCCAGACTTGGTCCAGTCATATTCCGTAATTCACTTCGGCATGTGGGCCAAGCAAAAGCTGATTGTGTGGGCCAGAGCTGGGCCAGAGAAATTTAGCTGTGTGGGATGTTAATAGCATAAGTGCTAACATTTTAGCTTCTTTCTTTTAGACTTAAAAAAATCGTTTCATCAAACCAAGCTAAATATATAAATTCAGAGGTGCTTAATCCTGTTGTTGAACACCTGCACCACCAAATCCAGCTCTGCTTCTAAAATCGCATACTGTACATTATTATTTACAGTATATTATTATTTGTCTTGAAACTTACTTTGTGACTGTTCAAAAAGTATGTTCTATATTGTATGAATGTGTGCAGTATATATGACATTTAAAGGTTCTGTATCCATCATATTGTCACTGTTATTCGACCTACAAGCATCAATTGTATTGTTTCACTGCCATGCCCAAATCCTTTCTGGTGGCCTCATGGGATATAAAAGTGTCCTCCGGATACACACTTCAGAATTAGAGAATGTCAGCAGAAGTAATAGGTCATTTACACTTTTATGAATGCCATATACTACATAGTATGAAAGTAAGTAGGCATATTCAAACACAGGAAAGGTTCTGAAAAGAAAACTTACAAGCAGATGTGATGGAGTTAAACTGTACAGGAAAGTGGCCTTCCAAGAGCCGATTTGGACCAACCTAGTCCAATTGTTAAACTTTGCAGACAACCTTTAGACTAATTCTGCATGTAAGCACAGTTCATCAACACTCCAGCACAGTATGTAGTTGATTCAATACAGATGTCTTCACCTATAGATCAATCGTGTCGCTGCTAATACTAAGTGCATCTATTTGCCTGCAGACGTTAATGAATTCAGCCTGAACTGCAAGCTCATCAACATGAGAAGTGGTATCCACATCCATGCTCCCTCTGGAGGATATAGACCCTAAGGTGGTGTACCGTCTGTGGAGCTGCTGCCCAGACTGAGAGCCCCTACGTAGGCTGCTCTGAGAGTGTTCTGTTGAGTTTATCCCACCACAGTGGACCAAGACCTGAGCCGGTCTCCCAGATATAGTGCTCCACTGCCTGCAATGGCTAGGTACAGCAGCGGGGTCCACATCCCCACAGGAGGAAGTGCGGTATAGGCTGACTTCAGTGGAGTTGCCCCGACAGGGTTGTCCATCTGGGGGTCCACGGGTGCTAAGAGAGAGTCTGGAGGAGCCGAAGAGGCTATGCTGGAACAAAGCCTCGCTGTTCAAGGCCTCATCAATACTTCGGCGTAGGTCGATAGGTGAAGGGGGCCGCAGATCTGCTGTAGAATCAGCATCCAAACTCGCAAAGGAAGATGCATGGGATGCTTTGTTTGTTTTAGTGGTTTGGGCAAGCTGTGTTGAAGGCTCATGCTGAGGACTGCTGGGATAGTGAAGGTCCAGTCCGTCGGATTCACTGTGCGGAAGCTCCACCAAGGTGTAGAGTGGCACGCTTTCACTTTCCCGCCTTACAATTCCTTCACACAATCCCAGCTTCTCTGTGGGGCGTAGTGACCAACCACACCGACTCGAGAGGATTGTGGGTTTTCCAGATGTGGTGCCTTCTGTAGCTGGATTTTTGAAGAGCCAGCTGCAGCCCCCAGGTTTGGAAGGGGGCACTCCGCAACAGAGAAGGGGGTGAGTGATTATAAGGGCGAGAGTTAGACATACTCCTGCTTCACACACTCTGCAGCTGAGCTGGAAACCCCACCATGGCCAGGGCATCAAACCAACCATGACTCCCCCGGTCAACCCTCCTGCATGTAGCATTGCATAAAGTCGGAGACATCCGCATGCCAGGAGGAAGAGGGCAGAAAACACCCCAGCCTTGGCTGCCCTCTCCCACATCCGCGCCTCAGTAAATGGACACCTGCTAGCATGGCATGATGGCCGCTCAGGAGAGCTCTCATTGAGGCGGTAAATGTGCTTAACGTCAGCACGGGCACAGCAATAGAGAAGTAGATATGTGAATGAAAGAATCGAGGACATCATCACGAAGGCTGCAGCAGGTAATAGAGGCACAACTTGCAGGTTAGGAAAAAGTTGCAGTATTGCCATGGATGCCATCACAATCGCCACATGCAAAAGCACTAGGGCTGCCAAAAGGCAGGTGCTGCGCTGCAGGGTGTTCTGGGAAAGTAGCTGGGTACACGAGCGGGCAGTTAGCAATAGCAGCAGCAAGCCAAACGATGCTGTAAAACATGGATAAGCAGCTTCATGCAGCAGTCGAGCCCAGCCTATGGGAAGGCGCTCTTTTTGGCCGTATGGATCATAGAGGAGCCACAGAGCCCGGCTGGAACTTGTTAGTAGTTGGAGAAGGTGGAGGAGGCTGAAGTGGGCACAGCCAGAGGGCCAACGTAATGGCAAACACATCAGGCTAAGCGCAGAAAGCGCAGCCACGAGCAAGAACACGCAGCCCAGTACATAAACCTGCAACTCCCATGCCAGGCCCCATGTCGCCATGGCAGCATTCCAGTCAGTCAGTAAAGGGACCAGTAGAGGCGGAGTCAGGGCTTCAAGGGGTGGGTTTATGACACCAGGGGGTGTGGTTAAATAAACCGGAGGTGGAGTAGATAGAGTGTTGTTAGTAGAAGCTTGATTCCCCAAAGAGTCAGATGACTGGCAGATCCCAAAGCCAACCAGGTTGCAGTCTGGGAGTGTGGAAGACCTGCTCCAGTCAACACCAGGAGATGCTGTAGGACAACATTTAGGTTAGTTTCACACTTATTTGATTTGTAAATAATTTTATAAATAGAATATAATATGTATAATTTTGTTATAGGATTACCATGTATTACACCTTTTGGAAATTTTACTTTAAAAGTATTATAGATGTATGTGTTACACTTTCAGATCACAAGCTTTAAGAGTTTAACATTAGAAATTGCACGTTAAATATGTGGAACATGAATAAAAATGTCTGAAATATGTTGTTTTGAAACAATTTCATGTTATACACATAAGATCATATTGGAAATGTTCCAAAACTACGTTTCACAAGCATTCCACATGTTTTACCTGTGTAAAAAATGTTAACATCAGGTAAAATTTACAGTACATGATTTTCCTGCATATATTCAGTTAAAACGGTTAAATACAGTTATATGATGCCTTTAAAATGATGTCGGATAATGTAATCCAGCCTTAATCTTGGTCTGTTTATGCGCCCTGGGTTATATTCTCAAAATACAAAGCTAATATTGTCCACAGGCAGCTTATTGTTTTTACACATTATTTTGCACGTGAAAACACAGAACAACAAACCACACACTGATGTTTCACAGAGAATCCTGCATCTTAAAGCATACAGATGCACTAAAGCTAAAGTAGATTATGTTACTCCAGTATGAAATAGAGGGCCATGAATTTCAGCATTAATACAAGATCAAATTAAGCAATGACTATGTTAATTAGCTAGAAGAGATGTGGAAGTAGGCTGTTGTAAATGGGTCGCACACTTCATCCCTGACACACATTCACGTATGGCACAGATAAGAGGGCATTGACCCTGTTGCCGTTCTTGTGTGTGTGACTATTTAAAAATTAGAAACTGACACACTTTCATCGCATTACGCCACTTAAATACCTGCGCACGGAAGTAAAGTTTCTCAATACAGATTCTTGTGGGTATTGCTTCTTCCATTGATTCAGATTGTTTCTGTATTGATAACGATGGAGAATTCACTGGGGCATTACAATCAGCATAAGTCCTTTAGTATGTGGTAATTAAGGTCACAGGGTCTGGCTTAACTCTGAGTTAACTGAATTTTTAGCAGCCATTGTGATTTATGATTTAACTAAAGACCCTGACTATTTATTGTAACCAAAAAAAAGCCATTGCACTTTTTATCACCTCACTAAAAGGTAATATGGTATAATAGAGGTCATTCTGACAGTGAATGCTTCAGTACCTGTTTTAGAAGAGATTTCAGTGACCTTGATCACGGTGGTGGTTGACTGGCTTTTTTGCTCCTTTTTCACATGTTCAACACTCTCACGCTCCTCTCGATCACGGTCGGGGCTTGTCATAATGAAGGTCATTTCTGTCAGACAAAATAGGATAAGAAAACTTAAAGGAACACTCCACTTTCTGTAAAATAGGCTTATTTTACAGGTCTCCTAAAGTTACACAGCTGAGTTTTTGAAAAACCATTCAGCCGAACACCGGGTCTGGAGGGAGCACTTTTAGCTTAGCTTAGCATAGATCATTGAATCAGATTAGACCATTAGCAACTCGCTCCAAAAATCTGAAAAAGATGATTTTGAGAATTTTCCTTTTTAAAGCTTGACTCTTCTGTAGTTACATTGTGTATTAAGACCTACCTGGGGACTATTTTCAGGTGCTGCATAATACATACCTGCAAACACTCCCATTTTCCTGAGAGTCTCCCGTATTTCAGACCCGTCTCTCGTATTGTATTGTCTCCCGGAATTCCACCCAAAACACCCCTCTTAAGCTTTTTGGTACAGTCCGGCCTGAAACCTGGTGCATGTTTGCTGAGCAAACCCAACGCGCAACCATCCCCATGCACATCAAACCCAATGCGCCCCAATGTCCTAGACATATTTATTTAGTAAAGAGCAACTTTAAATTTCCCATCTGTCTTAGTACACAATGTAAGTACAGAAAAGTCAAGATTTAAAAAGGAAAATTGTATTTTTTTGAGTGAGATGCTAACGGCTTTATGCTAAGCTAAGCTAAAAGTGTTCCCGCTAGACTTGTAGATTGGCTGGATGGATTAAAAAAAGGTAAAACCCTTTAAAGGTGCAGTAGGTGATCTGCCAAAATGCTAACCGATTAGCATAATATCTTTTAAACACAGTCCCACCCCTGCCGTCCAAAGCCATGCCTCCTGAAACACGAACGCGCACCTTAAAGATGGTAGTAGCCAACCTAAAAACTTTATAGTACTTTATAATACTACAATTCTGAACGAAAAATGTATTATAGCTTGTTTTCAGTTGTGTAGTTAGCAAGCAAAACTTGTCCTAATGTGCAATATTTCACGCATACAAGGATCGCTGGTCTCACTCTCTCGCGCACTTTGTCCTAAAGTGACTACTGTATCCTTAGTGATTGGCCAGCGGTGTGCAGGAATTACACTTATTATTAGGCTATACTTACATGCTATTTCAGACCGAATATTCAAAGTAGCATGGTAAACAATATAGGGAGTGTGTCACAGGTTGTCATTGTTAAAAAAATAAACCAATGTGAATATAAAAGCAAGTTCACCTCAGTAAAACAGGCTAGGCGGAACAGCGCTATTTACTGATGTTTTGTTGTTGAACTAAATAAAAATCTACATTATCGATGCTGTAAAAGGTCCCTTATGAAACTGAAAATGAAACATCGGTCTATCGCCGGAAGATTTCAGTGCCTGAACAACACTTTTGTGCATATTACCCATTTGTAACAACAACACATTCTACATCAGCTTTGCTAGACTAAAATAGTTTTAAAGCAAAACATTAATCAAAAAGAAATCCTTCAGCCATGGTGTCGTCCTTCCTCCAGCGTGCAAAAGTAGCTCCAATATTGATACAGCATTTTAAAAAGTTTTGATTGAGCATTTGTTTTTACCGCTGTGACTGTCTCGTGTGCACATGAACGTTAAGTGCACGCACAAGTGGCAGATCTGTGTGAACAGCTGCACAGATGTACAAATCTACAGTTGTTAAGAGACAGTTTGGGCTACTTATCAGAATTATGTGAATTATCCGCCTGACAAATTTTAATTGAACAAACATTTTTTAGTCTTATGCCTTACCCAGAATATAAAAATACATATAAACACATTTAGATCATTTACTTTAATCATTACTATTGAAATATGAAGAGACTTTCAACCAGCACAACAAAAAATGTTTCTGAAGACAACCACTGCACCTTTACCTCTAGGAGGAGTTGTACAATGAGCCTATTTCTAGAAATAAAGTGGTTTTCTATTAAAGACGTGAAACTGAAAACTTATGCTTGTACAATGAGCCTATTTCTAGAAATAAAGTGGTTTTCTATTAAAGACGTGAAACTGAAAACTTAAACTTTTTCATTAAGGTTTTTCATTCCCAGCAGAACTCTTCAAACCCCCCAAAAAGAGAAAAGAAGTAAATTGCTATTAGTTTCACAATGAGTCACTAGGGGGCTTGTATCCCACTCACATCTGCAGTGATGAACGGTTTGTGCGTTGCTGGAATACTGATGTTTTCACTGCAGTTTGAGGAACACAGGCAGAGCACAATGAGGATGCGCCACTGATGCAGACATTGAGCTGATTTTATTTGTCAATACAGCAGTATCAAACAAGCAGTGGAAGTGCAATGATGCTGATGTCCCTTTATTACAAAATTATGATGTGTACAGGCATACACTTTATTCAATTTAAAATATGTCATCATCTTTTCAAGACAATGCTTGTCAGCAGAAATGTTAGTGCTCAATTATAGTGTGCCTGAGAGAATGTGAATGCCTGTATTAAATTTGATGCAGCAAAAAAAAATGGCAAGAATTTCTATCTACTGAGACATCCTTCAAGACTGCAGGCAAAAACAAACATCGATTCACACAAATGACTGTTGAGTCGACTCTTTTGAGGGAATCATATAGTATGACCACATATTGAAATGGCTTGTTTGTGAATCAAAAGCCTACAGTGTGATCCCAGCTAACAATTTTAGGACCTGAAAACGTTCTGTTAACATTCCCATTAAGGTAGGAAGCCATTCTTTTATGTTTTTAAAATGTTCATAGGCGGCACGGTGGCTAAGTGGTTAGCACTGTCACCTCACAGCAAGAAGGTCGCTAGTTTGAGTCCTAGCTGGACCAGTTGGCATTTCTGTGTGGAGTTTGTCGGGATTTCCTTCGGGTGCTCGGGTTTTCCCCACCATCCAAAGACATTCGGTATAGGTCAGAGATGCCCAAACTAGGGCCCCGTGGGCCAAAGTTGGCCAATGGTAACCTTTGATTTGGCCCGCCATCCCATTTGAGAAGAGAGGGAGAATGATGGGGGGATGGTTTCGAGATTGTCAATTCAAATTTGACGTAACTTCTTGTTTGTTTGTTTTAATGTTAAATGGTATTATTAAATGGTGTAAATTAATCAGATTCTGATTAAATGTTTATACTGTCACCTGACAATGCAGAGACTTTGGAGATGAAATCAAGTCAAAGGCTTGACCAGTGTATTCAGCATTGAACTCCACTGTGTTATAAATGTGATTGTTTAATTTGAGTTTTTATTAAAAAAGTTATACTGCATTAGGTAAAACGATTTAAACTAATGTTTTCTAATTATTTTGAAATCATATGAAATAAATTAGGAAATTATCTGTGGCAACTTTAATGCTTGGTATATTTTGATATATTTACCTTCGGCCCATGGCTCTCTGTGATATTTGGATTTTGGCCATTCATATGAAAAAGTTTGGGCACCCAACTGAATAAGTTAAATTGGACAAAGTGTATGAGTATAAATGAGTGTTTATGGGTGTTTCCCAGTACTGAGTTGCGGCTGGAAGGGCATCTGCTGCATAAAAACATATGCTGAAATAGTTGGCGGTTCATTCCGCTGTGCAATTTCTGAAATAGAGACTAAGCTGAAGGAAAATGAATGAAATGTTCATAATGTATGTGTTTTTTTAATAATAATGTTATTCAAAATATTTTCATACAACTTCCGTCTTAAGTTACAGTATACAATATTGATGTTTTCGCAATGTTATTAGAACATTCAATCCACATTATATTAATATTCAAGGAAAGTTTCCATGGTATTGTAATTTATAAAAACGTTATTTGTGGAAGGTTTTTAGCACCTTCAGAACACCCAGTTTTTTTAAAAGATGTGTTAATGTTATTTATTTGGTTAAAAAAACATTATTTACATTATAAAGATTATTATAAATATAATGTTTCAATCTCAAGTCATATTCATGTTTTCAGAAGCTTTTCTATTAATGTTGCAAGAATGTTTCAAAAACATTATTTTAACAACGTTATGTGAATATTTTAAGGAATGTATGTTGGCTTGGATGAGGCTAGTCTTATTTACATACAAATGACATACAGCTTAAACAGAGTAGTCTGAATCATGTCTTAAGGGGCATTCCTTTTTGTGATTCATGAATCAAAAGGTGGGTTCGACTTGAACCATGGTTGTAGGCGGTGATTAACGAGATTAGCCGAGCGCAGGCGGGGGCGGAGTTGAAAACGGAGCCGTCAAGCCAGACACTACAGGGCTCAAAGCTGCAGCATCATGATGACCGATCACATTGCCTCATCGTCATTTAAAAAAACAAAACAAAAGTATTTATACAACAAAAGATTTACAGTACAAATAAAACAGAATACGGTCTCTACAAACTATAGTTCATTTTTAAACAACAAGGGAATTATGAATTAAATAAACACATGAGAGAAATAAGGGGAAACGAGAGGGCAATAAAAACATACAAATGAATAGGCCTATTAAATACAAACCAATAAGAACAAATTCTAGGAGTATAAACACCACTCTTTAGGCTTTGCAATATATAATAATGTAAAAGCCAAAACAAGGTGTTTTGATTAAATCAATGATTTAAGATTATTTTGGATAATAAAAGCATTTTCAAAAAAGCTCTTTAATGCAAAAAGATTGGACAAAAGGACATTCTTAAAATAAGTGAGCTACATTTTAAGTAGAAGTTTCCCAGAAAGAGCAGGTACATCAATGTCACATTTTAAACTTGTGCATAAACGCCTAGACAGGAAAAATATATATTTTATAATCATATAAATTATTTTATAATTATTAAATAAAATAGTTCTTTAACTTAATTTGTTAAGAAACCTTTAGGGTGGCAGAATCAATGATGATAATTATTTTATTTCAAATCTGTAAAACTTATTTGAGTTAATATTTTATTCACTAAAATATATCATTCAAATAATTCATGGAGCTGAGTAAATAGTCTAAAAAAGGTCGAAAATAAACCTTTAACAAAAAAATGATTACTGCAGTAAAATATTATCTTTTAATAAGCTTGATATATAAAAGATAGAGATGGTATGAAAAGTTAATTGTTTGTTTTGAAATTTGTGAATCGGAATTTGTCCAATAATAAACCCGAAACACACGTGGTTGATATCATGCGGTGAACTCGATCAATCGTGTAATATCAGTGCCGTCATCGTAGCTCCTGCAGTCACTCTTCAGATGCTGCACCGGCTGAATCAGCCGTCTGATCTCGAAGCACTGTCGCGGTACTTTCATGCCACATGTGACACTCACGTGGCGTCGGTGCAGCATCAATCCGGACAAAATTTCTAACCAGCATGCAGCGCTTTAAGACAGATTTCGATCGATCTGCGCAGCGCTGCATGAAGTCGAACGCACCTAAAGAGTTGTGTGAATTCTGAATTAATGACTCATATGAGCTGACTGGTTTAATGGTTCAGTAAAAGGAGATACCGCTTCATTCGTCTGTCAAATCCTTCACACTATCTATCAGAAGGTTATTTAACTCATCAGTCAGGATTACTTTTAGAAATCACAATGATACATGCGCATAAACCACCATGCATGCATACTGTATGTTCGTCAGGTGTCGCCACAGCGGAATGAACTGCCAATTTATCCAGCATATGTTTTACACAGTGGATACCTTTCCAGCTGCAACACAGTACTGGGAAACACACTCATTCACACACATACACTATGTTTATTCAATTCACCTATAGCGCATGTGACTATGGGGAAAACCGGAGCACCCAGAGGAAACCCACACAAACACAGGGAGAGCATGCAAACTTCACACAGAAACACCAACTGACCCAGCCAAGACTCGAACTAGAAACCTTCTTGCTGTGAGGCGACAGTACTAACCACTGAGCCACCGTGTCACCTCTGTCTGAAATTTCAGTATAGACTCAATGCTGCAGAAAAGCCATACTAAATTATCCATGCTCAGAGCCATCATATCAACTTATACAGCTGAAATAGTCATGCAAATGCATCTATGCCACCTCAAATATGCATAAAGCCACAAATGCCACTTCTGGTTCCATCATTGCAATGTAAAATTATTAACAACCAATAGCGCATATTTTAACTGTATCTTCTGCACCTTCACACGCTCTCAGGTTGTCATGAAACGCATGAGTTGGCTCTGATGTAGCTTTAATTTGATTACCTGTCGGAGCATCTGTTAAATCCTTAGTTTCCTCGGATGGCTCTTTTGGCGATGCGGTGCCATCTAAAGTTCCTCTAACATATGGTGTCTGGGTGGCACTAAAGGACTTCCAACGTGCCCGATGAGTGCTGGTTTCCGCAGCAGTTTTGGATTTAAATGTATTCCTGTATTTGGATTCCGAACTCCAGGTTTGAGAAGGAAAAGGCTGGAGTGTTGCGAGCGAGGATTTTGATTCGGTTTGAGTTCCTTCTTCATCGTTCTGAATATCTGAGGGAAGCTCGGTCTTACTGGAAACTAAAGTTTTGATCCATGACGTTTTTGAGGCTCTTGTGATGTAAAGGTTTGGTTCAGTCAAAAGGTCTCTGCTGGGATGTAATGCATCAGGGGATAATCTTGGGTCCATTTTTGTTGTCCATGATGAGCTGTCGCCTGGCTCTGGGTCTGTGCTGGGTAAAATGTGGGCTTGTTCATTTCTATCTAAAGACAGACTGGCACACTGGGAGAGAGTGAAGAGAAGCAGTAGAGCTTGACGGTGAGGGGTCATGCTGACACTCTTCTAGAGATCTTACACCTCACTGTCACACAACGCTGATCCCATTTCAGTCTCACATTCTGTGCTGGATCTGAAAATGGAAAAAAATACATATATACATACAAGATGAGAACTACTGATTTCATCTTAAAATTAATTCAGATAGGGCTGTGCTAACATTAAACATGTTTATTTTACTTAACAAAAATTGTTAAAGGGATAGTTCACCAATTTGCCATCATTTACTCTTCCTCAGAAAATTGTTGGGTCAACTATTTCTTTAAAACTAAAAAAACATTTTTACTGAAGCATTTAAAAATTTGACTGAAATTAAATTAAATTAAATTAAATAAGTACTTTTTTGTTAGTTTGTTTTAAGCCAGTTGCCCAGAAAATATTTTTCTGTTTTAATTATTTTGACACTATTAGTTTGTACTATAAATAAAAACTGAAATAAAAAGTCTTTCAGAATATTCATACACCGTAACAAATGGTATGGTTGATCAGTCATGATAACATGTTTTTAGCTCCTTGTAACTTA
>CAIGQZ010032545.1:1861616-1903610 GCA_903798205.1 Danio tinwini
CCCCCCCCCCCCCCTCCTTACTCTAGCTTAACAGTAACAGTTCCTTTGTATAAGTAGGACTTCTAGTATGCATTGCCTCTTCTTGTTGAATTGCTGAATGCTTCCTTAAGTGTAAGTTGCTTTGGGCAAAATCATCTGCTAAATGACTGAATGTAATTGTTATTAGTGTTAATCTGGCACCCGGTTGTAAATTCCTTCATTATCTGAAAAACATTGTATAACTTTCCAGTTTTCACTTGCTTACCAAAACAAACAGGTTGCCAAAAATATTAAGCAGCAAATTGATACTAATAGGAAATGTTTATTCAGCACCAAATCAATATATGTGCCACGTGCACTGAATTAAGATATGTTTAATAAAACTTTAATTAAAAAATTTATTCAGCAATTTTATTTAATCTGACTGTATTCATTCATTCATTCATTCATTCATTCAACTTTATTTATAAAGCACTTTACAACCGCCGAGAAGCAGACCAAAGTACTGAACAGTTAAATGGAAATTAAAACATTAACCACACATAACACATAGTGTAGCCTACATCTCAAGTTGTAAAACAACTGCACTCATAAGATATCAGGTAACAAAGGCCAAGGAAAAAAGTAGGTTTTGAGGTGTGATTTGAACAAAGACAGCAAAGGGGCTTGCCTGATGTGCAGGGCATTCCATACCTTGGGGGCAGCCACCGCAAATGCACGGTCACCTCTAAGCTTACGTTTTGTTTGTGGGACTCTAAGGAGCAGCTGATCTGCTGATCTAAGAGCACACAACGATATATAGGGGTGTATCAAGTGTGGGGCAGAGCCATTTAAGGATCTAAAAACAAACAAAAGACTTTTAAAATTGTACAGGTAACCAGTGAAGTGTGGATAAAAGCAGGGTGATATGATCAAACTTACGACTCCCTGTCATACTATTGCAGCATTTTGCACTAGCTGTAGACAGGCCACAGAAGACCTACTTATCCCGATGTAGAGTGAGTTACAGTAATCCAGGCGGTTGGTAACAAAGGCATGGATTATAGTTTCAAATTGTTGTCTTGACAAAAATGGCTTTATTTTCCTCAGTTGTCTCAGCTGGAAAAAGCTTACCTTGATCACTGTCCCTATGGCTGTCCAACTTTAGGCCAGGATCTAGTTGAACCCCAAGATTTGTGATGGTTGGTTTGATGTGCTGTGCTAGGTCACTCAGATCAGCCGAGGAAGATACAGTAGTATCCCCAAAAACATGACTTCCATTTTCTTTTCATTGACGCTTAAAAAATTAAGAGCCATCCAGGACGTCATCTAGACACTAGAGCAGTGGTCTGACAGTTTCACTTTTTTTTAATACGGACGTAGAACTGGGTGTCATCAGTGTACAGGTGAAAAGACAGGCCATGCCTCCTAATAACTGACCCGAGGGCGAGTAGATAGAGGGAAAAAAGAAGAGGGTCTAATACTGAGCCCTGAGGGACCCTATGAGACAGGGGAAGAGACATCCCAATACTGATGCAGAACGTCTGTCCTTCCAGATAGGACCTAAATCACTCAAGCACTAGCCCTCTAATGCCCACCCACTTTTCCAGTCGGGAAACAAAAATTTTGTGATCCAGTTTCAAATGTCAAGTGTTAATTAAATGCGGCATTGGTTAGAAATATTGGAAATAAACTGAATCATGAGATAAAAAGCAAATAGCAAGCACAGACGTAAACAATGTTTAGCTATACTAATTTGGTCCTAATCAATGATGATCAGAAGATTAAAACTCCAATCCTCCTATTGTCCGTATGCTTATTATTTATTTCTGTATTTGATGCATTACATTTTTATAATGTAGATTTCTCATCATTGGGACAAATGTCTGCTATAATCTGTGTACAAAAAGTTATCATATGACTTGTCAGTCAGTTTAAGCATGTCATTCAGTATAGTGCAGACTTGCCTGATGACAAAAATAATTAAGTGAAAAAAATTAAATGACAAAAATGAACCCTCCAAAAGAATCGGTTCAGAGAAATGATTCGAACTCCCTGACGCTTCATGATTTTTCTGAATTTTCATGATGAAAAAACACAAGAAAAATCGCCATCAGATGGTGACACATAATATTGCACATTATACATGTGCCCTGATATTACAATATTTCGTATATTGATTAAAACAAATCTTAGTGCGCTATCCTAATTATGCATTATATTTTATTTATTTTGTTAGTCAACTGCAATCCTTTGTCAAGACGAAATAGACGAAAATTTGTTTTATTAATGTTGTTATTTGCTTGCTTGCATGCTAGCGCCTGTCACTGGGTGTGACGCGCAGAGCGTCGCCGATTCACCGGTGCTCGAGCAGCACCTATCCCAGTTTGTACAGCAGCAGGTAAGATAAACCGATATCTGTGTTACTGACGTTTTTTTTAGGGATAATTTTGATAAACGAATAGGCATTTTACAGCGAATTGTTGTGTTTTCCCATTTAGTTTGGCGTTGCTAACTTGACAACTAACGTTAACGTTAGTTTTGTCAACAAGTAAATCAAACTGCTCGAAGCTGCTAATCATAACAGAATATTATGTAATTACACTAACCTGGGTTTTGTTATATATCAAAACACGAGTTGCGTGGTTGACGTTGACCTTAAATAAATATAAAGTTGGTTTTATATTTGCACATTCGAACTTTCTACCTAATAATATAATTTCAGAAAAAGTATAATCAATAGCCTACCTATGTGTGTTTGTTTACAAATGTAGAAGTGCATGTTCTTTGACCTTAGATAACACACTTTATCTGTATTTCTCAATCCTGCCGCTGGAGGTTCCCAACCTAGTGTATTTTGGATGTCCTCTGTGACACAAATTATTTTTAATAAGAAGAAAATGGCAAAGTCTCTGACTCTGATGACATTGAGACAGTGAGACGGCTATTGAAAGGCCACTTTAAGTTTTATTTCAGTCAGTTGCAGTCATATATCCTAAAATTATATAACAAACATGTTGAAAATAGGTGCATGGCAAGCAATTTATCTGATTGTAGGTGCAGTCTGCAGCTATTAATGCAGGACAACCATTGGTCTTGTTATTAAAGGCTCCTTGGTTAAATTGGAAATGAAGTGCTTTCTAAGTTGTTAAGATCTAATAGTTGTGTTCGTATTTAACTTGTTATACTAGCTCTTCAACTTATTGATTTGGTTGCACTGTTTGTTTGACAGATAAGACTTGGCTGACAGGTTGTAAGCCCTCTGTAAAATTGTACCTGAATGGATTGTTTTCCTCAGTTGATCCAAGAAAAGCCTTTAGATTTGTAAACAGACATGTTAAAAAATCATACATTTCACATAGACAGACAAAAACAATAGTCTTTTTCCTCAAAAATGTAAACAGAAATAAATTAAACCATTGTAGACATGATGCATAACATTTTTAATAATTATAGTATAAACTAAAGCAATAAATAAAAAATAATTCATAATATTATTAATATAAATTCATTCATAATTCAATTAAGTACATTCGAAATTACCTCGTGTTTGTGTGGGTTTCCTCCAGATGCTCCGGTTTTCCCCACAAGTCCAAAGACACGTGGTACAGGTGAATCGGGTAAGCTAAATTGTCTGTAGAGTATGTGTGTGAATAAGTGTATGGGCATTTCCCAGTGATGGGTTGCAGCTGGAAGGGCATCCACTGCGTAAAACATATGCTGGATAAGTTGCCGGTTCATTCCGCTGTGGCGACCCCTAATTAATAAAGGGACTAAGGTGAAAAGAAAATGAATCAATATTTGAAATCAGTGCATTACTTAATTAACATTATGAGTTGTTTAAATCAGAAATTGAAGTTCTCTCTAAGTGGTTAATAATACCTACTCATTATTTTATTTTTAAAAATGCTAAACTAACCATAAACCTTTTTGAGGGATGTAAACATAAACAATGGTCCCAACAAATTTCCTGTTTTACATTTTTAATTTCTATAGCTTCCGAAAAATCCAAAAAGAGCCACATATTGATAAATAATGTTATGATAGCTGTTTTAACATTAAGTTATGATTAAATTGCCTTATGTTACAGTTATGAAATACTTGGAAAAGAGTCTGGCTGCAGACCTGGTGCAGTGCAATCTGAGCTGCATCCAATGCTTTTTAATGCGCTCACCTAACCCCACCCCTAACCCTACTCGTCACAGTGACATCACTCACTCCATTGAGTGCATTGTGTCTGACATTGCATCGCTGAGTGATGCAGTCTCAGCTTGCATCATAAAGGCTGCATCCAGATACTAAAATCAGGAAATGTTTATAGCCAATGCTAATGACATGACCACATTGAAATGGTCTATTCATCTGTTTAATTTGGTGGCACTGTTTAAAAACTCTTTCATCTCAAAACCACAAAGACAAATGGAGTACATTTTCATGTAAATACCAAGAAATTTGATATATTAATAACAAAATTAAGTATTAAAAGCATAATAACACAACACATTATTGTGGAACTGTAAAATGATAAAGGGAGGGACAATAAAAAAAACAAATTCAACACTGTAAGAATAGTTTAAACTTGTCTGATGACAAAAATATCAGAAAAAAAATTAGATGACAAAATGTGCTTCATGAAAAACCACAATCCTCTTACGCCACCAGCTGGTGACACATAATATAATAAACAAACCTTTATGCGCTATCTTAATATGCATTCGATTTTATTTATTTAGTTAGTAAACTGCAGTCCTTTGTCAAGACGAACTAAACGAAAATGTATTTTATTATTGTGATTATTTGCTCGCTTGCATGCTTGCGTGCATGCAGGTGTCACGCGCAGCGCGTCGCCGAATCACCGGTGCTCGTGCACGTCATCATCTAGCCAGTTTGTGAGTTTGTACAGTATCAGGTAAGAACAAATCGATATCTGTGTTACTGGCGTGTTTTGGGGGGATAATTTTAATAAACGAATGGGCATTTCACATCTGGGTTAACAAGTAGAGAAGCGAATTGTGTTTTCCCCCCTTTAGTTTGGCGTTGCTAACTTGACGGCTAACAGTTTTGTCAACAAGTAACAATCTTCTAAACTGCTCGAAGTTGCTAATTATGACTGAATATGTAAATATATCGGGGAGCAAAGCACAAGAATTAGCTTTCAATATATTTGTGAACTTGTCATTTTACGGTTGAAATAACCGGCTATTACGGCTAAGTATGGTAACGTTAGCATGGTTAAATTAAATAAATGAATGGGCGTAATTTAAATATGATATTCTGCAGCATCACATAAAATCATCACCAGACAACACTGGATGATCAGACCAGGGCATCAGGGTTTATTTTTAGACCTGGGCTTTGTTATGGATCAAAACAAGAGTAGCTTGGTTGACGTTGACCTTGAGTTATATTGAGGGAAAGTTGGTTTTATAGTACATTCACATTTGCCCTTAATATCATTTCAGAAAAGTAGTTTTTGCAAACTCTAAATAGGGGAATCATATTAGCAGTCAATGACTAGCAAAGTACAACACTGTTCACAGTGAATTAAATAGTGCTAATGTTGTTTTGAAGTCGAACATGCATGCTATTTTAAACCGAATTTTCAAAGTATGATAGAGACAGTGTCACAAGATGTCACTGTTCAAAAAGAACGAATGTCTGAATAAAAAAACTATTTTACCTCAATGAATTACAAACACATTTACATGTACATTACATAGGCTACACATTTAGATTTTTACCAACCATAGTACTGAAAAAAAGACCATATGTGTTGGTCTTTGATGAATAAGAGAGTATGATAAGTCAACTATTCTCTATTGCTAGAGGAATTTCTGCTTTTCATGCAATTCTTTTCAGGGATCTTACAGGCATACAGATTGAGCGTTTACAGTACCTTACCCTTTACCTAGTTGGCGTTTTTAATGGACCCATTAAGTTGACATACTGTACCATTTCTGGCGAGATTCTGAGGTTTACATCCGATAGACGATATGCTATACCATAATGCTACGTAGGACAGTGCAGCTGAATGATCCATGTCCTATGAAACCTATGAACATTTTGTCAATGACTATGTTTACATGGACATCAGTAATCAAATTATTTGCCTTAATCTGAATAAGACAATAATATAATTAAGGTGTTTACATGAGTTGGTTTTTAAATGTTCCTTTCGTGATCAAGTTTTACATGTTATGTAGCACATAATTCGATTAACGTCATTGCGGCACAAGGCTATCTACATTTTCTCCGAAGTTTCATGTAATTTCTGATGTTTCTGATGTTTTCATGCATGCCCCCCCGTGAAAAACAAGATATTGGGTTCAAGTTTAAACTGCTGGAAGAGTGTTGTTTTAATGGAGTTTGATACCGCATGCCTTATGGGGAAAAAACTTGCATTTCACAATGCAGGTGTCTGTGGTCGAATTCAAAGGGGTGTCAAAATTAATTGTTTCCTTGGTGCACCGTGATGCAGACAGGGACAATTCTTTCGGTTCACTAATAGATCATAACCGGTTATTACATATAGGCCTGTCACGATATCTATTTTTTGTTGTACGATATATTGCACCAAAATATATTGCGATAAACGATATTATTGCTATTTTAAGACCATTTTATGCCACTCATTATATAATGCCAGAATGACAATATAATATCACAATGCAAGTACACTCTTTCAAAAAACACACAATATTTTATTCTTAAGAATATTTAATTTAATTATAGTCATTTTAACAATTCAATAATTAGGCATTAGAATCAGAATGTGAAAACGCATATCCTAAATGAATAATAATTAGTGCTAACAAAAAAGTGCAAGGTGAAAAGTAATGTATCTGCTATAAATCTGCTACCAGATCTATTTTCAGTTGTCAGACATCCACATGAAAATATACTATCATAATTTATACTAGATACTATAGTGTTTTAACCATACTGATAACTCCAGTAGAGGTAGAGATGTTGCACAATAAGTTAAAATGTTGCTAGAATTGTTTTTATGTATGGGCGATATATATTGCATTACTAAAAATATTTGAATTGATGTCCATGTGTTGTGCGATAAGTCGATATATTGATTATTGTGACAGGCCTAATTACATACTGACGTCATTTTTCTCATATGCGATATGTCGCGGTAGAATAGTATGGCGAGGGAGGCGAGTGTGAGTAATTAAAATGCAGAAAACTGCACAATTCACTGCGTGTGTTTGAGAGGGAGAAAATGAAAGCAAACTCCATTTCTGTTTGTCTGTTTGTCTCTCTCTCTCTCTTTCTCTTTCGACCTGCTGCCGTGAGGGAACTTTTCCTCTCCTCTCGGCTGTTATAGTGATACTTGTTGATCCAGACACCAGCGAGTCTCTGCAAAACGAGTTTTCTCCATCGCGTCTATCATCGATTAGCTGTGATTGCTGCTGCCATTTATCAGGATTTATCATCGGTAAACAGCGCCAGAGCATTAGAGCCAATCACAGCCCTTTCTGTTGGCCACGTGACCAATCATAGGGGTCTAAGAACTCACTCAACAATGTTAAGAAAGCGAGAGGGAGATTTACATTTGTTTATTTGATATAAATGCTTATGTTGTTCTGTGCATGTACTTAAGTTTTTAAAGGTACAGTTCATATATCAGACTGCTTGTATTAAAGGGCAAAACTGTATTACAAATAAAATATCAATGTATTTATACTTTTTAATACAATAATTGTTGTGCTGTGAATAAAATTGTGTATGAAAAGCATCGTCAATGCTCTGAGATATCGAATTGAACAAAAATGATGGCATGATAATCTTAACCGAACTGAACCGTGAGACCAGTGTTGGTACACATCTCTACTGATTTGGTAGGTGCAGAGAATAGTGTCAAACAGCCCAAATGCGGCGAAAATCCTACATGACGGTAATAATTTGATTAAGGTGTTTACATGTACTGCACTTCGATAATGCGGCTAAAATAGACATAGTCCACATGTCTTAATTTGATTTCTGTTTAGTTCGATTATGACCCTAATCGGGTTAAATGAATAAAAAACTATGTTTACATGTGTAAGATTCAGCTCTTTGGTTTAAATCTCATTTAAACTTTGGGGATTCGAATCTAAAGATTTGAACATGATTTACATAGAATTATTCAAAGCTGACACTTAACCTACTCAATAGAGTGTAAAGCAATCCTGTATTATATTATGACGTGGTCAACAATAACAATATAAAAACAGTATCTAATTATTAAATGAGCAAGGTAGCAGTATCTCAAGCTGAGGCATTAACTTAAAAAGGACACAACACACTTAGATAGATGACTTAGACTTCATGTTTTACTGCTACGTGGGTTGTGATCAGTACGAATCACGGATCAACCGTGATTCGTTACACCCCTAGTTCATATGGTGTAACAGCCGCAAACAACTCTGAAATTGCACTTTGCTGTAGCTTGCTACTATGTAGACTAAGTGTCACTGGCAATATGTTCTTTTTAGCATGACACTCCTCATATGTTGTACATATAGCCTGTTGTGCTTTTTCAGGTGCTGGTTGTGACAGCTGTTACAAATTACCTGTTTTTGTTTTGTGTATGTGACTAAGATATTCCCATATTACAGACTTGCTGTTTTTCTTTGATATTAATTAGTCTATTAATGCTTCTGAAGTGGCAGACGCCATCATCCAACTCATCTGCACTTTCTCGTTTGTTTGTTTTTATTGTGGGCATTCCGCATAGTTCGGTTGCGCAATTTTGATTGGGTAGAACGAAAGTGTTCTCACCAAGTGTGCCACAAGCCTGCTTTTGAGTGAAGGTCTCGGCCGTTAAATCGCCCCCTGGGGGCTGGCTGCAGTACATCAGAATCAGAATCAGTTTTATTGCCAAGTGTGCTTCACACACACAAGGAATTTGTTTTGGCAACAGAAGCTTTCAGTGTACATAAAGTGACGAGTGACAACACAAAATTAAATACAAGAAAAGAAAAGGCAATAAACATTAAACAGAGATGCAGTTAGTCAAAAAGATCTGGATGTTGAATGTATGTACAGATATGTTGTAAATATACAGGTTATAAGGTGCTGTGTACAAGTGCGTATGAGAAAGTATTGCACGTTTATTGCACAGTAGGGGAATATTTAACTGTTCATGAGGTAGATGGCCTGAGGAAAGAAACTTTTCCTGTGTCTATCTGTTTTTGTGCTTGGTGCTCTGTAGCGCCGACCAGACGGTAACAGTTCGAACAGGTAGTGTGCTGGGTGTGAGGTGTCCAGAGTGATTTTACGAGACCTTTTACTCACTCTGGAAGAGTACAGTTCTTGAAGTGTGGGAAGGGTAGTGCCAGTGATTCGTTCAGCAGTCCGGACTATTCGCTGTAGTCTACGGAGGTCGGTTTTGGCAGCTGAGCTGAACCAGACGGTGATTGAAGTGCAGAGGATGGATTGGATGACAGCTGAGTAGAACTGTACGAGCAGCTCCTGTGGCAGGTTGAACTTCCTCAACTGACGAAGGAAGTACAGTCTCTGCTGGGCTTTCTTTACAATGGAGTCTATGTGAATGTCCCACTTCAGATCCTGAGAGATGGTGGTGCCCAGGAACCTGAATGACTCTACTGCAGCCACAGTGCTGTTCATGATGGTGAGTGGGGGGAGTGCAGGGGGGTTTCTCCTAAAGTCCACTATCATCTCCACTGTTTTGAGCGTGTTCAGCTCCAGGTTGTTGTATCTGCACCATAAAGCCAGCCGCTCCACCTCCTGTCTGTATGCAGACTCGTCACCGTTCCGGATGAGGCCGATAACAGTAGTGTCATCCGCAAACTTCAAGAGCTTAATGGAGGGGTCTTTTGCAGTGCAGTCGTTTGTGTACAGGGAGAAGAGCAGTGGGGAGAGAACACATCCCTGGGGGGCACCAGTGCTGATGGTGCGGCTGTCGGATGTGATTTTGCCCATTCTGACTAGCTGTTGTCTATCTGTCAGAAAGCTGGTGATCCATTGACAGACAGAGCTAGGGACAGACAGCTGGGTCAGTCTTACATGTCTTAAAGCCCGCCTCCTCCGTGTTAATGAAGGATGAAAATTAATTACACTTGCAATAAAATGTTCTGAAAGATGGTTCTGGTCAGTTAAGGCACTGGTCATCGTGCTGATATAGATGCAGACCTTCATTTTTGTAAAGAGTATGTTTTAAGCAGTAATTTAATGCTGGGCGTGTCATCGTGATTGACAGCTGTGATTGACAGTTTCTCAAAGCAGACATCAGAGCTTCGACAGGAGACTGAAGTGTTATTATTCCATTTTTGTGTTATTTTACTATGATAAAATGAGTTGTTCAGCAGTAAACTATAGTTTCTGACATAGAGGATCTGGTGGAACACTGTTTATTCAGTAAGGTCAGGGCTTTATCACTTTGCTGATACACACCTAACCACCCAGATAGCAAAATACACTCGGGCCAGTTCTGGCTAGACTCTCGCCTGCTGGAGACTTACCCCTCGGCCTGACTCCGTCTGCTGTACCTACTCACGCACGTTACTCGTGGGCCGATCCGGCTTGAATGCGGCAGCGTCGGTTCACTAACAACCGCTGCATCTGGCCCGATTCACTCGGGCAGTGAGTCCATAGGCATCCGGCCTCAGTGAAAAGGGCCAGATGCGGCAGCCATTAGTGAGCCGACACTGCCGCATCCGAGCCGGATCGGCCCGCGAGTAATGTGCGCTGCGGCCTGGAGCTGGCGCGATTAAATCTTCGTTATATAAAACCTCACCTTTGTTAACATTATTACAACCATTTGTGTTGATAAAACAGCAAATGCATGCTCCTATGTAAACGCAAGTGTACATTAGCGAGCCTTTGTTTTAGTGCAGACACTGGCGATGAAGTGAGAAGTTCGGTGGGCGTGGTTGATTTGATGTACAAGCGTTTGGTTGGAGGTTTGATTACGCAGCTCCTCCTCTGGCTCCATCAGGCAGTCCTTCTGCGCATGCCCAGGCTCCACTTACAGCAGTCTTTTGCGACAATTTGTGCCCGTCACAAGGCGTTTTTTCCTTCACATCGTTTAATGGAAAATGACGCTGTCGCGACGTCCATATTTTATACAGTCATTGGTTCTCACTTAATTGGCTAGTAAGACTGTCACACACAGACGGCAGTCATGCATTTGCTCATGGGCGGGGGAAACTAACTAAAACATATTTCATATCGCAGCCTCTTACGAGTAGTAAATCGCAACGTTTCAAATTGATTTTCGATTAATCGCACAGCCCTACCATGTAAACATAGTCAGTGTTTCCTTTGGATGTCAAATTTGGTTGTAAAGAATAGTAATTAGATTTTTAGTTATCAGTAATAGTATACGGCCGCATAATCTTAACATATGGAATGAGACAAGCAAGACATAATGAATTAGTCAAATCTTTTGAAACTTCAGACTAGTTGCTGTTTCTAAATGCATTTTAGGTATAACACACAGTAATGATCTTAAACATAAATACGGGTTTTGTCTTGGCAAATCCAGGTCTGAAACTTAAATAAAATAAAAGATGGAGAGTAGCATGCCCTAATACTGAACTTTAATTAGTTTTTTTGCATGATTTAGCAACATGCTAATATGAATTAACATTCTTGTGACATGGATAGCACATTGATGGCACACAGATTAGCATATTATCAGCATGAACAAGTATCTTATCAAAGTCTGCATTAACCGGAAGTTACTTAGGTATTGTGACATTACAGCTGAAATGGCACACTGAATGTAGTTTAATTATGTTTAATCAAATAGAGTATTTAGCACTTGGCTAACATGTTTAGCAAACCACCAAGGCCAGCCTAGGCATGTTCTCTGAGATTCTTTTAGATGCTTCAATAGGCTTATGAGCACATTTTTAGCATGTTTAGCATGCTGCTGGTGCTACCGTGGGACCAAGGTGCAGTGGAGGACTGGACATCTGGAGCCATAGATATGTAAACATGATAGGGAGTTTTTCCGGTGCTCAGTATGCAAATATTTTTTTTAATTATAAAAATTATAATTTTACACCACTTTTCTACATCAATGGATAAGTGACTGCATGGACATAAGAGCATGTGTTTGTGTGCGTGGAAATGTATTATCCACCCTCCCTGTTAAAAATGATCTAATCCATGTCCTGAAACACCCTCTCTCCCGCTTCCACTTCTAATTCTAACGGAGCGAGCTATTGGTTTATGAATGAATCTCTGTTATGAATGACTCGTGTAAACCATCGATATCCCTGAGTCTTAGGGTGCTTTCACACTGTAAATCGATTAATTTGTTCCGAAACAGGTATTAAAATTGTTACATTGTTGCTCTTTGTTCTTGGTGCGGTTCGCTTTCACACAGCAACGTTTCTAAACGGACCAAAGTAAGTCACGTGTGAGTAAACGCTTCTCACATTGGTCAGAGTTTCACGGTTTATTTTGCAGAGTCCCGCTCAGCTGTTGAGGGGGTGGTTTGGTGATGTTTGACAGGGTGCGCGCGACATGTCTGAAAAAGAGCGAGGAAGATGCGGTGGGGAGGGGTGATAAGAAGGGTGCGCGTCATATTTAAGGAACCAGGAGGAAGATGCGCGATTTCCAGGAGATTATCACTCATTTGCAGGCATCCGGGAGTCTCTGTGCATTTGTGGGAGACTTCCGGAACATTCGGGAGACTTGGGATGTCTGGAATGACCTCCCGCCCTACTCCTAATTCTCTCTTCATATAGCAGTATGCCTATTACATATTCATAAAACACTGTGATATAGCCGGGCTCGAATCGTATCGCTTTCTCACTACAATCGATCCACTCCAGAGTTCGTTTCAATTGAGCCGAGACCACCTCATTCAGGCGGTCTCGGATCGATTGCTTTCGCGCGGATCCAATCGTGATTGCCCTGTTCACATATGCCAAACAAACTGCGCTAACTGGGCAAATGCGCCAGGTTCCGGAACAAAAGTCTAGGTGTGAAAGCACCCTTAATGTGCATATCCACCATTATGATCTAAATGGTATAACATTTTTGTAATATTCAATAATTTATTGTGGAATATAAGCACATTGATGTTATGTTATCAGGCACCCTTATAAGTTACTTCAAAAACTAGGCATTACTTCACCTAGACTTCAGCACAAAAGTTTGTAACATACAAAAACATAAAAAATGAAATCTTATGAAATGTTCTGCCTTTATGCTTTGTTTTCTTTGTTTGCTCATTACAACACCCGTACCCAGTACAAAAGTACAGCATCTTCAGATTGGCTTTAGTCTTGACTAGTGCTGTTGAAAGACTTTTATCCTGGGAGCACTGTACAAATGTGGCAGCAGTATTGACACATGCTCCGGGTCGGTATGCGATATCTGATGTATAAATATGTAATGTTTTACCACATTATTAGCTAGTTTTATAATGATGCTTGCCCTTGGCTGGTTGCTATACTTTGGAAACAATATATTCTTAAGTGTGAAAGCTTTCAGAGGAGATTGTTAAAATTTACTATCAAACAAAACAGAATCCTAAACAGGATTTCAGTTCACTGGCTTTGTCAAGTCACCATAATTATTTTTAAAGTGCTGTAAAGGAAAAAGATAATCAGCACTACAAATTAAAAAGTGTATAATACTGAGGTGACACATATCTAGAGTGGAAATTATCAATAACCCAAGAATTGTGAATCCTTGTGAGAGAATGTAAGAATTTTGTAAATATATGCTTTGCTCTCACTTTCGCTATTAGTGCAGTGCCAGATTGACAGTGATTGCAACATTGAACAAACACACCACTGCATCATTATCCACATGTGTTTGTTTACAAATGTAGAAGTGTATGTTCTTTGACCTAATGGGAGTATATTTTAGATAGTATTTATCTGTATTTCTCAATCCTGCCGCTGGAGGTGCCCAACCTAGTATATTTTGGCTGTCCTCTGTGACACAAATGCTTTTTGATAAGAAGAAAATGGCAAAGTATCGGACACTTGAGATAGTGAGACAAGAGACAGTGAGACAGCTATTGAAGTATTGAGTTTTATTTCAGTCAGTTGCAGTCATTTTTTCTAAAATTATATAACAAACATGTTGAAAATTGGTGCAAGGCAAGCAATTTATCTGATTTTAGGTGCTGTCTGTAGCTTTGCCATCCAATAATGCAGGACAACCATTTGTCTGCTTATTAAAGGCGTCTTGGTTAAATTGGAAATGAAGTGCTTTCTAAGTTGTTAAGATCTAATAGTTGTGTTCGTATTTAACTTGTTATACTAGCTCCTCAACTTTTTGATTTGGTTGCACTGTTTGTTTGACAGACAAGACTTGGCTGACAGGTTGTAAGCCCTCTGTAAAGTTATATCTGAATGGATTGATTTCCTCTGTTGATCCAAAAAGAAGCCTTCAAATTTGTAAACAGACATGTTGAAACATCATTTCACATAGACAAAGGCAATAGTAATAAATAAATAATAAATTAAACCATGGTAGACATGATGATGCATACATTTTTTAATAATTATAGTATAAAGCAAAAAAAAGTCATATTTCATTATTTAATTAATAAAAAGTGGTTAGCACTGTCGCCTCACAGCAAGAAGGTCGCTGGTTTGAGCCTCAGCTGGGCCAGTTGACACTTCTATGTGGAGTTTGCATGTACTCCCCGTGTTGGTGTGGGTTTCCTCCGGGTACTTCGGTTTCCCAGTCCAAAGACATGTGGTATAGGTGAATTGGATGAACTAAATTGGCCATAGTGTATGAGGTCATATGATAAAGTATGACCTTAATCCGATTAAATTAATAAAAAAAAAAAATGCTGTTTACATGGTAGACTCTTAATTAGACTATTGTCTTAATCGCATTAAAATCGAATGATTGGTGTCCATGTAAATGTAGTCAATGTGATCATGTGTGTTGATGAATCTGAATGAGTAGCTTTTGCTCACCGGATGTGATGTACTGTGCGCGTTGCCTTCTATATATTGCTGAGCATAAAGAACAAACGCCTAGCATCGCAGATGGTGTATCCCTTCAAAGTTGTTTAGAATTAAATGTTCAGAGATGGTGTGACACAACGCGCACCTATGTGTGCCTTTGATGCACCCCTTGAGGTTTCCTATGTCCTTGCCGCAGCACCAGTGGCACCGGAATTAGGCACCAAAATTCATATGCTGATTCGGTCTGGTGGTTTTCGGTACTCAACCCTAACCAGGGCAGTCGGTGCCAATTGTCCAGTGCTTAAGCTCGCTCACATGGACCCGAGTTCAATTCCCGGCTCGAGGTCCTTTGCTGATCCTTCTCTTCTGTTTGCTCCCAGACAGCGCTATCCTGTCTAAACACTGTCCTATCCCAATAAAGGTGAAAAGCTCCTAAAAAAGATTATGATTAAACAAATTTTTACAGAAGTGCACAGATGCATCTTTTTTAAGAACGCTACTAAATGAAACATTTAAAAATAAGAAGAGTGTACTTTGATTTCATGCCGACTTTAAGAACCGTCACAAAATATGTTAATGTCAGGAAGGAAATGCTGTCGTATGCTTTAGACTTATTTCATAACACACCACTGATGCAATTGAGTCAGACCACTGCTTTATTCCAACTATCTCTTCTGTTTAGAGACTTTAGGCTTTTTCAAGAATGAAATATTACATTATAGCTTGATCAAATTTGATGGTGCAACATTAAAATATGTGTTTGTTAAGACTGAGTTGCTTCATTATGGCCTGAACTGAGTCTGTCAGATATAAAGAGATCTGAAATGTGCAGTTTCACAGGAGCGGAGCTGAGAAACACGCTGTTTAATTTTAATCTGATTAATTTACCCAAATGCAAAAACAGTACAGTATGTCATTAATCCAGAAGGTTAGATATTTCTGCAAGCGTCAGATTACTAGAGTTCAAGCAGCGTTGAGCAGATTTCTTGGCCACCGACAGACACAGAAGTAAGTTTAAACCAGCTGTGCCTTTGACGTGTATTAAAATTAACCACTCTTTTTTTTACTGTGCTTTTTCTATAGCTCGCCTGCTGTCATGCTTTTCAGAGCGATCGCTATGGCTGGGGTCACTGCGAACAAGATCAGTAAACACATCACTCTCCTGTCTGGGACTCCTTTGGGTAACTTTTCACCTGGTCACCCAAAACCTATATTGATTTTGCTGCCTTGGTTGGGCTCCAGACCGCAGGCCATTGCCAAGTACTGTGAGATTTACTTTCGCACAGGCTTTGATGTGCTCGTAGTGGAAAGCGAGGTGAGCCAGTTTTTATGGCCCCGCTGGGGTTTGGAGTTTGGTGGCCATTTGCTGGACTTATTAGAGAGCGAGCGCTTCTCACAACGCCCCCTACTGGTCCATGCTTTCTCCATAGGGGGATATACATTTACTCAGGTTCTTGTTCATGTGGCCAAAGACACCCAACGTTATCAGGGCCTGACAAACAGGATCAGGGGTCACATCTACGACAGCTTGGTCATGGGGTCACTGGAACATATGGCCATTGGTATGTACAGTGTTTATTTACAGTTTCCTTTCTGTGTGCACTCAGAATGCTTCGGTATTATCTAATTCTTGCATCACAGTATGACAGTAGTATACACAATATGGTATATACGTTTCATGTGCTGGAATGTCAAATGTTAAAGCTGTAAAATTATGTGTTTAATACTTATTTTTCCTACTGTATCTTGAAATGTTGACCTGATTTGAATTATTTTGAGTGTTTTGTTTGTTGTCCAGGTCTTGGTAAAACTATGATGCCCCGAATGGAAAGTCTGGTGAGGGCTGTTAGCCTTCTGTACTTCCGTGCCTTTAAACATCAGACGGTCGACTACTTCAACTCTGCGATCGATGTCTTCTGGAACACTCCTGTAAATGCACCGTCACTTTTCTTCTACTCTGAGAACGATGCACTGTGTGATTACAAAAGCTTGGAGAAGGTGGTGGAGCTCTGGAGGAGCCGAGGCCTGGCTGTCGAGAGCAAGAAGTGGAAAGAGTCTGTTCATGCAGGTCATCTGCGCACACATCCTCAGGAATACCTGTCCACCCTGGACAACTTTGTGCAATCTCTCAACATAGTGCCATTAAAGGCCAAAATGTGACTGGTCATAGCCTGTTCCATTAATCATCAGATGTTGCCTAATGTGCCTGGTTTTATATAGACATTCTCATGTGTTTGGCTTCAATCTGTTGACTACATCAAATCTGTTTTTTTTCTGCCAAAAAATATTCACAGCCGGTCCAGATGAACAAGAGGAGGATTTTTTTTTTTTTTTTTTTTTTACTGAGATCATGGTGCTGAATGGATGGAAAACTGTGAAACACTGCATACAATCTGTTGAGGATGTGAAGTACCATTTACAGTCTGTTAATGTGTCTGACCAGTTTGCTTTATTGCACTACAGCTCCTTGGGTGCTCCACTGTTTTGTTGTGTGTGTGTGTGTGTGTGTGTATATGAGATACATGATAAGCACTTAAAGCAATTACACATTTAAAATGTGCAGCAGATCTTTGGGTAATACAGTAGTAAATCATATTATATGCACGCACACACGCACACACGCACACACACACACACACACACACACACACACACAAATACTTGAAATGATGTTTAATATCTTCAGTATGTTCATTTGAATGCATAGTTTTTCTCAATAGAAAACAGCCCAAATACTTGTTCAGGTTTTCGATGTATAGTTAATATATAGTTTATATTCTTAGCTAATCTGAATTAAATGTTTAATATATTGTTTGTATTGTTAATATTACTGGTACATCTAAACTGCAATGCATTTTAGCTAGAAAATATGGTAAATACAAGTTAAGTGGGACTCTTTTTGTTTAACATATTTCTCAGTTTTTGTTCTTTAATGCATATGATATCTTAAAATCCTATTGGGAGTGGGCTTAAGTATGGAAGGCTTTAGAGGCCATGAATTAGTAATATTTTTTGTTTGTTTTATTGCAATCTCAACTGGGGCCTGTACCTTGAAGCTGGATTAGTCGGCTAGCCAGTTAAGTTTCAGTTTAGTTTGCACCAGTCGTGGGTTTTAGGTGATATGAAGGCAGCTCGACTTTAATCACTCTTTGTTGACACGTTGATACAGATCGGCTGACCTAAACTAACTTCATGATACTTGAAAACCAAAATGGGCTATATGGACAGCTAGTGTTTTTCAGCCAATGATGAAAGGTTTATGTGGCTATTTTCAATTTCATAAGGTTCCTTTCACAGCATCGATGTTGTGATGTAATTTAAATATAATCAGTTAAATAGACTCAAGCATTTATTTGGTTGTTAAAGTGTAAAAAGACAAAAGACTCCAGTTTAAACTCCATTGAAAATACTGGGGTAAAATTAATTTCCATATTTTAAGGACATGGCGCAGAAAAATATAATTTAATGCAGTGCTTCTTGTTTGGTCTGATACCCACTTTATATTGTATATCAACCAGGCAGTGAAAAATCGCATTTTTTAAGGAAATCGCAGCGATTTTGTATGGGATGACAATTCACTGAAAGCTCTGGGGTTGGCCGACTGAAATTAAAAGTCCAATTGCATATACCTCATTGGTGGCTAGCTAACCTGACTTCATGGTAAAGGCCCCAGGTTTGTCATAATTGCAACATAATAAAAGTTGCAAGTATAAAATGAGTAATAATAATAATGCGTGGGCTCTTAGATCTTCTGTACTTAAGCCATTTGACATTTAAAATTTTAAAACAGTGACATGATCAAATGACAATATCTTTCTTTAACTGTTTATGTAATAATGACGATTTTTTTAGGACTAGAAAAAATGTTAGTATAAGGTGAAACTAAAGGTACAATATGATAAAATTTTATTTAAATTACTTGATTTTACTTGATGGTGCTTGAAGATTTAAACTTGAATCCTTATTGAGCTGTAGTTTAAGACAGTTTATGATAATTCTGTAATAGTTTAAAACAGTTACATTGTCTAAAACTTGTATATAAATAAATTACATTTTACAACGATTTCTATTAACAAAACAAGGTAAAATTGAACTTTGTGAATTAATTTTAAATTATTATGATCCAGTAATCTCAAATGCCCCATGACATGCTTTTCTAATACAGTCACTTCTTACTGTCTTAACAATTACTTGAACTTGATTAATAAAATTGAAAACATGGGGAAACATATATATATATATATATATATGTATATATATATATATATAGATATATATATATATATATATATATATATATATATATATGTGTGTGTGTGTGTAGCTGACTTTGTAAAAAAAACAACAAAAAAACAACAACAACAACACTGCACACTATTCAGCTGCGGTCACACTGGACTTTTCTCCCCATAGACTTCCATTCATACGCACGCGAATGCATCAGACCAGAAACGCAGGGTCATACGTCAGGTTTCGCATTTCGCTGAGGTGCAAAGTTCAAGCTTGGTGAATTTTGACCTGCGAAATCGCATCACTTGACTGTGCGAGACCAATCCAGGATCAAAACATGACCTCTCTGAACAGAAATTTAAAACATGGAGCAATCGCTCGCTTTTTTAATGCCTAATCATCTTGTTTAATCCCGCCCCTTTTTTGCAGCGCCATACGACAGAATTTTGCAAGCTCAAACTCTAGTGTGACTGTAGCTTTCCTCTGGAGAAAGGTGAAGCCAAAATTTCCTGGGTTTGGTTGCGGGCATATTGCGTCAATGACGTCATGTGGAGCCCACATCTGCCCTAGTGATCATCAGCTGGAATATAGCCATCTGAATTTCAGCTAAATCCTGTATTAATATAGGCTAATCAAATATATAACTTAAAACAAATATAAAAATAAATAATTAAACTTAATGATCATGATAATAAACAATCTAAAACTACGGAAACCATCTTTAAGATTGACACCATTGGAGAGCTCTTTATTTAACGACCTTTACTAAATCCAGCCACCAGGGGGCGATCGAAACACTTAGTTTTGACTTGTTTTCAGGACACTTCTAACTGCATTTTAATCATTTAAGTTTGGGATAAACTATTAATTTCATTGTGAATGAAATTATATTAGCTTAGCAGTTAGCGCTTGTAATAACTAACCAACATAACTTCCTGACCGTCACTGTTTTCATGCGTTCCAGTAGATTATACGATAAAAAAATATGTAAAAATAACCCCCTTTGTGCTTGTGAGGGCTTTTTTTTGTCGGCCAGGGGCATGAATCAGTGTTGTTTTACCAACGCATGTGGAGGAATGAGAAAGCCCTTTCAGAGATGATCATGAGTGCAGGAGGCGTTGATGATCCGCTCCTCATGACCAAAACCCTTTTCAGACCATTGAGGTAAAGTTGGTTTTATATTCGCACATTCGTTCTTTGACAACTTGTGACACGCTCCTTATAGTGTTTACCATGGTACTTTGAATATTCGGTCTGAAATCTCATGTAAGTAAGACTTGGAAAACAACATTAGCGCTATTTAATAATTGACTAAACAATGTTATACGTTGATAATGGCTGCTAATATGACTTCATTTAAAATACTTGTCTGAAATTATATTATTAAGGAGAAAGTCCGAATGTGTAAAATATAAAACCAACTTTACCTCAATCCAGAAGCATGGATGATTTCAGGACGCGCTCCAGTGGGACACACAACACGCTGCTCGGAGAGACTTTTACACGGGTGAGAGCAGATAAAAAAAGTCCTTTTTGGTTTTTATTCCAACGTTTGTGATTATATTTAGGATATAATTTCGTTTATCCGTGTTCTAGTGCTTTAAATCTTGACTAAAAGGTTTACATTTCCTGATAAATACTGTTGAAGTCAGATATTTCTAAACATAATAGTTTTCTATTATGTTTTCTTCTATCTTTGTCATGATGACAATACATAATATTTTACTAGATGTTATTCAAGATGCATCTTAAGCTTAAAGTGCAATTTAAAAGCTTAAGGTTCACGAGGCCAGTCAGGTTAATTAGGCAAGTCATTGCATAATGATGGTTTGTTCTATGGACAATTAAGAAAATATTGCATAAGGGGACTATTGAAAAAACTACTTTTATTCCAGCTGAAATAAAACAAATGAGACTTTCTCCAGAAGAAACAATATTTAGGAAATACTGTAAAAAATTTCTTGCTCTGTTAAACATCATTTCGGAAATATCTGAAAAGAAAAGCACAGCACTTTTGACTTTAACTGTACATCATGAAGCATACCTTTTTTTCTTTTTAAGAAAAATATTGTAATAGTATGCATGTAAGTTTGGAAATATGGATAGTTATAAAATAAAATTGTCTAAAACTTTTTTTTCTTTCAGCAAACAATTGCTAACCTGGCTATTGGTGGACTCACATCTTTGTTAGTCCTTGTGAGTACCTACTATTGACCACATTCATATTTTGTCTTGACATAAATGGGGTTCTTGCTTTGACGTCTGTTGTTCAGGATTAAAGACAAAAATTTATTTTCAAGTCAGACAGCTTTATAATTTGCTTATATATTTGCTTTTTTCTAAGCTAGTATTATCATACACTGTAAAAAATGCAGGGTTCCACACAATTCATTCAAATCGATTAAGTTAACTTAACACTTTTAATAACAAATTTATGTGGATTGAACATAAAAAAATTAAGTTGTCCCAGTGAAATCTCAAGAATTGTGTTGTTTCAGCTAATTTTAAATTAGTGTGAACGAGCAAAAAAATATTTGAGTGTATATCTAATTAATTAATTTATTAATGAATGAATGAATGAATGAATTAATTAATTAATTTATTAATTATTACTATTATTTTTTCCCTTGATTTATTGAGGATACCAAATAAAATGTCATTCAGTGTAATATAGTTTATACACCCCCAAAAATGTCAGGCAATCATTTGATGACAAATAAAAAATATTTAAGGGATCACAGTGCAACCTCAAAATACTAATTCATTATGTAATATAACTGGTTAATTTTAAGTTTTTTTTCCAGTACTGGGTTTCCAAAACATATGCTAGATAAGTTGGGGATTCATTCCGCTGTGGCGACCCCTGATGAATAAATGGACAAAACCAAAGTAAAATGAATGAGATTTAAGTCTGCATACAGTACTTTTGCTACTATTTTACAATAATTATACCCATTTGTCAAAAAGATTTTAATAAAATACAGTAATAATATACTGAATGATCACTATTTATTTTAACCATTTTAATAGGGCAGAATAAGTTTCATTTGTTTAATTTTGACATAAAATTTGTCATGCCGAAGGAAAATGATCATTATTTCACTCATATTTTAACGTTTTCACAAGTTGTATGAAATATTCACATATAGACACTGCCATATATTATGCTTTTTATGTATATAAAGTCATTTTTGCTCATTTAATTAGAAGCAGACAACTAAAAAGGGACATCTCATCTTTGACTCATTTACAGCTATAGTTATTAGTTTTATTTTGACATTCAAAACATTACAGTAGATGTAATGCAAAATGAAATTGTTACATCGGCACCTAACAAGAACATAAAAAAACATAAACAAAACACTATAAAACCCTAAATAAGCTTCAGAAATGTATAAAAATATAGTTATAAAATATAAACCAATTTAAAATGACAAAAGGGAATGAATAAATACTTAAATATTTATTGCACAGCTTGTTATAATAGTTATGATATTGATGTGCTAATTTAACAGTTTAGGCCATTTTGTAATTATACATTATAACCTAACCCTATAGGCCAAAAAGAAAGCTTTTGAAATGATTTTAATAGGAAAAAAGTTAGTTTCTTTAGAGTTACTGTATCAATAAATATATTTAAACATGACTAATTACTATAAATCTAAATTGATCTAAATAGTTGTACCTGAAAGCAGAATAGATTTTTATATATAAATATATAAATAATAAAATATACACATACATACATATATATATATATATATATATATATATATATATATATAATATTTCCTTTACAGGTAACTGTCATCAGTTCATTCGTCTTTCCTACACCCCCACCAATAGCATTAAACATCTTCTTTGTGGTCTGCATCGTTATGATCTGCTCCTCTGTATTGGTGCTGGTTAGTTCTCTACATTACCTTCTATCTACCATCTGTGTCGTTCATGAAAAACTATTGTTGCTCCGATCTGAAAATATGGCTTCTCTGTTTGTTGCAGATTTTCTGGTATCGTCAAGGTGACCTGGATCCAAAGTTCCGTGGTCTGATTTATTATTCCACAGGTCTCGTTGTCCTTCTCTGTTTATGTGCCAATCTGTACTTCCATGATGTCGGCAGATAAAAGGATTCAGGCACACCACTTGAAATAAGTAAATCTCACAAGGATACAATGTTTTTTTTTTTTTACATTTTTGATGTGTGCACAGATGTCAAATCCTTGTTCACATCTTTCAGTTTTTCATTGATATTTAGACAATGTACTAAATATTAAATGTTAAATATTAATGTTTATGTGCTAAATGCTTTTTTTGTGCATTTTTTGACGTGCTAAATGTCTATAATGAATCATCAAATTAAAGGTTTGTTACATTTATTCATTTGTAATTAAAAAATAAAATAAAAAAATAATTAAAATATTTTTTTTTACAATTATTCATTAGAATATATATATATATATATATATATATATATATATATATATATATATATAATTAATTTCATTTAAACTGTATGTAGTAAAATTACTTTTTTTTTTTTTTTGAGTTGGTACTAAACAAATGTTGCCCATCAGTAGTCCATTTCAGTAGATTTTGGTTGTATTTAAATTATATTGTGATCCTTGTTCTATGAACAATGCTGGTGCCAAACTCTAAATCAGGGGTGTCCAAAATCGGTCCTGGAGGGCCAGTGTCCAGAAGAGTTTAGCTCCAACCCTAATCAAACACACCTGAACCAGCTAATAAAGCTCTTACTAGATGTAGTAGTTTAGCTCCAACACACCTTCCTGCAAGTTTATAGTATACCTACTAAGAGCTTGATAAGCTGGTTCAGGTGTGTTTAATTGGGGTTGGAACTAAAATATCCAGGACACCGGCCCTCCAGGACCAAGTTTGGACACCCCTGTACTAGAAACTTCCTGGCAGGTGTGTTGAAGCAAGTTGGAACTAAACTCACCAGGACACCGGTCCTCCAGGACCGAGTTTGGACAGCCCTGATCTATATCCTGCTAATAAAAAAAAATCTATGTGAAACAGAAGTTCAGTATTTTGTGGACTGAAGACTCTTGGGACTATTTTGATGGGTCTGAATTTGCTCTGTTTTCAAGAAATGCAATGATAAAGAAAAACGGCTATGACCAATTAAACCAAATTTGCAGTAGTCAAGTTTGCACTGTGTGATTGCAACACTTTTATATGGAATTGTTTAATTTTAGGTTTACATCATATGTTTATTTATTATGGCATGTATTTTAATGGAAACAGAATGCATATTATTTATTTAAGGATTAGAAAGGATTTAGGATATGAATCATTTTTAAGCTTGGGAATAATTACTTTTCATGTTTCCATCATGTGATTGAAATAATTACATTTATTTTTTTCCCTATGTAATTGCAGCATTTTAATATGAAATAGCTTTATATATTTATTTCTTATGGCATGTGTTTTAATGGAAACAGTATGCATGATATTTATTTAAGGATTAGAAAAGATTTAGGATATTACTCATTTTGAAGTTTTTAGGTACATTTTACATTTCCACTGTGATTTAGCTTTTTATATATATTTTTTTTAAATTCTAGGATTGTATCATATGTTTATTACTTATGGCATATATTTAAATGGGAATAATATGCATATTTATTTAAGGCTAGAAAGAAATTGGGATAATAATGTTTAGATTTGGAAATAATTACATTTTAAGTTTCCACTAAGTGACCAACACTTTTATATGAAGTTGTTTAATTTTAAGTTTATATCATATGTTTATTTCTTATGGCATATATTTTAATGGAAACAATATGCATAATATTATTTAAGGATTGGAATGAGTTTAGGATATTAATCATTTTTAAACTTTGAAATAATTACATTTTAAGTTTCCATGTGATTGCAGCACTTTTATATCAAATTGTTTAATTTTAGGTTTATATCATATGTTTATTTTTCATGGTGTATTTTTAAGTGCAATAATATACATAATATTAATTGAAGGATTACAAAGTTTTATTCTAAATCTTGGACCTTATTCTTGAAAGAAAAAATGACCAATAAAATGCTGTGAAGCACCAAAAGTGGCCCATATTAAAATAGATTTGAAAACTGTTTTGGCTGTTGTTATCCATAAATTATTTTTTTAACAAGAGAGGCTTGAAAAATTTGGAAGCTCTAAATTATTATTATTATTATTATTATTATGTTTTATTTTTTTATTATACAAATGGTTAAGTTCTGATTGAGGAAAGTTGAATGTTCTGGCTGAATTTGAATTTGTTATTTGCCTAATAAATTACAATAGACTGCAGTTTTTAATTTAAAACTTTCCCCCTAATGGTATATGATGTAATAAATTTTTTTTTATTCTAAATTAATTTATTCATTATTTATTCATTTTCTTTTCATCTTAGTCCCTTTATTAATCTGGCGTCACCACAACGGAATGGTTTGCCAACTTATCCAGCATATGTTTTACACAGCGGATGCCCTTCCAGCTGCAACCCATCACTGGGAAAGATCCATACACACTCATTCACACACATACAGACAATTTTTTTTAGCATACCCAATTCACCTGTATCACATGTATTTGGACATGGTACAGGTGGTACATGTCTTTGGACTTTCCACACAGAATCGCCAACTGACCCAGCCGAGGCTCGAACCAGCGACTTTCTTTCTCGCTGTTAGGCGATCATGCTACCCACTGCGCCACCGCATCGCCTTATTCTACATTTTTAGGAAATATTTTTTCCTAAAAAAATTGCAGTATTTAAATCTCACAATTAAATAGAAAATTACTGCAAAAAGGTCCACTTTTTGAGACAAAAGAACCAGCCCTTTCACCAGGATGGCTACTGAATTAGCCATTAATAATTTCTATTCCTTCATATTTCTCTGTAACGACTGTCATCTAGTGGTGTGTAGATGAATAACAATTGCAACCCCTTTGTATTTTTTAAGTAAATGCAAAAGCAATATCCTAATTGTTTTGTGTGCTACACTAATATATCATGACAAAACATATTACTGTGCATTTCAATGTTGTGAGTTTGAGTCGTGCGATTTATTTAATGAACACCCACTTAAAGTAAGCTATTAAATCTGCTAAAGATATGGAGGCTTTAATTGTTAAGCTACTCTTTTGGTCATGTTTTGGGTAAAACAGCTGTGACGTAATTTATAAGCCTTCAAACAGGCTCCGTCAGATGACGTTCTGCGTTGACGTCGCGCTCTGATTTGATGGGACGGTCCCGTTAATCCGTTCGGCAAGCAATGGAGATCACGAGGAGCATCATCGTCCGCCACAGAGAGCGTTTTATACTGAATTATTTAGGATGGATATTTTGGGTTTTCATCCTGAACGCGTTCGTGGCGTCTTCAGTTAACCTGCGTCAGTGTAAAGAGGTGAGAGATCATTCCTGCTGCGTGTATTTCTGACGTTTATTGTGTTTGTGTTTGATTCACTCGTGCAGTTTGTATAACAGTTTTAGCACACGTTTCTATGCCTTTAAAGGGTCTGAGTTGTTTGACACGTTTATTTGTACTTTTGGGGTCAACCTGGTTGCTGACACGTGCTGACACTCCTAATATTCAAAGTAACAGGTGCGCCAGGTGATCACACACTTAACGATTAAGGGTCAAGTTATGGATTGAGGTAAAAGTGGTTTTATATTCGCACATTTAGACTTTTCCCTTAATAATATCATTTCAGAAAACTATTATTTGCATATTCTAATTGGGGAAATCATATTAGCGGTCAATGACTATCAAAGTACAACACTGTTTACAGTCAATTAAATAGTGCTAGTGTTGTTTTAAAGTCGTGCTTACACACTGTTTTAGGCCGAATATTCAAAGTAGCTTGGTGAACAATATATGGACAGTGTCACAAGTTGTCAATGAACGAATGTCCGAATATAAAACCAACTTTACCTCAATAAGCTGTGGTCCAATAAAGAATCTTTACCATACATGGAATTTAATTAAACAAAAAGTTGTTTACAGTGAAAAAAGCGTTCTTTAGATTGACATTTTGGGTTTGAAATTTAATAGCATGTAAAAACATTTTTACAATTTTTTTTACAATAACATAATTTAATAGTAGGCAAAATGTAAAGAACATTAGATATTTCTTTTAAGAAAAAGTTTCTTTGAGGAACAGAAAAAGTTCTTCTATGAAATCACTAACACATTTAAGTATATTTTTAAGAGTACATCGAGAAGTTTACAATTTAATTCTACAAAAGATACTTTACAGTGGAAAAGGGTTCTTTAGATTATGACCTTTTAGATTCCGACACATACTCAACTTTATTATCCTGATTAGGGAAACTAAAATTGCTGAAAGGTGCCGTAACAGGCAAAGTTCCATGAACACAAAATATTACAGCTCAACATACAGTACATTATTTTTTAGGTGCATCTCCCTCCCCGCTGGACTCATTAAATGACCTAATGGCCACCGTTATAAAAGAATTTCTAATTCTATTGGTCCTGCAAATAGGAATTCTAATACGACGTCCTGATGACAGCAGCTAAAACACAGAGTACAATGAGTGATCCCCATAATTATGGTAAATTACCAATTGACCAGTTTGAGTAAAACCGATGATCTTGCCTGCCACCTTTACAAGGCTACTCAACCTGTTCTTATTTGATAAACTCAGATTACCATACCAAGCTTAAATGCATAAAAGATAAAACAGATTCAATAAATTGTTTATAAAACAGTGTCATCATAGAGGTACAAACCTTAAATTATCTAAGTTTTCTAAAAAAAAAACTTTGTTAAACTTTTTATAGACAGCCTGGGTGTTCAACTGGAGAATAATCTATTACACCAGGAATTAAATTAGTTCACAACAGGACCATTGCCTAAATCCTGATCATGGAAGAGACTCGCAGTCACTGAATCATCAGCATATTTTAAGATATGACAGTTCCCATACATACTCCGACAATTATTAGTATACATGATGAACAGTAGAGGTGAGAAGTTCTAATAATATGTAAAAATGTTTTTATTGAATGGCTTAATTTAGAAATGTATTTTCTTTTATACCAAAAAGATTTTTATATGAAACCACTTACACCTTTAAAAGAATATATTTTTAAGAGTGCACCGAGAAGTTGGTGTTTTTTATAATGTATTATTACATTTAAGTGTTTGAGTTTTAGCTAAATACAAATTATTAATTGAAATTCAAAGATATATATTTATTTAATTAAAAATTGAGGTGAAGTTGGTTTTATATTCGGACATTGGTTCATTTTTGACAACTTGTGACACTGTCCATATATTGTTTACTACTATGAATATTCGGTCTAATAGTATTTAGGCACGACTTTAAAACAACATTAGCACTATTTAATTGACTGTGAACAGTGTTGTACGTTGATATACTGTAAAAAAAAATCTGTAATTTTACGATTTATTTTCGGCAGCTGGGGTGCTGAAAAAAATAAAATAAAATAACGGCTGTTAAATTACAGAAATTTACCGTAAAATAACAGACATTAAATTGCAGAAATTTCCTCAAATTTATATTTCTGGTAAATTTCTGTAATTCAACCTCTGGTATTTTACAGTAAATTTCTGTGATTTAATGGCTGTTATTTAACGCTTTTTTTCCAGCACCCCAGCTGCTGGAAATAAACCATAAAATTACAGATTTTTTTTACAGTCTAGTCATTGGCTGCCAATATAATTTCCTTATTTAAAATTTGTAAAGAATACTTTTCTGAAATTATTTTATTAAGGAGAAAGTCTGAATGCTTGAGTATAAAACCAACTTTACCTCAATTAATTTAAACTGTATGTAGTAAAATTACGTTAGATAATTGCTTCGATTTTTATATATTTTTTATTTATTTTTTTTCCAGAGCTGGCACTAAACAAATGTATTGGATGGAAATCCTGCCCTCAATTAAATTAAGTTTGTCTAATGAGGTTATTATTTTTTTGAGTTTGCCTGAATTTGGAAGAATGTGCTTTAATAGAAACATTAATATATTCAGCTGCTATTTGTGTACTGTATCTCTTGTCATTTAAAAAAAGAGCTGAAATCCCTCTGGAGAACTTCTAAACATCCTTTGATAAAAGACGGTACTGCAAAAGTCTTCTCAGAGTTTAAATCATGTCTTCGAAAGCTTAGAAAGACTTATTGGAAGCCATATGAGTCCTTAATAACCCTGTCATGAGGGAAAACAACTTTTTAGCCACTCAGTATACTCTCTTTATATCAGATATTTGAGTCACTTTTGGATATATGGAGCTTAAACATTCATACATCTACATCCAGGACTCCTACACTCTCAGAAATAATGGTATGCAAGCTGTTACTGGGGTGGTACCTTTTCAAAAGGTACACGTTTGTACTTAAAGTGTTCATATTGGTGCCTCAAAAGTATATATTAGTACCTACAAATTTTAAGAGGAACACTTTTGTACTTTTTAGGAACTAATATGTACCCTTGAGGTATTAATATGGACCTTTTAGGTACAAATTTGTACCTAAGAGATCTGAGAGTGTGGGAATATTCTGTAGAGGATATATGACCTGAATGATAACTGATTTAGAGTCACAAACATGTTTTGATTTTAATGAGAAAAACTATACTTATGTAAAATACCCAAGTTCATATTTTTGTATGATGTAATGGCCTTTTGGTACCTCACTTCTCATGGTGAATGATATACTTTTTTTTTTAAAAACAGATGAGTTAATATTGGTTCGATAACATTTATGTGTTTAATTTAATTAAATTTTGCTATACATGTATTGGTATATATATTGTTGTTGCTATTATTCAGGCTCCCAGCAGCTTTGAATATCAGTTTATTCTTTTGTGTTTGATTGTAACATATTTTTCCAAGCTCTGCAGCTTGCATATTGATTTAGCAGCTGATATGCTTTTTGTCTGGGTATATTGATTGGTGTCAGATTGCTGCTGGGCATCCCATTTAAAATATGCATTTCACATCTCTTAAATAGTGTGCCAGAATCCAGCCAGGGTGTGTGTTTTATCTTTAATGCTATGCTAATGGCTGAATGAGGTTCCAGTGGAGTGCTGAGTGGAGCTTTTCTCAGAGATGGTGAGCCCTGCATGCCCATCTCAAGAGCCTGGTGATATGATGCTAAGAATAGCCTTTCTGAAATGGCTTTCACTGAGCGCTCAGCACCTCCTCTGTCCTTTGTGCATGGAAAAACTGTGATTGTATAATCCTTGTGTCTCCCATAAACTAAAATATTGACTACAGTGTTTGACTATTGCAGAATTAGATCTTTTTGGCTCAGGAATTTATAAAAAATGAGATGACCATTTTTTCAAAGGTGGTTAAGTTAATATGTGATTTCTTAATAGGTTTTAGTAAGTAAGTCATGTGTATTTATATAGCGCATTTATTGTTTATTTACACCCAAAGCACTTCACAATCATGAGGGGGATCTCTCCACACCACCACCAGTGTGCAGCGTCCACTTGGATGATGCGACGGCAGCCACAGAACAATGGCACCAGTGCGCTTCCCACACACACCAGCTGTTGGTGGAGTGGAGAGACAATGATAGAGCCAATTCAGTGGATGGGGATGATTGGGAGGCCGGTAAAGGCCAATTTGGTTACACCCTTACTCTTTACGAGAAGTGCAATTTTTAATGACCACAGAGAGTCAGGACATAACGTCTCATCCGAAAGACGGCGCCAGTATAATGTCCCCTTTTGCTAGGGCATTAGGACTCTCACAGACGGCAGGTTGAGCGCCCCCTGCTGGCCTTACTAACGCCACTGCCAACAGCAACCTAGTTTTCCCATGTGGTCGCCCATTCAGGTACTGACCAGGCTCAGCCCTGCTTAGCTTCAGTGAGTCTTGGGCTGCAGGGTGATATGGCTGTGGCTTGTTTTAGGAAATTACATACAGTACATTTATGTTTGCCGTTTAATGTGCAAATCTACTTCCTCATTAGACAAGATTTTATAGTCTAAAAATATTAAATCTTTGTGATCGACTAATAGTGGTCAAGTTAAATAGCAATGGATTTACTGCATGCTATGATGTAGGACTAGGGTTTTGTGTGGTAATGAGTTTTAAATCTGAGTCTAGTTCCTGTTTTATGCTGTGTCTTTGCCCTGTCGTACAGTATGTTGACATTCTGGGTTTTATTATCAGCTTCCTCCTGATGGCTTTATTTCCTTCCCAATCACTCAGTCTGTGCTGGGGGAGCTGCAGGAATGTACTGGTAAAGAAATGACTGAACAGTTTTCTGGCCAAACATTATTGTAAAATCAACATGATTTCAGCAAAATCAATTTAATCTGCAATAATTGGCAGCTTATTGTAGCTGTTGAAGATGTACTGTATTTTTAATGTTCATTAAAGGAACATTTTATTTTTTTGTTCTTGAAAATATTCATGTTAAAGCTCCCCTGAAGTTAAACAGGAACATTTTTTTTAATCCATTTAGACTATCTCTGGGTCTGGTGGGAGCTTTTTTAGCTTAATTTAGCATAGTTCAGGAGTTGGATTAGACCATTAGCATCACACTCAAAAAACAGGTTTTGATTATTTTCATAATTAATGCTAAATCCTTCTGTAGTAACAGTACAATGTGTACCTAGACTGAATGTAAAGTTGCTATTTTCTAGGCCAATAGCTAACAGAAGTGACACCGTTGTGCTCTTCTTGCATTAAACATACACTCACTGGCCACTTTATTAGGTTCGCCTTACCAGTACCAGGTTTGACCCCTTTTATCTTCAGAACTGCCTTAATCCTCAGTGGCATAGATTTTGCAAGGTACTGGAAATATTCCTCAGAGATTTTGGTCCATATTGACATGATGGCATCACACAGTTGCTGCAGATTTGTCGGCTACACATCCATGATGCAAATCTCCTGTTCCACCACATCCCTAAGGTGCTCTATTGATTTGAGATCTGGTGACTGTGGAGGCCATTTGAGTACAGTGAACTCATTGTCATGTTCAAGAAACCAGGCTGAGATGATTCACACTTTATGACATGACATGCTATCCTGCTGGAAGTAGCCATCAGAAGACCGGTACACTGTGGTCATAAAGGGATGGACATGGTCAGCAACAATACTGTTGACACAATGCTCAATTGATACTAATGGGCTCAAAGTGTGCCAAGAAAATATACCACCACCCCCAGCAGCCTGAACTGTTGATACAAGGCAGGATGGATTCATGCTTTCATGTTGTTGACACCAAATTCTGACCCAGCCATCTGAATGTCTCAGCAGAAATCGAGACTCATCAGACCAGGCAAAATTTTTCCAATCTTCTATTGTCCAATTTTGGTGAGCCTGTGCGACCTGTAGCCTCAGTTTCCTGTTCTTAGCTGACAGAAGTGGCACCTGGTTTGGTCTTTTGCTGATGTAGCCGATCCGCCGCAAAGTTCGACATGTTCAGAGATGCTCTTCTGCATATCTCAGTTGTAACGAGTGGTTATTTGAGTTACTGTTGCCTTTCTATCAACTCGAACCAGTCTGGCCATTCTCCTCTGACCTCTGGCATCAACAAGGCATTTGCACCCACAGAACTGCCGCTCACTAGATAAATTCTCTTTTTTGTATCATCTGAAATACTCAGACCAGCCCACCAACAACCATGCCACGTTCAAAGTCACTTAAATCATCTTTCTTCCTCATTCTGATGCTCTGTTTAAACTGCAGCAGATCGTTTTGACCATGTCTACATGCCTAAATGCATTGAGTTGCTGCCACGTGATTGGCTGATTAGAAATTTGCATTAACAAGCAGTTGGACAGGTGTACCTAATAAAGTGGCCGGTTAGTGTATGTAAGCCTACATTATCCTCTAAGCATCAGTTAGTTATCCATTTAATGATTAGCTAGCATCTAACAAACATTTATAATTCTTGTTCACAATAATAAAAAATAAAATCAAAGAAAGATTAATATTATAGTATAATGTACAACTACTGACATACCTTGAATAAGCAGGTTTAGGGTTAATGAACCTCAAGCTTTAGCAGATGGTAAGTGAACCTAGCATTCTGGAATGTAGCACCCCAGGAATGAACATTTTCTTTTTGTTTGGCTACGAGAAGTGCATGAATGTGAAATACGACAGATTTTTTTTCAAAAACATTGATTCATTCCTTATAGTTTGCATTTAAAAGTGTACTGAGGCTGACGTCTGGAGAGGAAAAGGTGCAGCGGCAGTAGACTGAGGACAGATGACTGACTCATGTATTATTAGAGTTCTATTACGACTTGTTTTACTGTCCTCTGCATTAAGGCCACACAATACTCACGCCATGTGTTTTACATTTCTTACAGTCAAACTTCACACATCCACACCCACTAAGAATCCGCAGGGGCCTTGTTAAATTTAGATGTGTTGCTTGTTTTTGCAGACGGACTACTACTTTCAGTACACCGAGTGTGACAGCACAGGCTCCAGATGGAGGGTGGCCATTCCTCTCAATCCAGGAGAATGTACAGGATTACCAGACCCTGTGCGGGGCACCGACTGCAGTAGGTTCACACAATGTGCTAGTTAAGACTAATTTCGTTTTAAAGGTCCTGTGAAATCATAATATATATTTTTTGATGTTATTATCAGTATGCTAAAGCCCCTAGTATATATCAAATTAGGTTCTTTTTCATTCTTCGTTTAAAGGGGTCCACTACAATATCACATTTTAAACTTTAGTTGATGTGTAATGTAGCTGTGTGAACATAAACAACATCACTGAATGTAAGACGCTCAGTTCAATGCAAAGGGAGACATTAGCTTTTACAGCAGTGGTGGGCAAACTTATTAGACCTGAGGGCCACATCAAGTTTTCAAACCAAGTGAAGGGCAGATGTCAAATCCTTCAAAAAATTACTTTCATTTATAGTGGCAGTATACATGGAACATGTAATATCGGACAGAATCATGTCACATTAACACAAAACAGATTTCTTTAATAGTTATTGTAGACTTTATCAGCCTGCTATAACGACAGACTGTGCGTTAAAGGGGGAAAACACAAACATTAACGCCATTATCATGATGGACTCATTCAGTAGCGAACTTGAGATTATGTGAATTACACTTTTCATTGAAAAAAGCTCATTATGTCATTTTTTTTTGCTGCCGCCATCCTCACCTGTGTGTGTCACACACCTCACACACCTCATTCTTGCACAGGAAATTCACCTGCGCTGTTTTGTCGCTGCTTTTCTGAACGCAGCTACAGCCTCTCACATGACAGCAGGGAAAGGCACAGACTTTCTAGGTTAACATGTCTAGGTCAATATTGACAGGGCAGTTTTTTTTTAAGGGCATTAAATATATTGTTGGGGACATTTCCCTCCGCGTCACCTCCGTCCATGCTAAATCCACGCCCTTGATTTTTAGCAAGACGCTCCTCGTATAGCCGTTCACGCTTTTCTGTTTGTTATTGTGGGCGATCTGCATAGTTTGATTGCACAATTCTGATTGGGCAGTACGAAAGTGTGCTCACTCCATTGGCTAGTAAGGCTGTCACACACAGACAACTGTCACACACAGACTCATGCATTTGCTCTGAGCGGGGGAAGTAAAATAATTTATCTGCCATATCGCAGCCTCTTGCGATTCGATTAACTGCACAGCCCTATCCGAGAGTGTGTTCTAATTCTACTGGTTGCACTAACTGTACCCAGTCACTTGTATTGCATCATTAATTTACTAATTCTGAAACCAAACCGCATACACCCTGCACAGCAAAGGGACGTGACCAGAGGCGCTGTAATTTTATAGCATAGAAAGCTAAAATGGCATCCAAATGCTGCTATTTTCACATAGCTTCTTCTGTTTCTGTATTTGGCCTTCCAAAGGACATTACACAAAGAGAAAAGTGCTTGCAATTTAATTTTAATTATGTTCCAGGAAATTATAAAAAACATATAGCTAGCATTTGACAAAGGACATCTTACAGAATCTCACCCAGTTCAGAGCTGGATTCAGCTAAAAACTCAGAAAAACTCCTTTCGGAGGAACCAGGAAATATGACATTAATTTTCATGTTAGCTGTGTAGCAGTATATAATCAAAGTAAGATATATGAAAAAAATTACGTGATTTTCTACGATTGAAGCATGAGCACACATTGCTTTGCATCTTTTAAACACAACCAAGCCTTAAAAAATGCACTCTGGACCACCCCTTTAAGGGAAAAAAAGAAGTTTGAAAAAGCTGAGTGATGATATACAGTTTCTGAACATTCTGACACCCCTATGTTGCAGTAGGCGGGATTTTAAATGTGTTGTCCTGCTTTACTGTACTGCTAAACACAACAACAATGGTGGCTGAGAGCAAACTGTTTCATAAACATCTGGCAACCAGCCTTCTATGCGAGAAGCGCCACATTGCTTTTTATTTGCTGTGGACAGACACCGAATGTTTAGAACTGTGTTAGATGTGGTGTGACGAGATTGTGGTTTTCGTCTGGTGTGTGAAGGCCTCTGAGTTTTTCCGCGAGCAATCGTGAAGGTATGAATACTCTACATCTGTACTACATCTGTATGTTTATTCATGTTGCTAACTTGGCGTTGTTGTGCTTGATGGTTTTTTTCCTGTCATGACTATGAACTGCGAGAATACAAAGCATGTAATTGAAGGCGGAGCTCCAGGACACAACCACCGATTGCATATTTGTCACTGACCAATGGTACCACAAAGGTGTTAATGACCAAAGCTATTTTGCTCAGGGCCTTTAGTCTTAAGGATATCTATAAGCTAGTGTGCGCTAGGCATGGGCTGATATAAGATTCTGACGTTATGATAACCTTGGATAAAAATATCACGGTTTTACTGTATCATGGTATTGTGATTACTGCGCTAAAATATGTTCTTTTTTAATGTTTGAATAAAAAACAAACGTTTTTCTGCTTTGAACACAATATATTTCATTTTGACATGTCAGGTTAAATTAATCTTTATCGTTTCTGCTGAAGATACTGCTGTCCTAAAAAACAAAACAAAAAAAACGTAAATAAAAAATCTTAGGAACGGTATTGCAGAGAATTTTGGTGGTTTTAAAACCTTGACTTTTCCAAACCGTGGTATACCTTGAAAACATTTATCATCCCATGCCTAATGTGCACCAAAATAGTGGCAAAATTCACATTTAAGAAAATAGAGACATCTAATGCCATTTGTCACACTAAATAGATCACCTCATACTTCAGTTTCTCATCAAATCTTCTGATCAATCAAATGCTCTCTAGTATCTGACATGGCCCGCCCCCTTCAAGACACTTGGCATTTTCTTTAAATTTGATGCGCTTAAACTCAACCACTCTCACTGGCAGCGCTGTGATAAAAGCTAAAGATTATTGGCTGTTTTTAAAAAGGGAAGGGGGTAACAATATGTCCCGGCCTGTCTTCAGTTGAAATTACGTCAAATGTAAAAAAAAAAAGAAGTAAACTTTAAAGCTCTTCATGGGACGTTTAAGTTTAGTGTAAATAGGAGAGATGTTTTGGGATATAGACTGTCATGTGTGGTAATGTGGATGTTCATGCACTAATATGAATCAGTGCATTTTTAAATGGCAAGTATGTGTATTTGAACAGCATGCTTGACACTCCTTATCAGCACAGAGGAATTTCCTCATGGACAGAATATGTTCAATGGCCCCTAACAAATCATTTCCAAAACCTCACATAGTCTTCTGCAGCTAAAGGCAATCTGAAATCAAAATGGGTGCTATTTTTCATTATAGGTCAGGTCATTAATGTATACATATCATATATATTAATTATCTGCCTCTTGAGCCAGGAAAATGGTATTTGCCAAAAAAATAGATCCATTACTTTGTCTGAATATTATTTTGTGAAATGGTCTCAGCATGAAAATGAAAAGCTAGCTAAATGTTGTATAGAACATTTTTTGTATTCCAGAATGACAGCAATTTTTATTGTTAGTTGATAAACTTGCCTCAGGTGATGAGCAATTGTATTTGATTCCAGTCTGTTTTCAAGATGAATATTATGTTCTACCTGTCTACCTACAGTACATACAGTAACTTAAAGGTGCTGTATGTAAGTTTTTGACTCCTCTAAAGCATAAAAATACCATAATATGTGTGCAGATATTTAAGAAACATCCTGCTTTTATATTCTGCTTTTGAAAAAGTTTTTTTCGTGCCGGATTGCTGTCTTTGTTTAGGTAAATTTAACCTACACAATGCCAGTTTAACCAATTATAATTCAGCACCCCGGGTTGCCTTGTTGGAAAACAGCGTATTTCATTCATTCATTTAGAAAGGCTCTGAAAGCATGCGTCCGTGACCAAAAATGTGACCTCTGGACAGTATCAGACGTCGAAATGAGACAGATTCAGTTCCACATGAGGTTATTAATTAGCAAATGATATAAATATTACAAGCGCAAACATTAGGTAAGCAGGTTACATTGTAACTGCGTGTCCTAACAACACGCTTTGTGACGAGATACGCAGTGATGAGCAATTTGGCCGTTTGCACCAGACAAAACATGACAGAAATTTAAATACAGCCTTTCAGAAGTACAGAATATGCACTCACTCACAAAACGGTAAGGTTTATAATCTATTTAATACATGTTAACCCTCTTTAACATCATTAAATGTAGATGCTGAATCACTCATACGTTTTTAGTTCTAAAGTTCAATTTCAGGCGGTTTATTGTATTTTCAAGATCTGAGGTGAACTATCTGCTGCTGCTTTCAGTGTATGGTAATAAATGTCATGTAAAATGGCATTCAAACTCACATTGTTAGCATTTAGCACTGAATAAAGCACACAAGGTTTACCTGAGGTGATCACTGTCATAGGTTTCACATGTTCAGCTGTGCGAAATAGAAGTTGTTTCTAATATATCAATTTGAGGTGTTGGTTAGGACAAAAACTCCTTTTAATGTGGAAAATATTCCCTCTATTGCGTGTCGTTGCTTTTTATTTAGAACACACTTTAAATCACTCGCTCCTGTACTCAATCTAGCAACCCGCGCTTGTTTATTTTGATCTAGGAGTGCAATACCTAGTTTAACCACTGGGTGTCAAACTTACAAACTTACTGCACCTTTAATAAGCTAGCGTGGCATTACAAGGTTTAATCATTTAAAATAATTAAAGATAATGGTGTAAGGCTTGAAGCTTACGCTGCTATTCTAAACCAATAATCGGAAACAAAAAGGATGGCATGTTTAAATCAATTATTTATCTAACTGCATTGTAATTAATCCAACTCCAATAAAGGGCACTTATGGTGAAACATCTATTTTCCTGTTTGGACAGACATATGTGTAGATATAGTGTATAGAGCGTCATATTGGGGTGATATAAACACACCCAGACCTTTTTTTTTTTTTTTTTCAATTTAACAACATAGAAACGGTGGACCAGTTGGAGCGGTTTTGAGACCGACCACAACTTGACGTAGGAGTGCAGTCCCACCACCCACCGAATTGATTGACAGCTGCGTATTAACATGTCTCTGTAGTAACACATATAATTATATCAACAAGACAGGACGTGCGCAAAGCAACCTATAATAAAATGTCTGTCCAGTTTGCTAGGATCATCAATCATCATCAAATATGATCAAGAGTGAGTTTTCCAAGTTTAAAATGTTTTAAAACAGTGCATGTTAATGAATTACAGCGATTCACTTCAGATTTACTTCATCAACACAGACGCGTGGCAGAACAATTATAAATGAATACGCTTCATTCCCGGTTTGTGGACATTAAATCAGGTTTATTTTGTACATTAACATAACAGATATCCATACAGCAGTGGATATTAACCTGTATCCTGTCACATTTGTGTGCAAAAACAGTGCAAAACTAAACGTGCACGCTGTCTGTGTGTGTGCGTGTCCGCGCTGTGTGTGTGTGTGTGTGTATTTGTGTGTGTGTGCGTATTTGTGTGTGTGTGCGTGAACTTTGTAACAACATCGTGTGTGACTCATCGTTGCAACTCCACAATAAATTCATCAAATACTCATTGGTAAAGGTCTTACTGTAGTGTTTCTCACAAGCGTTACGCGAGATCTGCTTCCTTATTGTCTGACTGTCTGTTGTCCGACGCAGCCGAGGGAGGAGATTAAGACACACTGACAGGCACATGGAAACGGTGGGCGTGAAAGACTACACTTAAAAACACAGTTCACAAAAACCGCTACCTGATAGTTAGATCTATAAAATAGAAACTTATGAAAGGTATAATAAAAAAATTGATGGATGTTTTGAGCTGAAACTGTACAGACAAATTCTGGAGACACAAAAGATTTATATTAAATCTGGGAAAAAGGGTAACCTAGGTGCCCTTTAAAGTTGTTATCATTATTAATGAAGAGAAAGAATCTCGATGCCTTAAAGCAGCCAAAGTTGTTTAGTAAGTTACATGTTTAAATATACAAACATACTGTATAAAGAAACATAGCTGTAACATATGAACTCCTGTGTAACAAAGACAGTGGCGCTGCCTTTGTTAGCATATAAGCTTCCTGCCAGTGTGCGGAAGATGCAGAGTAAAAGTCATTCTCCCCGATCAACAGTTACCTTTCCTTCTTATACCCTGAGCAAAGCATTGTCAAACATGAGTAAAAACCAAACCCCAAAACCAGCTGAGCATAAAAGCAAAGTGGATGAGATAAAATGGGGGAGAAGTACATTAACATATGGCTCGTTTCCACTGACTGGTACAGTACGGTTGGGGTTGGTACGGGTCACCTTTATCGGGCTTGCGTTTCCACTACGAAGGGTACCCTTTTGGTGGGCGTATAAATAAATGGCTCGAATAAATGTCTACAGTAAAGCTGTACAGGTCATTCACAAATCATCTGAGAAGCACTTCTCACAAAACAGATGCTTTAAACATATAAATACTTGTGTATAAATGTTCATTACTAACTTTTCTATAAACATGATTTGATTATAACTGCAGATCAATGACTGTGTGAAATAGCCTACTGTAACGTCTGCAATTCTATAAAATAAATATATAAATGCAACATATATGAACACATACAGACCCTTACAGTCTCCGATATGTTACCAATTACAGAAAAACTACACAGCATACATTAGTCCTTATTTAGGTTCAAAATCAGCAAGCACTATAGCCCAGTCAGAGCAAACTTCTCATCGGTGTCTGTAATCTTCACCAGCACATGTAGTCTTTGTTAGAGTAATTCCGTCATTCAGAGTTCATAATAGTCCAAAATGCAATGAACGTGGCAGTTTGTTCATGATTCAGGTTGCTGAAAACAATTCGCTCCTGTGTTTTGTCGGGCTTCTCCTTTTTTCCGTGCTTCACTCTCGCATTTGTCCTTTTCTTTTCTGAACGGATCAGATGTCAAAGACACTTTAATAAACACACACACATTATTATCATCAGCTCAAGAAGTTCGTTATATCAAATATAGACGCGATCACGAGCTCCCCGGAGAAAACAAAAACCGCTTGCACTTTTAGACGGCCTCATAAAGCAACAACAGGACATGGCAGATTTTGTTCTTCTTGGCATTGTGGCTGTCCATCAAGACAACCACATGGTTTATTTGAATTTGGGTCATCCATTTCTCGTTATTATATGCATCTAGTTGTCTCGGCTGTGTATTGAAAACATGGCTGTTCTTTTGTTTTCATTCTGGCTAGCTCCACGAGCTTGTGACATATCTCTGTAACCAATCAACGTTCAGCTGCCCGTGTAGCTCCACCTTTTGGTACCCTTTCTCGTATTTGGTACCCTTTCAAAAAAATGCCGAAAAAATGGAAGTTCAAGTTCGATACACCTTTTGATAGTGGAAACGGCCATAAAAGCGTACTGAACCGTACCATACCACTCAGTGGAAACGGCCAATACTCTCCTTACAATAGTAAATATATTGTATGTTGAAATGCATCAATGTCTTGATTTCATCACTACAAGTCAAAAACTGTCAAATGATACCAAACATGAGTTATATAAAAAATCACGAGCAGATGAATTGTCTATGGTGAAAGGCACATAATTACTGTAAGACAAATGGCAGAGAGGTGTATTAGAGCTGTGAGACTCTGCCACGACAGGAGGACTCATCTCATGTTTGGAATGTCTCTGTAGTCCTTCATTAGCATAGAAGGAATAGCATATAATATTTTCTCAGCTTACAGTGGCATAAGCAAACATTTATTTAACTAGTAAATAAGTTGGCATGGCATAAAAAATGCTTTATATTTTTAGCCAAATAAGTATTTGTGGAAAAAGCTACTTAACCTAATAGGCATGGTGGTGTTAAATGTTAAACTCTTTTGTATTATTTTCTGTAAGTTGTTAAAGAAGCTGGCAGGATGCTATTACACAACTATTTTGTTATGTATTAAATAAAGAAGTCGGCATGATGGCGTTTTAAAAGCTATTATATATTTATTAAATCTTTAAAAACTGACATATATAAAAGTCATATACATTTTGGGTGTACATTGGTAGGCTGACTATGAGATGAATGTATTTCATATTATCTGGATTATGAATGTGTGGATTAGTTAATGTTCTGATCAATGTCCTTTTCTAATGGCGTCTGACTGAACTGTCATTCAGCATTTTCCTGCAAGGCGGGGGAGTTTCTGGAGATGTCTGCTCAGGAGTGCACTCAGTGTGCTGCTGGCACTTACTCTCTGGGCAGCGGCCTACGCTTTGATGAGTGGGACGACATTCCTCCTGGATTCAGCAGTCTAGCCACCAAACCTGATAGCTCAGCCAATGAAGACAATTCAACCTCCTGCAGCAGGTGGATCTGTCTATGCATTTGTCTGTATATCTGTCTGTGTGTATATCTGTCTGTTTGTCTTTGTGTCTATCTATCTGTCTGTCTGTCTGTCTGTCTGTCTGTCTGTCTGTCTGTCTGTCT